>BDMV01000002.1:21610800-22065069 GCA_008326285.1 Oryza officinalis
TTTTTTTTTTTTTTTTTTTTTTTTTTTTTTTTTCCCCCCCCCCCCCCCCCCCTGGGTGGGTTAACACATTTATGCACAGTAAAATGTGCTATTTCATATTACCAACTTTCCATATACTTACAGAGGAACTGAATTTCAGGCTTCATCACAATTTTTGTAACTAGCGCAACTAATGAGATCCTCCTTTTGTTTTCTGCAGGTTCGTCAGATAACAATAACAATAAGGTACAACTTCATTCATTCACTGTTTTTTTGTTTGTTATGTTGTAATCCTTTTTTCTAATGAATGAACCACATTTTCTCTGCAGAACAATTATAAATGGGATATGCTATCTAGCAACATTTGTGTTTGGAATCAACTCAGTGGGATTAGTACTCTATGCTCTCCAGCTCACTTTTGCTTCTATCATGGGCGATGACGATTCCAGCAGTGCTGCAGAGAAAATCAGTGAGCAGTCCAACACAATGGCATCATCTAGTAGCTCCACAAATTCAACAAATGACAGTGAATCAACTAGCAGTGATAAGAGTAAAAACTCAACAGGGTAGCTGGAGTGGTCCGCGTAAATGCACTAGCCAAATCTTGGAGTACATACATCGGATAATCCTTGTGAGCATTTAGTTTTCTCATCTTGAGCTGTAGTGTCATTGTATAGCGCAAATTTGGACCAATTGAATTGCAATTGCTGTAGCAACATTTGGGCGGAACATGTACAAAAAAGGTAGAAATGTAGCATTACAATTTTTTGGAGTACCCTTTCTGATTGCAATTGGACCAACGTTTTTGGCAGAATCTGCACTTGTACGTGTGGGAATAGCATTATAATGATGCCTTGCTGTGAAAATATCATCTTAGAAGCTATTGCCTGATGCTGCCTTGTATTGTGGTGTGGTCAGGGTAGATGCAGATTTTAGGGATGGTTATAGGATGCGCGCGGGTCATTCGCGGTAACCCACTTGATCTTACTCTTGTTTTACAAGATCAGTTAAAATGTATTTTTTTCTGATGTATATTATGTATTTATTTCACTCTAAAACAAACTTATAAATTTAAAGGATTAGCTCCTAACCAATTTAAAGTAATCTGATAAAAGAGTTGTTCATAATCAAAAAGAGGTTACACATTAGCTTGCCTCCTCCCCAGGCTGGTTCAGCCGGCGATGTGACCATGACACCTTGCACCAGGGTACAAATTCAGAGAGGAAAATAGCATTTGTCCAAGGATCTGTGAACTGAATAGAAAACTGGCACCTAGAAATTTTCATCTCTTAACGTAGAAATTCAATGGACCTAGAAATTCAAGACCGATGGACCTTTTTTCTATCAATATCCACGTATGAACGATGGTGTAAGCAGCTGGTTACTGATGCTCTCCCATTTGTTTGCATTTATTTTATATCTTCTGCATATTCGCTCATATGTTCTCCGTGCAAACAGTAATATGTGGTTTTCAGCACATTGGCAATATATGGTTTTCCTGCCAAAAGATTTCTGGATATCTGAGTGACAAATAACGCTACATACATGAGGGGACATCGATGGATTAGAATCCATTCCCTGGCATAAACTAACATCACATATAAGTAGCAAGCAATTTCTGCAACTATCAACATGGTAGATAAACTAAGCAAATTGTGAACAGATTTTCCATTAGCAGTTTGTTGCAAAATGACACACCAACCAAGATAACATTGTCTGTCCACAGCTAATGCTGATTAAAGTAATTATGCAGAAACATGAGCTATTCAAAAGTTCTTGCTAAAACACTACTCTGCAAAGCTACTCATTATCCTGGCAAGTAGTAATATCTAGCCCATCACCGTTTCGCTGGCCAGCGTGCAATGGCGGCGGAGTGGTGGCACCGCACGACGTGATCACTGGCCGCCACGGCGACGCTTGCTGCCGCCGGCGCCATCAGACTTGAGCACCTGCGTTCCCAGCTTCCGCTCGTACTCCAGCGCCTGCCTCGCCTCCTCGAGCTCCCTCGCCTTGGCGTTCCCCAGCTGCGCCTTCAGACGGCTGATCTCTCCCTGCGCCTTGGCGAGAGCCTTGTCCTTCGCCTGCAGCTCTGACCGAAGCACGCCGCCGCTGGTGTTGACGCCATCGCCCGGCACCTTCCTCTTCTTCCCGGCCGCCACCGACGAACCCCGTGAAGCTTCCGTCCCTGGAAGCAAGAAAACAATCAAGCAATTAAGGAATCTGTACCATCTGATGTACATTTTGTTGGTGCAATTGATCATCCGTACCCAGACAGGCCGGGGCGCTGCTGATCTTGGCGGCGACGAGGTTGCTCTCCGACAGGTAGGTCTTGAGGTCGACGACGCCTTGCCCTTGCGTGAGCCGCCGCGCCACGGCCGCCTCCCTCTCGGTGAGCGCTGGGTCGCTCGTGGCCTCCTTGGACGGGGTTCCCCAGCGCACGGGGCACCGCCACGGCGCGGCGGGCGGTGGCGACACGAAGAGGAACTCCTCCTTCCACGCCTTGACGGAGGACGGGAGGCCCGTGAACAGCGACGGGACGCTCTCCCTGGCGCGGAAGGAGTACCATCCCTTCCCCTTGGGCAGCGGCGCGAGGGTGAAGAAGTGGCGGAAGACCGGGAGCGACGGCGCGCCGACGCCGCGGAAGTGGCAGAGCACGGCGAACCCGGCCAGGACGCGCCACCCGTTGGGCGCGAGCTGCGACGGCGCGATGCCGAAGTGGGCCAGCGCGTCGCTGACGAACGGGTGCAGCGGCAGGCGCATCCCTGCCGCGAACGCCTGCGCGTACACGCAGATCGGCACCACCGCCGCCGCAGCCGCGCCACCTCGCCCCCCGCGCGGAGTCACCGGAGGCGGCGCGCACGCGGCCTGGTTGGCCCCGGCCGGGTGCAGGCCGAACCCCTCCGGGACGTTGTACCTGGCGCGGATCCCGGCGAGCGACTCCTGCGTGCGGAGCGTCGACCTGAACGGCTCCACCACCGGCCACGAGAGCACCGTCTCCTCCGCATCGTGGACGTGGACACCCCGCCCCACTCTAGGGCGAGGTGGCGGCGGCTTCATCACCACCGCCGGCTTCACATCCTCGCCGCTGTAGGAGGCAGCAGCATGGCCGTCGTAACGCCAGTGCTGCGTCACCGCCGGCTTGACGTCGCCGCCCTCCTCGTCGTCGTCGAAGTAGGGGCCGTAGGACGACGCGTGGTGGACGGCGGCGGCCTCGTGGACGACGTGGCGGTGGTGGTGGATGGAGGAGGAGGAGGAGGAGTGGAACCACGACGACATGGCGGGGCTTTGCGGCGTGGAGGGGGAGGTGGCGAAGGGGATTTTGACGGCGGTTGGATTGCAGGAGAAGGAGACGACGGCGCTTTTCACGTCACGCTGGTGGTGCGCGGCGGGCGGCGGCGGTTGCGCTCCTCTCCCCGGTCTCTCGGATTCCCTTCCTTCCAAGGGAAGACTCGTTTGAGTTTACGGCTGGGACTCCAACAGGTGAACGTTACAGATTTTACAGCCTGTATAATTATTAACATTTTTTCTTATCTTTTCGTTCTCTTTCTTTCTTTTTTTGAAAAAGGAAGGTGACTGGTACCAGTACCACCGGTTGGATATGAAATTATGCAAAGGAAAGTTGCATATTAAGGGCCGGTTTCAAATCATTTACCGGATCATTGTCATCGATAATCTATTTAATTATACGAATAAATTAAATATAAACAAAATAAACTTAATAAATTGGAGTTTTTATCTAAATAACAAAGTACAAATAATATTTTCCAACATATTATTAAATTCTTAGACGTGAAGTAAATAATCCGTGCAATAGTCTGATGAATTAGCTGAAAATAGGTATGCAAAATTAACGCTATATTGATGGGAAGTGGCCTGCTTCTATGCAAATTTTGAATTTTAAAAACTTCATTTTAGAAATTACTAACATAGTACTGGACCAAAGCAGAGCCCTGAACCAAGTGCAGGAGGGGGTATAGGGGCTTCCACGAGACGGACGGACGCAGCTCCTCTCTCTCGGCTCTCTTCGCGCGCTCGCCTGGGCCTGGCGATGGGGGTTCCCTATCTGGGCCTGGCGATGGGGTTTCCTATCTGACGTATATGAGCTATAGTAAGCGAAGCTTTCAAATCAGTTTTAAAAATTTTCAAGTCAAAAATTTAAAACTTTCAATTCAGATTTAAAAACTTTCAAGTCAAGATTTAAAAACTTTTAAATTAATATTTGAAACTTTCAAATCAGATTTGAAAATTTTCAAGCGAAGATTTTAAACTTTTAACTTAAGATTTGAAAATTTTTAACTCAGATTTGAAAAACATTCAATTCAAATTTTTTTTAAAAACAAGTCAAGATTTGAAAACTTAACTTAGGTTTGAAAACTTTCAACCCAAATTTAAAAACTTTCATCTCAAAATTTAAAACATTCAATTTAAATTTGAAAACTTTCATCCCGAAATTCAAAACATTCAACTCAAATTGAAGGTGAAAGATTCAATTTATAAAATACAATAAAAAAATTTCGCAAAAAAAAAATCACGCGTGTGACATGAAAAACATAATTAGTCGCGGGAGAAAAAAAAGGAGTGCTTTCCTTGAAAAAAGTGTGATAGAAAAAAGAAAAAAAATAGCGCGTGTGTGGGCCTTGGCTACGTCTGCGCCGGAAACGCGTATGCGCTAATTAGCGTTTCCATGGCGATAGTGCTACCGATCGACGACTGCCGCGCCGCCGCTTTCACCGGACGGCCTGACGACAGGTAGACGCATTATCCTCCCCTCACCCCCACCCCTTCTCTCCCCTTCCCTTCCGTGTGACTCCGGGGACACCTAAAACCCTAGATGATGCAATGGTGGTGTGTTGTTTGGGGTTTCGGTGGAGAACTGGTTGTTTGGTTGGATGCATTCGTTCGACTTGATTGGATGGTGTTAGAATTAAATGGGTTAGGCCCAATTTAATCTTATTAAATTTTATGAGCCCATAATTAATCTTAAGGAATTAATACCACATTGAAAATCAATGAGAAGGAAGCTCAACTTAAATAGGCTGCTAATTGAGAGCACCTGTTGAGCGGTTGAGGTGGTGATGAGACTGCCACACGCACGCACGCGCGTCGAGCCAAGCCGGTCAAGCCCGTGGGTGAGGCGTGGCGTGCGTGCATGCATGCGAGGGTAAGGCTGCTCGGTTTTCAGCCGTTTTGTTTTTGATGAGTGAAAGCGTAACCGATGGTCACTAATAGAGTCGTTACTCCGGTAATGGACGAGACAATGAAGGGCCATCAAGTGTTAAGTCAGAAACACTACTCTCCCCCTCAACATTATCTCCCACCTCCAGCGAGGCAGAAAAAATCTTCTCCACTCTTCAGTTTGATCTCTGGTTCTCCTCGGGTAAACTCTGTTGTTCTGTTTCTGTTCAGCTCAGGCTTTCGTCGGTTTTGGGTACCTGCATGCATAGGTACTGAGGACGAGCAGGCCTCCAGAACTCCGTCAGCTTGAGTACCTGCACGATTAGACATGCTATCAAGTTTTTTGGGAAGCGCTTGGCATGACTGCTCTACTACGTCTCCACCGCTTCCAATGCGTCACCATGTCCGAAAGGGAGAACGACAGGAACGTCGACACCAACATCAACCCCAACACCAACACCGTCTCTGCATCCGAAGCGTTCTTCGGGTATGTTGTTCTATTCACTTTAGTGTTAAACATGTTACCAGATGATGCTATTCCTATTATTAGCATGTTCATGTTTAGCACTATCACTGGACCAGTCTCTATTCCGTATGTCATGTTTATTATGTTATATTTCTGGATTAAAATATATTGAATTATGACTAGATTGCCAACAATAAAAAAACTTGATAGGGTTTTTTCGGTAGTTGGCTTTGCTGCATCACTGAAACCGCATGCATTTGATGGTTCAAATTATAAGAGACGGAAGGCACTTACACTATTGTGGTTGATGGCTATGCAATGTTTCTATGTTTCCTGGGACAAGTCAACCGAACAACCTCTCTTGCCTAAGGAGAAGGTTAAGTTCGAGTCCGCGGATTGCTTGTTCTGTGAAGCATTGATAAGTGTATTGGCTGACAACATAGGGGATATGTACATGCACATGCCTTCAGGAAAGGGCATGTGGGATGCACTTGAGGCCAAGTTCGGAGTTTCCGATGCTAACAGTGAGCTGTATGTCATGTAGTAGTTCTATGACTATAAAATGGTCAATGATCGTTTTGTAGTAGAGCAAGCTCATGAGATTCAGGCGCTCGCAAAGGAACTTGAGAATAACTGCGAGTTGCTGGACATGTTTGTGGTAGGTGGCATTATTGCCAAATTGCCACCTTCTTAATCAGATTTTGTCATTTCTCTAAAACATAAGACGCAAGAGCTCAATGTTATTGATCTCATTGGCTCATTGGGTGTTGAGGAGAAGGTGAGAGCAAAGGACAACGGTGGCAAAAAGGTTGAGGGAGGTTCTAGCACCAATTTAATATAGAAGAAGAACCCTCAAGCATCCCATAACAAGAAGGAGGTCAAACCTGATATCAAGTCCAAGGCTACAACCAATTTTAAGAAAAAATGCAAGGAAAAGACAAAGGACAACTGCTGTGTGTGCGGTGAGCCTAGTCATTGGGCCAATAATTGTCTTGATCGCAAAGATAAAAAGTCTTCAAACATGGTTATTAGCGATGGAGGAGGAACATCGGGGTATGGTAATTTTTTACCTGCAGTTCTTTCTGTTTTTCATTCACCTGAGTGGTGGGTTGATATTGGTACTAATATTCATGTGTGTGCTGATATTTTCCTGTTTTCTTTTTATCAGGTCAGAAAAGGTTCCTCTTTGCTGATGGGGAATGGTTCGCATGTAATTGTTCATGGTGTTGGTACAGCCGATCTGAAGTTTACTTGGGAAAGATTGTGTAGCTAAAGAACATACAGCATGTCCCCTCAATAAAGAAGAATCTTGTTAATGTCTTTCTAATTTGTAGAGATGGTTTTAAACTTGTGTTTGAGTCCAATAAGTGTGTTGTATTTTAATATAGAACATTTGTTGGTAAATGTCATGACAGCGGAGGTTTGTTCCGCTTTTCTTTGGATGATGTATGTAATAATGTTGTGAACCATGTGAGCAATAATGACGAGTCCAGTGTTTAGCATTCATGACTTTGTCATGTGAATTTTGATTGTACGATGTGCTTAGCTAACATGAGTTTAATCCCGAAACTCACTTTGGTCAAATGTTCTAAGTGTCATACTTGTGTTCAAGCGAAATAACCTCGCAAGCCTCACAAGGCATCAGAGGCGAGAAATTTGGCACCGTTAGAACTTGTTCATTCCGATATGTGTGAAATGAACGGCGTGTTGACAAAAGGGGAAAAGAAATACTTCATGACACTTATAAATGATTGCACAAGATTTTGCTGTGTACTTATTGAAAACAAAGATGAAACATTGCATTACTTTAAAATTTATAATGCTGAGGTAGAAAACCAATTTGGAAGAAAAATCAAACGGTTAAGGTCTGATCGAGGAGGAGAGTATTTTTCAAATAAGTTTACTTCATTTTGTGAAGAGTCTGGAATTATTCATGAAAAGACGCCTCCCTATTCACCCTAGGCAAACAGGGTTGCTGTCGACGGGCTATACACCGACCATGGTATTTGTAGAGTATAGGGATCATTGGGACCAGGATATATGCGAGAATCGATCGAGCAGACAAGAGAGATTTATACTAGTTTGGACCCTCGAGATGAGTAATAACCCTAATCCAGTTTATGTGGATTATGGATTGGAATATCGCTTAGAATATAATGGGGAATAGAACACCTAGTGGAATCCGCCGACTAGAGGCTGTCAAGAACGGCCCGACGAGGTCTATTCGGCGAATACGGATTGCTTCTGGGCACGGCTTTGGCTATGGTTTGTAATTCGATGCCCTAACCCGAGCGCAGAGACCTTGCTTATATAGCAGAGATTGTCCTCTTCTGCAAGTAGAACTTGAAGAGATAGAATAGACACGGGCTTAAGAAAACTTTATCTTTCCCGATTAGGACTCCGACACATTCTATTCCGGGAAGATAATTTCCATCTCTATTAACCGTATTTCTTTAATTGAAGGATACCTTCTCGTATACTATCGGGTATATGGTTTTACCATATTTCATTAACCCGTGTATAGGAGGTATGCCTTATCTTTGACACTAACAGTTGCCGAACGAAAAAATCGCACTCTAACTGAGTTGGTGAATGCCATGTTAGACACTGCGGAGCTTTCCAAGGAATGGCGGGGTAAGGCTATATTGACTGCGTGTCATGTTCTGAATAAAATTCCTAATAAGAATAAAGAAGTAACACCATTCGAGAAATAGGAAAAAAAAGGTTGAATCTCTCATACTTGCGCACATGGGGATGTTTGGCTAAGGTCAATGTGCCTATAGTCAAAAAGCACAAACTTGGACCGAAAACCATGGATTGTGTGTTCCTTGGTTATATTATCTACAGTGTGGGGTATAGGTTCTTAACTATAAATTTTGGAGTATCTAACTTGCGTGTTGGTACAATTTTTGAGTCCAGAGATGCTACATTTTTTAAGAATGAATTTCCCATGAAAGATGCACCTAGCACCTCTAGTCAAGAAACTATTTTATCCCTTGAGTCTTTTGTGCCGATAAAACACGATGAACAAATACATGTGGAAAATACCGAGGAGGATAACACTGTAGCTACTCGAAAGAGTAAGAGACAAAGGAATGCAAAGTCTTTTGATGATGACTACATTGTATACCTTGTGGATGACACTCCAAGAACCATTGAAGAGACATATTCATCGCCTGACGCTGATTATTGGAAGGAAGCAGTACGTAGTGAGATTGACTCATTTATTTCTAATGATACTTGGGAAGTCGTTGAGCATCCTTGTGGGTGCAAACCTGTAGGATGCAAGTGAGTTTTCAAGAAAAAGCTTAGGCCTGATGGTACAATTGAAAAGTACAAGGTAAGGCTTGTGGCCAAGGGTTATAGGCAAAAAGAAGGCGAGGATTTTTTCGACACTTATTCACCAGTTGCTCGCTTGACCACGATTTGAGTACTACTTTCTCTGTAGCTCTGGCAGCCTCTCATGGTCTTGTCGTTCATCAGATGAACGTTAAGACAACTTTCTTTAATGGGGAGTTGGAGGAAGAGATCTATATGGATCAACCAGATGAGTTTGTATTAGAAGATCAGGAGGGAATGGTGTGTAAGCTGTTGAAGTCCTTGTATGGCCTTAACCAAACACCTAAGCAGTGGCATGAGAAGTTTGACAAAGCTTTGACATCTGCTGGCTTTTTTGTGAACAAAGCTTTCAAATGTGTGTACTATCATTATGGGGGAGAGGGACTGATCTTGTGCTTATATGTCGATGACATATTGATTTTTGAGACCAGTCTCAATGTGATTGAGGAGGTCAAGGACTTTCTATCCAAAAGCTTTGAGATGAAAGATTTTGGGGTGGCTTGATGTTATTCTTAACATTAAGCTATTGAGGGGAGAAGTTGGTGGGGTTACACTCCTACAATCCCACTATGGGGACAAAATCTTGAGTCGCTTTGGTTACAGTGACTGCAAGCTAGCTCTTACTCCTTATGATCCTAGTGTGTTTTAAAGGAAAAATCAAAGAATAGTAAGGGATCAACTGAGATACTCTCAGATCATTGGTTCACTGATGTATTTGGCTAGTGTAACGAGACCTAATATCTCATTTGCTGTGAGTAAGCTGAGCCAGTTTGTTTCAAATCTGGGAGATGATCACTGTCGTGCTCTGAAAAGAGTAATGCATTTTCTAAAGGGCACTGTGAGCTATTGAATTAATTATGCTGGGTACCCAAAAGTACTAGAGGGCTATAGTGATTCAAACTGGATCTTTGATGCTGATGAGATAAAAGCCACAAGTGGATATGTGTTCACACTTGGAGATGGCGTGTTTCTTGGAAGTCTTGCAAGCAGACCATCTTAATAAGGTCAACAATGGAAGCAGAATTCATAGCATTAGACACTGCCACTGTTGAGGCCAACTGGCTTCGTGAGCTCCTGATAGATTTGTCGGTGGTTGAAAAAACAGTACCAGCTATCCTGATGAACTTGATAATCAAACAATGATTATTAAGGTGAACAATTCGAAGGACAACATGAAGTCATCTAGGCATATAAAGAGAAGACTAAAGTTTGTTAGAAATGTGAAAAACTCCGGAGTGATAGCATTGGACTATGTCCAGACTATTAAAAATCTGGCAGATCAGTTCGCATAGGGCCTATCGCTAATGTGATTGACATTGTATCGAGTGAGATGAGCTTGAGACCCACTTGAGTTACACAATAGTGGTAACCTATCTTATGTGATCGAAGATCTCGTAAATTAGAATGGTGAAACAAGTTATTGGGTGGTTGAGAGGAGAGACCCTTAAAAGGGCTTATTTCTTTAATGTACTTCTCTCCTTGTCTATATGGCAGGTTGGTGCATACCTTAATGTGATCCGAGTGGCTTTTCTTAAAGCAGAGATGTTTGCCTACCGAACATCTTCGAAGGAACAAACCTACATGAGTCAGTCATAGTCTATGAGATTCGAGGTGATCTCTAGATACTCATGAAAAGGCTTGGAGTATGACTTATACGCTCCGAACAGAGGGATGCTAACGACAACCTAGTATTAGTTAAGGAATTGAGTAAAGCCTGACTACACAAGACTGACAATTCAAGGCATAGTGCATTGTGCAGTTGTAGTCAGGTGTAGCTCATTTTCTAGATGAAAGTTTAACTTAACAGTCTCCACCGAAACAATGGTATAACAAACATGTACAAAATCGAGAACATTTCTTGTGAGCCTTGCAATTTGGTAGGGATTGTTAGAATTAAATGGGCTAGGCCCAATTTAATTCTAGTAAATTTCATGGGCCTACAATTAATGTTAAGGAATTAATATCACCTTAAAAACTAATGAGAAGGAACCTCAACTTAAATAGGTTGCTAATTGAAAGCACTTGTTGAGTGGTTGAGGTGGTGATGGAACTGCCATACGCGCGCATGCATTGAGCCGAGCCGGCCAGGCTGGGCCGTGGCGTGCATGCATGTGACACGAGGGCAGAGCTCCTCGCTTTTCAACTATTTTGTTTTTTATGAGCAAAAGCGTAATCGATGGTCACTAATAGAGTTGTTACTCTAGTAACGGACGAGACAAAGTGCGGTTAAGTTAGAAACGCTTCCCTCTCTCCCTCAATGTTATCTCTGACCTCCACTCGAGGCAAAAAAATCTTTTCAACTCTTCGGTTCGATCTTTGGTTCTCCTCGGGTAGACTCTGCTGTTGTCGAGCATGCTGAATTTATACTGTCTAGTGTTATTTATGATCACCACATGATTTTGGATGAGTGGGATCCATACACGCATAAATAGCCACTCAAATCTCAATGTGTTTATGATCACAATATAACACCATTCAATATTAACTCTGCAATGCCGAATAATGAGCAAAGGAGATATTGCTGGGACTCAACATGTTAGTCAACTTCAGCCTGAGACATGCCCGTCAAACCACTTGAAGGCGGCGACCAAATGTGTTACATATCCCAGGAGACTTGACTCAAATTGCTAAGCTCTACAACATCTCAATTGCTCAGAATTCTTACTCATGCTCAGCTAGCCCCAGGAAGTTGCTAGCTTTGCACTTTCATCTAAGCCAAGATATTAACTCAAATACATAAAGGGTGACTTAGATATAACTAGATATAAATGTCTAAGTTACTTACATATAGCCATCCGGCTAAATAGTTAATGTCCTTTGGAAGCATGTCTACCCAAAATTTTCACAAGCAACCGACTAGAGGTAGACCCCTAGATAGGACCAGTCCTGAAGAAACAACGATTCCCGTAACACTCAACTACCTGCAACAAAATCTGAACAACAACATATAAACAATACAAGAGTCAGAACATTAATCAGATTAATGTTCTGGCAAGAGCACAATCAAACCTACATACATGCAGGCTCTAAGTCAAAGGATGGCTATTTGTTGTCTTAATTTTCAGCATAAAGCTAATTTTTGGTTCACAACCCATTTGCAACGCAATTGAACAAAGCATTTTAGCAATATGTAAAGTGTAATAATCATCGCATGATATCAACATAAATAGATAAGCATCATTCCTTTACAATCCAACCGAAAGTAAGCAATCATATCACATATATCAATCTTATCATCATTTCAAAGCATTTAGTTTCAAAAACATTTAAAAAACACAAACGTATACCCACATAAAAAACATTTAGAAAACACAAACGTATACCCACATCACATCACTATGCCGCTTATGATCGTGAGCACGGCTAATCGATTAGTTTTTTTACTCTATAGAGTTTGTACAGCTTTACCCACATGATATGAACTCTCTAGTTTGTCTTGTGCCGGCCAAAGCACTACCACACTCTACATGTTATGTGCGGTCTAAAGGTCATAATGAGGATTTTACATTAAGTATTGTCTAACCTTGCATGAGCATGATAAGTGTGAATCCACCCTAGGCTTAAGTCCTAGAGCCGTTAGGTGGTGGGCCCATGCCTTAAACCTAACGCCGTGGCAGCGAACGCATCCGTTCCCCCACGAGACACATTATCGTTGTATTGGACAGACTTAGACGCCCATGCCGTGAGGCGAAACATTACACTCGTCCCCTCACGGAAAACACACACATAGCTAGTAATATTTGCTAGCCTTAAATTCAACACAATCATCAACACATACATGGGTAGTTCCTATAGATAGCCCACATTTCACTCGTGGCCACTACCTCTACTACAACGGCCTCCCGAATGCAAGGTTAGACAAGTGTTTAACTTAATAGGCCAAGGTTACCCCATAAATAACACATGTGAATGTACGGTAAACATAAGTGGGTGACATGTAGTTCGGTCCTTAATTGACTCAGGCGAACACTCCCCCTATCGGTATGCAACTACCACCATATGCATACCACTTGCCACCTAAGTCTGAAATTCACATTCATTTCATTTTAGTTCGCAAATAAGCAGAGAATCATCTCTGTTTATAAGTTTTAAAATGGTTCAAATAGCATAGCAAGTGATCCATAACCATGATTTATTTGTTACTAAGCAAGGCTAAGCATTTGCACTTTATATAAGCATAGGTGTTTTCATTTGAGTACAATTAGGATATTCTAATTAATCCTAAGGTTTCAACCAGCAAGGTGTTGGAGTTTTAAAAAGGATATATGCAATTTTTAGGATATAACTACCATGTACATCTTTGGAAATACCAATAGTTAGAATTACGCGTGCAAATTTATAAAATAACACATTTAGCCCGAAAACATGGGATTCAATATGTTCAAAGGGTGAGGGCAAACTTTCCCTGATTGATGTCCTTACTGGGGTCAGCAATCGGACCAATCTCTTCACCAACAACGAATTCGTCCTCTAAAAGAAATAGCGATCATCGAATAAATACCAAAACATGCAAAAATTCAAAATGCTCTAAAATACATGAGTTCACTAGTGCGGGTAGATACTGTGTGTATATGATTTGTGGTGAAGGAATTTCCATTTTATCACATTGCATTTGTGAGTTATTAATTTTTTAAGCTTAATACTAGCAATAGATTAATTAAGCTCTATTAGGTTTTAAGTGCATTTTAGGTTCAAGTTTTGTGAAGTTTTAGGTTACTGCAGTGAAGGCTAAGTTCTCAGGAGTTCAACAAAATTAGTTTCAACATTTTTGGAGTTGGCATGATTTTATTACGAATTTTACAAGTTACATAACATATTGTAGATCTTATTAATTATACAAATTTTAGATATGTTTCGGTTACTGTATGTGCCATATTTTAATTCATAGAAACTAAGTCTATGAGATTAACTACCTAACCCATCTAGAATTACATCATTTGAGTTAAAATGAATTTTGTATGGATTTTATAGTTTGTAGTTAGCATCATAGTAATTATTTTACTACACAATTATTTAGTGATGATTTATTACTGAAGATGTCAAGTTTTAGTTCATGACATTTGAGAACATGACTCTATGAGTATTCTGAAACTTAGTTCACCTCTAAATGAGTTAATGCAAATTTTATATGGATTTTATGAATTGGTGCATGCTATATGTCAATTATTCCATATACTAATTTTTAGAGACATTTATTCTACTGTAAGCATCATGTTTTATCTTACCATATTAAAGTTTATAATTTTGTGAGTCCACAGAAATTTGATTCACCTCAAATGGAGTTAAATTGAATTTTATATGTATTTTACAAGTTCACTCATTTTTCTGTTGTATAATTATTGATTTGAGTATTTTCTTTAATATTTCCAGATTTTAAATATGAGGGGTCCAGTGGTCAGTCTTTGTGACTTTTGCAGAAAGGTCCCTGGGTTTCTAAAGATTCAACCCGAAGTCTCTAGCACATGTTTAAATATATCTTCATTAAGAGTACTCAAGTTTTTACATATTTACAAAGAAGTCCTATGAGGGAAGATTTATAAATAGAACCCTATGAGATTTAAACCTTCTCTAATCAAGTCCCAAGCGTCCTAATGATTGTGGCCCACATGTCAGTGGCTCGGTGAGGGAGAAATTGGAGGCAGCAGCTGGGCGCGGTGGTCGGCGAGCTTGTCGTCGGCGCCGGCGGCAAACGGCGGGGTTCTGTGAGGCGCAGCCAAAAGAGAAAAGGTGGAGGGGAAGCTGGCGAACCCGTCGGTGGTTGGCTTGTTGGCTGTGGTGGTCGAAATCAACGCTGGCGACGACGTGAGCGGTGATACCTTTCGGCATGAAAGTGTGCATTAGGTTTTAGCCCGATTCAGTGCAAACTAGTGCATGCATACATGTCTACGAGGTTCGTAGGTGCTTACTTGAGGTCACGTGTGGCTTG
This sequence comes from Oryza officinalis, assembly GCA_008326285.1. Lineage (NCBI taxonomy): Eukaryota > Viridiplantae > Streptophyta > Magnoliopsida > Poales > Poaceae > Oryza > Oryza officinalis. Next base: position 21,625,686 of record BDMV01000002.1, read on the forward strand.
GCGAAGCTTGGACAACGACGGCGATGTGAAGAACGCTCCTACGATGGTAGAAATGGCAGGACGACGGCGACTGCGAGAAGCGGCCAACGAACTATCAAGAAAACGTGTGCACGAGGTTAGTAGAGCTACCAGGAAGCTTCGTGCCCAAGGATTTAGATGGCGCCTTACCTAGGTGGCCGGAATCGAAAAGGGGGTCGTCGGTCGGAGAGGAAGAAGACGACCTCGATCTCACGACTGGCAGCTCCTTGGCTTGATGTGCTATGGCCACGGGGTCTTGGTGAGGAGGCGACGACTATGGTCAAGCGGCTCGGCGGGATTCGCACCTTGCGTCGAGAACGTGGCTTGTGCGGTGACAGCGCCGGCGGAGACCGAGAGCGTGAATACGGCGATGCGACGAACTCAATTTGCACAGTAAGGAAAAACTTGGACATGGGCTTGTTAGGCATCGATGGGAGATTACGTTCCCGTGGTTGTTCTGTGGCGAAGCTCACCAGAGAAGGATGACGACGACGATGGACTTCGACGGCACCAGAGAAGATTGGTTCGTTCCCAGAGCTCTCGAGATGATCTCTCTAGGGTTTTGGGTGGAACGTGGTGAGGAAGAGGATGTGCACGCGTGGGTGAAGCGACGCTATTTAAGGTGAAGCTCGAGGAAGCGGTGGACGACGAGGTGGCACGCAAGCAGCGTGACGCGCGTCTGACGCGTGTCAGCCATTCCTAAGCTTGGAGGAGGAGGTGGAAAAGTTGTGTGGCCGACAAGTGGGGTCCCACAAGGGCTGGGCCCCACATGGCAGAGAGAGAAATGGAGTGGGAGGCCTAGAAGCTTAAATTTTTCTAAGTGTTGGCACTATTCCAATGTATTAATTTATTCTCTTCATCTCCTCTAATTATGTTGAGATTTAGTGGGAAAAAAAATTACAGAGGGTAGAAAAGAATGTCATCCTATTAATACTTCAAGTACCAAGGTTAGACCACTTTTAGTTTTACCATAGTAATTTCGTATAGTAACCAAAGTTACTAGGTTGACTACAGTCCAAACTTGTGGCTCTTATTTCATGTGGTTACAGTTCGAATTAGGATTAAGCCGAGACACCTGTCATTACAGTACAATTTAGTTAACATGCTGACCAAAGGTTTTTGTTAAATAAATTATGGTTTAATTTTGGTGAAGGTGCAAAGTAGGCTAAGTGATATCTGGACTTAGCAGATTTTGCTGAGTTGGAGGATTTATTTGAGATATCAAATTATTTGATAAATTCAAACCAAAATTACTGTAAGTTCATGGTGTTGAATAGTATTTATGAGAATTTTTGTATGGTTTAAAGTTGCACCATTAATTTTTAATATTTTTCCCTAGCCATTTCATGCTAATGAGTCCTATTATGAGATGCACAATAAAATCCAAAAACAATCCCAAAATAATAAAATGCACATACCACCAAGTGTATCTTATAATAATTTGGGTTTCCATATTTTTAAAACCTATATTCCCATTCGTTTGTATTTAACTTAAATATGATGATCAAGCCCAAAGGTAAAATCAAAATATTTGAAATTTAAATTAAGTTTAAACTTATTTTATTTGAATTGGATTATATCAACATATGATTTATAAATTATGTTTTGGTCTTACTTCTAACTTGATCCAAGAAAATTTATGTGTTTTACTTTTATTAAATGAGTTAGGCCCTAGAATGAGCTTCAATGTTTTCAAAAATTTCAGAACTCAAAAAGTTTTAAATTTTTCAGGTGAATTCTTCCTAGGTGAATTTTCGGTATGTTATAGCTGTTCTGTTTCTGTGCAGCTCAGGCTTTCCCTAGTTTTGGGTACCTGCACTCACGGGTACTTAGGACGAGTAGGCCTCTAGAACTTCGTCAGCTTGAGTACCTACACAGCTAGGCGAGCGATCAAGTTTTCTGGGGAGCGCTTGGCGCGACTGCTCTGGTATGTCTCCACTGCTTCCTCTGCATCACCATGTCCAGAGGGGAGAACGACAGGAACGTCAACACCAACATCGACCCCAACACCAACACCACCTCTGGATCCGGAGCGTTCTTTGGATATGTTGTTCTATTCACTTTAGTGTTAAACATGTTACTAGATGATGCTATTCCTATTATTAGCATGTTCATGTTTAGCACTATCACTAGATCACTCTCTATTCCATATGTCATGTTTATTATGTTATATTTCTGGATTAAAATATGCCGAATTATGACTATATTTCCAACGGATGGTATAATACTATTATAATGTGTGTTTAAGTATACTTTGAAAAACTGCTCAAAAGATCTAGGATGATCGATGTCAGTATTATTAGTTGGTAGTATCTAATTACAACACTGATGATGCACTACACCAGAACCACTGACATCTGACGGCCCACCAGTAACGAGCCGATGTGCTTGTCACGGATGGCCTCACCTTTGATGGGTTACCGAAAGGCCGTAGCAGGTGAGGCCACCGGCCACGGCCCATCAGAGGTAAGATTTACTCATCTTTAACAGGCTCTAGTGCTATCCCGTCCAAGGTGTCTTGTAGCCTATAAATACCCCCAACTACCAATTGTTTTCCATCCCAACCCTGTGCACCGTTCACATTTTGGGTGGGAGACCTAGGGAGGAAAATTTTTGCTGAAAATTAGAGGTAAAAAAACCTGTGATAATTATTATTTTACGTATATTACGTATTGTGTGTTATACTTGTTATCTTATTGATTGCGGATGGACCAAAGTTGGATGTATGATATTGACCGTTGGACCCTAGAGTATAGGGATGGGGTCGTTGAAGTTGTAAATTTTGCGATGACAGGAGAATTAGGATGAGCGAATATATGTTGTGTCCATGTGCGGACTGTAAAAATGAGTGGATGTTCGCTGTGAGTTCATGGGTGCATTCTCATCTGATCCGTAAAGGATTCATGGAGCACTACAGTTGTTGAAGCAAGCATGGAGAGCAAGAGCCACCAGATGTTGCAGCTGATGAAATGCCGATGTAGTTAACGACCCAGTAGGTTGAGATGGCATGTTCATCCCTTCTCTATTAGACGGAGATGCCATAGATTTTGACCCTCAAACTCTATTTAAAATGTCATAGATCATAATTACAGGGATTTTGAGAAGTTTAGTAAGTTGGTGGCAGATTCTAAGATGCCATTGTATTTCGAGTGTGAGCCAAATTACACCAAGTTATCCTTTGTGTTGGAACTCATGAAACTTAAGGCAAGTAATGACTGGTCAGACAAGAGTTCCACAGAACTACTCGAGTTGTTGAAGGACTTGTTGCTAGAGGGGAACCAAATTCCGCATACGACATATGAAGTAAAACAAGTCTTATACCCATTGGGTCTGGAGGTCAAAAGAATTCATGCTTGTCGTAATGACTGCATATTGTATTACAAATATTATGCCAACCTAGACGTTTGCCCTATTTATGGGACTTCTAGATACAAGCGAGACATAAGTGAAGATGAAGGTTGTAAGTCAAAGAGGGGTGGCCCCGCAAAAGTGTTGTGATATCTCCCAATTGGTGACCATATGAAGAAAATGTTTGCGAATCTTAAGCAAGCTAAATTAGTACGCTAGCATGCTAAAGAATGAAAGGTCGATGGTAAGCTGAGGAACCCAACAGACTTGGTGAAGTGGAGGACAATTGATAGAGTTTACCCCGAATTCACCATGTGTACGGACGTCATTAATCCATTTGGTGATCTGAGCAGTCGTCATAGCACATGACCAGTTCTTCTTGTGAACTACATCCTTCCTCCATGGTTGTGCTTCAAGAGGAAGTACATTATGGTTTCCATGCTTGTTGAATGTCACGTCCAGAAATTTAGCCAAAATTTCAAACTATTTTTTTGAATAAATTTTTGTCCAGGAATCAAGTCAGCATACACAAAATGACAAACTACTATACATATCCAAATACAAATAAAGCGTAAATACTTAGAAAAGAGGTATTTAGTCCTCACAACGAAAAAAAGCAGCAGCAAGAGAAAAAGGGAATGATCCTAGCAGGGCTTCCGCTCCACTGCACAGGCATAACTCAACTAGGGTATGAGCCTTGATCCTCTAACACCGTCTTCAGCATAGAAGCATTACACTTCTGAAAAGGGGGAAATGTAGCAAGGCTGAGTACAACCACGGTACTCAGCAAGCGACACTAATGATGCAGACGTGCAAGGGGAGATAAAGAAGAGGTTTGTGGCTATTTGCATAAAGGCAATTGTAAACATTTATAGTTGAAAATAGTAAAATGGTTGATTAATTAAGGCAAGGTTAAATCTTCACTGAACAACTCTACACCACGTTGAATAGGCTTAACCAAAGCACTTGAACTACGCCAGTTCATCAAGTCAAGTTAATTAATAGTGGGACTAATCACAGTGAAGCTGGTCAATCACCCACAACCGCGGGCATGGCTATTTGAATAGTTTTACTCTAGCCAAAGGTGCACATCAGGGAAGGGAGAATGTGGCCAAGCGAGGCTGGCAAGAGGTGGCAACGGCCGATGGGGAGGGGGGGTGCGACGTGGGCGGGAAATGCAGATACAATTTGGTGCCGATTCTCATGGGAGAGCAGGGCCCGTCACAGGTGACATCACCTATGACGGTGCCAGCCATCCCGCCCATCACAGGTGGGTTTGACCGTGTTGAGTAGGCTAGGGTTGGACCGGTCGCCCCTCTTTCTCTCATTTTCACTCAGATCCAGATCCGCCGCCCCTCTTTCTCTCACTCACTCTTACTGCCTCCTCGCCACTCCGAGCCACTGCCTCCCCGCTCTTTGTTGTCAACAACCGTCGCCGCCTCCTCCTTGGCCTCCACAACGACGGCTGCCTCCCTGCCCTCGAGGACCATCGGTGGCCGCTTCCCTGCCCAACTCGACGCCGAGCGCCGCCTACCCTTCCTCGACAACTGCCGCCACCTCCTCCTTGCCCTCCATGAAGATGGCTGTCTTCCTATCCTCCTCGATGCCGAGCGCCGCCTCCCTACCCTCGATGACCGCCTTCGCCTCCTCCTCGGCCCCCACCGGCTGCTGCCTCCCCAACATCATCAACACCACCACCTCCTCGAACTCATCCTCCTCTCCGCCGTTTGAGGTGGGAACATGCGATTTAAGTTCATGTAGGATTAGGGTTGTTGTGGATTTAAGTCCTAGTAGTAGGGTTGTAGTGGGTTGATTCATGCTGTTTTGTAATTCGATTTTAGGATATTATGATTTGTTGATTCGATTTTGCAGTAGGAGTGGGATTAGGGATGGATTGATTATTATTTTACTACGTTTATTCAAATATCTAGATTTGTTGATTTAAGTATGTGGGAGTATGGTGGTGGATTGATTTAGATTTTGCAATGGATTCATCGCATCTTAGGATTTGCATATATGCCATGCTTGCTAATTGATTTAGGACTTTTAGGTGAGTTGTCCATTGTAGGGATTGTTTTTACGATATGATTTGAGAAATTTAGGAATTGTTTTTATGAAATTACTTGGGATTTTAGAAATTTTAGGTGAGTTCTCCATCACAGGAATTGTTTTTAGGATATGATTTTAGGAACTATAGGCATTGTTTTTAGGAAATGACTTAGGATTTTAGGAATTTTAGGAAATGACTTAGGATTTTTAGGACATGATTTTAGGATTATTAGGTGAGCTATCAGGAACTTTAGGAAGTACATACTTTTAGTTATTTCTACGGTGCGGAAATGTCTGAGCAACAAGATATGTCCATGTCAGGCGGAACAAGTGGAGCTATGTCTGGTCGGAACCCGCAGACGCAGAATTGACTACCGACCACCCGACAAGTTATCACCGAGGTGGATGAAAGTGGTAGGCCTAGAGCACCGAGGAGTGTCATCTCCTAATGGTCGAATAGTTATGGGCTTGTAGCCCGTGGTCAATTAGGGATCCTTCACAAAGATATTAACAAGGTCCCGCTGGTCGAGAAAGAACGAGCTTGGACAACATTAGTCGCGTGTTTCCACTATCCCACCGAAGCAGAAACTAAGCTGAAGCAGAAGATACTGCAGAAGATGGGCCATGCTTGGAAGAATTTCAAATGGAAGGTTGTCTCCGAATATATGATCTCGCCTGGTAATCAAACCCCATTCAAGGATTACCCGTAAATAACAGAGAAGGTGTGGGAGGAGTTATGCGGGCTCAAAAGCACTCAAGAGTTCAGGGACACAAGCGAGGCACATCGCTTACTGCAAGCACCTAATGAGCACCCACAAAGACTTGGCACAACGGGATACATCGGGAAGAAACAAATATGGGCTCAAGAGGATGAAGCTGTAGCTGCGACGAATGTCCCTGCCCCTTTCGCTGACATCGCTAAAGTACGAGCTTGAAATTGGGCGAGAGCCAGGGGTAAGGTCAACTAGGATTAGTGCATACGCTAACCGACTAAGACACTCGGGATCACTCAGCACCTCATATTAAGTCATTCTTTAATAATATGAGGTAGTTTACTATAATATGTATTAAGTAAGTTATTTGTAGTTAGGTCCTTGGCTATCAAATAATCACAGAATACAAGGTGCTCGGTGATCTTGGTTGGTTTGATCGGATTAGTGCATAGACTAACCAACTAAGACAACTAGTGTCACTCAGCACCTCGTAATCTGTCATTTTTTTTTTGATAATTTGAGTTAATTCAATAGAATATGTACTTAGTAAGTTATTTGTAGATAGTTCCTTGGTTATCAAATAATCATAGAATAGGAGATGCTCAGGGTCCCAAGTTGATTTGGTCGGATTAGTGCATTCACACAACCGACTAACAACCTGTTTGGGAGAGTTTAAGATTCTGAGAAGCAGCTGGTTGGAAGCCAGCTTCTGAGAATCTGAAGAAGCTGGGTTTCCCAGCTTCTGGCTTCTAGTTCATTTTCTGGATTCTATAACTACAAATTCTTATAATCTAGATGAAAAGCTAGACTGTTTGGGGGAGCTTCTGATTCCGGGAGAAGCTATAGCTATAAGAAGCTTTCCCAAATAGGCCCTAAGACATCTTAGGACCCAAGCACCTCATATTTTTTTTATAATTTAAGGTAGTTTGCTAAATTATCATCAAACTTTCAATAACATATCATCAAAATTGATTACTACGCCTTGCATCTACTCATTACTTACTACATTGTATCATTCAATTGTTTTCTTCCTTTTTTGAAATGATAGGTCGTCGTTCTTCTTCAAAAGACATAGGCTACATGTAATTTGGATAAGTTTGCGGCTTCATGTGCTCATAAAAAATTGGGTAAGTTTGTGGCTTTACAGGCTCAAAAAAAATATGATGTAGGCATGTGCATTGGAAATATATGACTGTCAACGTAATTTTTATGGGATTTTGGAATGCATGTATATGATGTTAATTTTGTGATGTATCTGTGCTGAATTAGGAAAAACTGTGATATTGGAGGTTGGCTGAAATATGTATGATGTTCCTATTTTTTAGAAAGCATGGCTATCAAATCCCGAGGCTAACCAATATTTAAAAATTATTTTTTGGAAAGTACCTCATCACTGACATGTCATAAAAAAACATCGTCACAGATGACCTTAGCTATGACGACTTTAGTATAGCAGTCCGTCAGAGATAAGTCACCTATGATGGGCGTCAAAGTAGATTCGTCAAGGATTGGGTCGCATCTGATGGGCCTTAAACTTTGCACCCGTCACAAGTGTCTCATCTTTGATGGGTTGCAACCACACATGGGCTTGTGGAGACCCTCACCTCTGATAGGCCAGAAAGCCTCCGCCCGTGAAAGGTGAGTGGTTTCATCAATGACCACTTATCTTTGACTAGGGCCGAACCCGTCAAAAGTGAGGGTTTGAGCCTATCAGAGATGACCTGATCTGGCGCAGTGATATATCCTTGTGCAGCTTCAGATTTTTCAGACTTGCATGTTGTTCCATCTGGTTTGTTTATACCAAACCAACCTTGTTTCAGTGCAGAAAATTATTTTCACTCAACTTTGTTTCGAATTAGGATCTGGAACTGCTCATTGCTCAATAATGCTCAAATGCGCATCTACACTAAGCTGAAACTTCCATTAATTTTGTTTTCCTGTGTAAATATTTTCTCTCACTTGTTCGCATAGCCTTGGTTGTCTTTGTATGGATAAGAGCAAATGGAAAAAGCGAAAGCTGTTGCTCATTGGCGTTGAATTCTGATATATATGTAACTCTATCTATGTGGTTTTGTTTGTGCGGTTTAGACTCAGCAATAGGAGAGAGTGCACTACATATGATTCAAGTGAAGAATCTAGAATTGGTTAGCTAGACAATAAATTTATAAGAAAGATACATCTTGCACAAAACACAACAAGTTTTTAAGTTAGCTCCACAACTACAGAAAAGATTTTCGCAAACGGTTAAAACCGATTTTCACAGGTGGGTGGGTGGCCCGCATGCACCTAGGTGTCTGCGAAAATCATATTTTCGCAAGCTGATGCTTAAGTCGTCCACACGCAAAAATAATTTTGACAAAAAAATAAAAATTCCAAAACCCAAAAATACAAAAACCCTAGATCCAAATCTAGAAACCCTAATCCGTCGCTGCCGTCGTCATTGTGCCGAAACCGCCACCATCATCACGTTGGAATCTGCTGCCGTGGTCATTGTTCGAGGCCGCCACCGTCGCCGCCCTCGTCATCTTTGCTCGAGGTCTCCAGAGACGCCACCAACACTGCTCCTGTCATCGCCCGAGGCCCGACGACGTTGGATCTCGCTCGCCCTAGGCCCAACGGTGGTGGATCCGGCTGCCTAAGGCCTAACAGCGGCGGATCATGCCTGAGGCCGCCGTCCTCGTCGATGCTGCTCCCGCTGTCGCTCGAGACCGCTACCACCCTCGTCGACGCCGCCGCCGTCGTTCCCGCTGTCGCCCAAGGCCTGACAGTGACAGATCCCAGCTGAGGCTGCCGCCCTCGTTGACGCCGCTTCCACCGTCGCTCGAGACCGCCGTCGCCGTTGCTGGGAGTAGGTAGAGGGGGAGAGGGAGTGGGAGGAGACGGGAGGAGTGGGAGAGAGTGTGGGAGAGTGGGGAGAGAAGAGGGAGAGATGCCGGAGTGGGAGAGAGAGGATGGGAGAAAAAAAGGAGAAGAGATAGGGGGTATTTTTGCATGCGGGTCACTTAACAGGCCCACACCTATTTTCACATGTGGCTCGTGAGCCGACCATAGGGAAGCGATTTTTGTAGACGAGAGCAGTTATGGCCTGTTTGCAACCTAAAGATGTCTTGTCCAGAAAAATCAATTCTGTAGTAATGCTTATCTCTTTCAGTTGTGTCAAGTTTTGAGGGAGCACTATTTTTCCTCCATGGCAGACAAAATACACATATAATAATTTGAGGTTCTTGGATACAGATAGATGCAACCAAGGAATATGATAATAGGCAAGTTTCAATAGACCAGGTGGAACGGTTAGCTAGTATTTCAAACTAGTCCTCCGTGCCCTAGTTTAACTAGTTAATCTTATTGTGGCCACCTTCTGTGAAGACCGATCCTACCAAAATTGCCAAAATTTGTGAAGCATGTCTTCTGTATACCTTTGTTAATTGAAGACCTGAAAAGCATATTGAAAAGAAACAATTACTTAACTTTGATGACAATACCATGATGTAATTTGAAGTTTGTATATTTTTTAACTGTTTAGTCCTGTTCAACAAAACTGTTTAAATTTTCTTTGTTTACGTTTGCCAATGTTGATTTTGGGATTTAAGGGGAAGCTTATCATGAGCCATCAACATTGACATAAAATCTGTTTTTGTGAGTTGTGAACTCTTGGTTAGTTTCTGATAATTTTGCGCTGGCACTTTACTGGTTCTGACCCACATTTTGCATTTTTTTATATCATCTGCTTCAACGCAGAAATATGCTTACAAGTAGGAGGGGTGATGATGTTCTCAGAAGAAGCTGGAAGAGGAATTAAAAGAGCTGATGATCTCACGAGAAGCTCAAAGAAGAACAAAAGAATTTGCAATGGAGGGGGAGAGACAACTGAGTTATTGATTTCAGGTTTGCTGATCCATCCTATTTTACGCACATGTTTCTTACAGCTCTATTTAAGCACTCACACCTGTATTCTATCATATTTCTTTGACTAGGTGACTTGCATCAGGGCTCAAATCAATGTGTCTGGAGTGAGCTCGGTAAAGAAGTAGCATCAAATTTGTCTAAAAGTGTTGTATCACTTGCTTTTTCCAATGGTGAGTATATGTGCTGTTATGCTACTTATAGTTTTCAAAATATAGATGTATAAGCATTGCTAGTAATAGATGATTAAAATTATTATGTTGTGCAGGACATACAGAATTTGCATGCTTGGGCAAAGCTGTACAACATTGTTTGTGCCATAATTTGACTATTAGGTAGTTCCATATGAGTATGCCAAATTATCTAGAATAGCTATCGTATATGCTGAGTATTCTCTTGAAGGACTAGTTAAAATGATAAACCCTGAACTCCACTCGCTACGCTTAGCGATTTGATTGTCCCGATCTTTGATGAGTTGAAGATAACTACGATTCGGGAGAAACGTTGACGACCCGACTATAACCGTACGAGATGTTGTTGTGTTGCGCCTTAGCGATCGATACACCTCTCTGTGAGTTGTTGATCTTTCCGGTGCAGATCAACCTTATTTCTGCAAGCAAATCGAAGAAACAAGTAAGAACAAGATAAAAGCAATCTGAATTGCAAATAGGAATTGAATACAAATGATAAGTTGGAATTCTGTAACGAGCAAACCGACGATCTAACCGATCACAGGATTACACGGCAAAGTAGCGAAGCTATACTTTAATCTAAACAAAACCCGAGAAACCCTGAAGGGGTACCTAGCTATTTAAAGGAGTGGGAGGACGACCAAGGGGGTCCCTAGGTCATGCTCCATCAGGTTGGGGCGCACCCCACATGGGTCCCTCCTGGGCCGGGGTCCTAGATAAAATTACAAGCCTATAGGCTAATTATAGGTGACGTAGTACCTTGTTTCTTTAACTGTGGATGAATGAGATGGAATTTGGAGATGAGGCTAGACTCATTGGAAAGAGGACTCCAAGAGCTTTCCATCAAGTACTCATGGGCCCAAAACAGAGCTCGTATGCATATTTGGTGGCCATTTGAAATCAGCACTGTAGCAGGTGGCCGAATCGAATTTCAGAACTTGGACAACTTGATCTTGACATATTCCTGTTGACATATGATGTGAGTGACGGTTATATCCATAGTAGCCATGGTCACATCATCCTCCCCTTCTTCATGCAAAACTGTTTCTTCCATTTAAAACTAGAGAAACTCAAAGTAGCATGATTAGCAATAATATGTCTCTGTAGCTTAAAATTTTTATCCACCGCTACAGAATGTTCTAAATTTGAGCATATGTAAACTCTGTGCACCAAATATATTCCATTATCATTATATTCACCAAAGATATGAAAATGAGCATTAGTTCGACATGGCAAACCAGATTTAGCAAATAATTTCTCCTTTAAATTTCTAAGCTCACAAAAGTCATCTAACAGAACATAGCCCAAAGTACTTAAAGAAGATAGCAATTCACGTTCCTCAACTTTATTAGCAATGTGAACAACATGTTTAAAATCGGCACATAAAGAACTAACACTAGAAATGACATGTTCATTCATTAGTTGTGGCATTGATACAAGTGAAACATGTCCTTGGTTTTACCATAAGGTGCTCTTTGCGTAGTCCATTTAAAACAACCTGTTTCTTCCATTTAAAACTAGAGAAACTCAAAGTAGCATGATTAGCAATAATATGTCTCTGTAGCTTAAAATTTTTATCCACCGCTACAGAATGTTCTAAATTTGAGCATATGTAAACTCTGTGCACCAAATATATTCCATTATCATTATATTCACCAAAGATATGAAAATGAGCATTAGTTCGACATGGCAAACCAGATTTAGCAAATAATTTCTCCTTTAAATTTCTAAGCTCACAAAAGTCATCTAACAGAACATAGCCCAAAGTACTTAAAGAAGATAGCAATTCACGTTCCTCAACTTTATTAGCAATGTGAACAACATGTTTAAAATCGGCACATAAAGAACTAACACTAGAAATGACATGTTCATTCATTAGTTGTGGCATTGATACAAGTGAAGCATTATCACACAACTCTTCTTTATCACAAGGAATAGCAAACAAATTAACTTGTGACAAAAGAATCTCAGCAATTGGTTCCACTAATGGTTTCTCTATTATAGCAAGAAAAGTGGATATGCCTAGCTCAGCTTGAGAACACTCACCTTCATTTATCTCAACACCATTTATTTTACCTTACAAATTTTCTTCAGACATCGTAGGTGCTTCTTGCTTCTCCTCTTTCTTCTCAAGAACATCATTCTCCTCCTTTTGTTGAATGTTCTGAACTCCTTGCAAAACGTAGTAACAGGAGACACAAAAGATTGCTCCTTACATGTTTGCACATGATCATTGCACAATGATATCAGAGATTCAGAACAAGAGATAGATCATATTGTTCATGTTTTGTCGCATTTGATATGATTTGACTCTCAATGCTATAAGCAAGCATGAATATGTGTCCAATATGATTATATGTCACATTAGCAAACATAACCTGAATTTTAGAATTGAGCCCATTGAAAAATCTACGCATTGTGTTTTCATTGCATCCTTTTAGACCACTGTAGATAATACAAACTTAAAATTCATAGATATAGTCTCTAACAACTCTATCACCTTATTTTAAATTTTCTAGTTCCTCAAGAAGAATACATTTGTAATAAGCACACACAAAACGCTTTCTCATCATGGTTTTGCACTCATTCTAAGTTTCAGGTTTATTACCAATATGACTCCACCAAAATAATGCAGAAGAGGTAAACTTATTGCTAGCAGCCTTAATCATTTGAGCATCAGAAAAATCATATTTATCAAATTCGTTATCTATTGCTAGCTTCCAATCAACATAAGCAACAGAATCGTACTAACCATCATAGAATGGTAACTTAGATTCAACTCGTGCAAAAATATAGTCAGTTACTTCATATGCATCACGTGGAGAAGTCATCATATCTCGTCGAAAGTAAAGAAGTTGATGTTGAGCATGACCATCTTGTATCCCCTTGCGTAACTCTGCCATGATTAGTAGCAAACAAAAAACATACACAAGAATATGCACGCTCCTATTAACTACTAGGTAGTAGAGGCTCAAATATCACACGCTCAAGCTTTTAACCTAGCTCTTACAAGATCTTACCAAAGCAAGCGGAAAGGTGACCACACCGACTCAATCTAGACCCAATGAAGGTTGGATGTATCGATGCCTTGACAAACACTTGTTGTACGGCTGCAATCAAATATGTGGAGCTCTGGGTAGGCTTAAATATGTAGCAAAGGACTAGAAAATGCTCAAATCAGAGAATGCAAAGTTGAATAATTGTTCAAAGTCAAGTACCGTGCTGGTCCTAGGCTAGAACGTACTAGAGACGCGAGCCTAGAAACAAACGATACCACAAGATAGCACTAGCAACAACTCAAGCACAACTCTGATATACAAAAGCAAACTCAAAAATAACAGCTGATTTTCTCTTTTCTTTCTTTCTTTTTTTTTCTTTCTTTTTTTGGTGCGGCTTTTGTTTTCTTTTTTTAGCACCTTTCTGCCTTTTTTTCCTTTTTTTCTGATTTTTTCAGCAAAAACGACTCAAGGACCTGAAGGCAAGATTACAGGGACTTAAATGTAAATATGAAAATTACAGGGACTCAACTGTAAAAGTCCAAACCCTAAAATTTGATCTATACAAAAATGGAATGCTCTCGTCCCACAGGTTCTGTTTTTGCAAATAGATCTCGAATCCGACACTCAAAAATTTTTCACCAAGTATGGAATGTCACGGTGTGATTAAAAGCCGAGAGGAGAAGAGAGAAGAGGGAGTCGGACCTGGAGGAGGGGGGTGGGGGTGGCATACCAAACCGAGAGAACTCCTACTCGGCCTTGGTTTGGAAAGGCCCACACGAAAACAGAAATAAACTCAGCACTTCTTTTTTTTTTATCTCTTTTGTGCCTGTCCACAAATAGAAAATCAATATGATCTGCAAACTCTCGCCCCTTTGCCTCCTTCCTCACGTGTGCACAACAGAAACACACAAGCACACGACAGAAACCCTAGCGACTTGACAACTCGGATACTAACTGATAGAAACTTCTGAAAACTACAAAAACAGAATCTTGGCAGTGGGGCGATTCTGTTTTCGTAGGTCCCGATAACATCAAAGACAAGGCGACGGTGACGATGACAGTGGTAAATACGTGATCAGAACTTGAAATTCTAAACGGACTAGACGTTAAGACCAGCAACACGACATGACGATGCAACGCAAAACTCAACAAAGTAAAAACTAAAAAGAACAATACAATGGCACAAATATGGCTAGGTAATGGACGCAAATTTTTTTTTGTATGGCTATTTTTTGGTTATAGATAGATAATAAAAACTCACTGAGCAACGAAGCTCTGATACCATTTGATAAACCCTGAATTTCATTCGATACGCTTAGGGATTTGATTGTCCCGATCTTTTGGTGAGCTGAAGATAACTACGATTTGGGAGAAATGTTGACGACCCGACTACAACCGTACGAGATGTTGTTATGTTGCGCCTTAGCGATCGATACACCTCTCTATGAGTTGTTGATCTTCCCGGTGCAGATCAACCTTATTCCTGCAAGCAAATCGAAGAAACAAGTAAGAACAAGATAAAAGCAATCTGAATTGCAAATAGGAATTGAATACAAATGATAAGTTGGAATTCTGTAACGAGCAAACCGACGATCTAACCGATCACAGGATTACACGGTAAAGTAGCGAAGCTATACTTTAATCTAAACAAAACCCGAGAAACCCTGAAGGGGTACCTAGCTATTTAAAGGAGTGGGAGGACGACCAATGGGGTCCCTAGGTCATGCTCCATCAGGTTGGGGCGCACCCCACATGGGCCTCTCCTGGGCCGGGGTCCTAGATAAAATTACAAGCCTATAGGCTAATTATAGGTGACGCAGTACCTTGTTTCTTCAACTGTGAATGAATGAGATGGAATTTGGAGATGAGGCTAGATCCATTGGAAAGAGTACTCCAAGAGCTTTCCATCAAGTACTCATGGGCCTAAAACAGAGCTCGTATGCATATTTGGTGACCATTTGAAATCAGCACTGTAGCAGGTGGCCGCGAATCGGATTTCAAAACTTGGACAACTTGATCTTGACATCTTTCCATTGACATATGATGTGAGTGACGGTTTTATCCATTGTAGTCATGGTCACGTCATAAATTTATGTTTATAGTGTGATGCGTCAGTTATGTGTGCTAGCTATAGCATTTGGATTATTAGAGTTGGACCGATGTAGCTGAGATTACTGTGCTTGGACTGATAGTATATATGTGCAGATGACATGTATGCTTGCGTGCAGATATAGTGAACATACACTGGCTGTTTGACATGCATGGGACATGTGCTTGGATTATTTGCTGCAGTCAAGGAGCTTCAGGCTGATCATATGCATGCGTGAGATGGAAGCGGTGGATCAGATGGTCATGTCGAGGAGCCGGACCGCAGCGACAGGAGCTGAACGAGGAAAGCTACCAGGCTGGGGTGCCCATTTTGTTGCATGCAAGGAAGGTGGCCGAGCCAGAAGCAGAGCGTGGGTGGCTATAGAAGATAGAGATATTTGGTAGTTGATTTGCTTTGATTTGATCGTACTCGTGGGAGTTTCCATATTTACTTAGGACCGATCTTTTAGATGTATCATATATATATTAGGCTACTAGATCACTTTAGAAACCCCGAACAAATTATCAATCTACAATTTTTTTCGTTCTTTATGTGTTTTCTATTCCATTTTTAGGGCTGAGTTCTAGCAACCCTAGAATTTGGTTAATCTTTGCCCTTTTGCGTTAAAAAATGGTTGTGCTTCTCCACGAAAGCGAGGAGGTTATCCTTTGCTAGTTTGCTTGGAAACTAATCGTTCGTCATTACGTAAGTACGATATTTATCTTCTTTGCTAATTGCGCAAAACGGTCATGCTTCTTCATGAAAGCGAGGAGGTTATCCTTTGCTAGTTTGCTTGGAAACTAGTCGTTCGTCGTTACGTAAGTATGGTATTTATATTCTTTGCTAATTTGCTCGTAAATTGGTCGTGTGATTCTACGAAAGTGAATTAATCTCGAAATTGGTTCTACTACTGGTTTTGATCTATCGATTTTGGCGACTCTGTTGATTACACCGTAAATCGTTAGGTGATCTTGTGTTGGCCACAAAAAAAGTCAACAAACATGTGGTGTGTTACAAGGTTCCTGACTGCAGCAGGTTTGGCTAGAGCTTTAATTGATAAGAAAAAAAGACCATGATAACCTGAAGGTTGGTTATGCTAATCATCATCCTTTACTAGTTGTTCTTTTTACATAGCTTACTTGTGATCATTGTTTACTCTTTCTTGCTTTACCATTATAGGTTGAAGTGTGTCATGGAGGCAATGTTGTCATGGGGTTTTTGGGAGAATATGATTTGGAACACAATATGGCTGTTGTCAATGTCATGTCACTCCTTAATGTTCATGTCGTATCTTTAAACAATTCGGTGGAATTGCTGCCTGATAGTAAGGTAGTAGCTTTAGGGCATGTCATCTCTGGCAAGTTAATGGTCACTGATAGGGTATTGACTGGCAATGCAAGCGAATCTAAATATAGTGACGAGCTTATGTTGTCCACTTGTAAAATTTCCAAGGTACACTTGCAATATGATATGATTATCCTAATATTTTTTTATCTATGCAGTAAAGCGTATCTTGGAGATAATAAAATGATGTTTCTCCTATCTAACTCTAGTTCTATTTCACTTTATTTTGTTCCGATGTATCTCTTCCTTTTTGCTAGGTTTGCGAATGTGGGCCACTTTTTGATTTTGATAGAAACTTTTTTGGCATGAACTTTTTTTTTGACACTGAAGGAACCTTTTTCCTTTAAACGAGGATGGCTCTTTTACGATTGACAAAGTTTACATCCCTGCAAGCGATTAAATTTTTTGTCTGGTCAATTTTCTTTAAGGCAGTCAAGTATGCTTGTATAAGTCCAGTTTGTTTATCGATGAATGCTCTTCTCTTGTTTACCTATTCTGTTCTATCTCACTCCCCACTCGGCCCTTCCAATATGTAGGTTTGTATGCCAAACAACTTATGAGGCTTATGGATTTTGCAATAATCTGGATTGTTGAGAGTTGTCCTTTTGTAGATTTTTTGGCATTTGTAGTTGCTCTGCAGTATTTGATTAGCACTCTATTATTTGCTAGAAGCCATAGAAAAATATGCACGCTAAGTGGCACCTGTAACTTCCATATAGCTGGAACATATACAGGTTTAACACCTCTAAAGCTAACAACAGAATAGAAAGACTGAGCAGTAAACTCCTTTGGACTCAAAGTTCCATATAATTTCATTACCTTCATCAGAATAGGTAACAGATTCAACATGTGAACTATTTCTAACCACATGTTCATCAACCTGCTGGAATTTGTTCTTCTAAAAGTGAATTTCAAATTTTCTCCATCCCAAGAATCAGCGACAAGAATTACTTTTTATCATTTACAATCATATACATAGGCCAAAATTGATTGGCTAAGCTAGAGCTACCAAACCATCGATCCTCCAAAACCTTACTTTTTACCATTCCCAATTTACCAAGTGAAACCCGTCTGAGCAGCCTTACTGGCGCATAACAACTATTATAGGCTATTTACAGTATAGTTTTCATATTGTTAGTGCTAATCAGTGAACACTATTCTTACGTGCTGATGTCATGTACATAATTTTATGTGAATGTTACTTACCGTATGTCAATTCCAATCACTTGACCTTCACCTTGTTGCACCAGTACCTAGAGATGTTCTTGGCAAGGATCAATTTGGGGATCTAGACTCTTTGGGTTATCCCAAGCCATCAATATCGATGTTAAATGGTGAGTCAATGCCTGTAAATATTGTGACTTTCCATATATTTTGCCTATTTACAGCTCTTCTGTATTCCTGACAATTGTCGTACCTCGTATTTTAAACCAGATGGCATGATTTTGGTTAATACTTTTGAAGATCCTTTTGGCGATGAATGTGGTAAAGGTGTCTGGAGTGAATTAACTGAAACAACTTCTTCTAACATACAACGGAATATTGTCGCACTTGCTTCATTCAATGGTAATTTTGTAGTATTGTACTATTATTTGTATTGTTTCTCCTTCTTTTTATTTGGTCGTAGCAAACTAGTAATATAAAAATATTGTGTGCAGGAGATAGAAGGTCTTTTGCATGCACTGATTATTTTATTGAATGGAATGGATGCTCGATTGTTCCGACTTCAGCGAGCTTGGTTAGAAAGTATGGTTATGAAAACAAGAGCTTGATGAAAACTTGAGGGTTGGTTCTTAAATTCTTGTATTATCCCTTTTTGTACTGCTTGAGGCTCATTGTGTCACTTGCAGATTGAAGTGTTGCTTCCAAACAAACAGTGTGAAGAAGGGACGAACATTATAATCTGCATTACAATGTTGCACTAGTCAGTGTCAAGGATTTCCATGCTAGTCATCCAGCAAAGATTCAACCTTTGTGGGATGATCATTCTTGTGACGTAGTAGCTGTATGGTATTGCTTCGAATCAGGCAAATTAATGGCTGCAAGAGGAAAACAATTTGGTAGGCCGGTCATACTAATACTAATTGCAAATATCTTGGATATTCTACCTGTAAAATCACTAAGGTACTGCTGTTATTTTCTTACTTACTTTTGTTTACAAGGATTTAGTAGGTTGCATCAGAATATAATGAACTGTCATATTAGTTTGGCATTAGCAATGACAACCATCTCACCTGTTTAGGCTGGCATTGGAAGGCCCCTTCTTGATTTTGATGGGAGATTTATTGGCATGAACTTCTACGAAAACACAAGAGGAACCCATTCCTACATTAGAGGCAGATTCTTGGTGTCCTAGAACATTTTAAGACATAAGGGTATGTCTATATTTCTTTTTTGGGTAAATATTTGTATTCAGGTTTCAAGGATGTGCTCGACTTCCATGTGCAATTTAAGAATCTTGTTGAAGCAAGTCCAGTCAAGCATAGTATACAATTCAATAATATATTATTTGTGTTTGATAGGTCTATTACTGAAGTTGGCTGTGGGTAATCCATCTCGTGTGCTTGGCTGGACTATGGTTGGAGATTGCATTGCTCGGCTGATCGAATAGGTATTATGATGAATGTCATTAGAGTAAATTGCACTTTCCACTGGGTAGATTGACATTTGTTTCAATTTTCACCAGGTTTGGCACATACTTTCACTTTGCATTGGGCGACGGCAAACTAATTTTCACTTTGCACTGAGGTTTTAGGTTTTGACTCGAACCAGACGTCATCCAAGCTGGCTCGCGCGGTCCACCATGCTGGCGACGCCATTGCAAGACTCCGATCGAAACGCGCGAGAGATGCCCACGTTCTCCTCGCGAGGGATACCCACCATCGTGATGCTTATATATATTCATTATCTCATATGCCTACTTCAGGTGAGTTCTTTACCCAACTTTTCCAACTCATATCTTTTTTTTTCGCGTACACGTTTTTTCAACTGCTAAACGGTGTGTTTTTTGTAAAAAGTTTCTATACGAAAGTTGTTTTAAAAAATCATATTAATCCATTTTTCAAAAAAAATTAGTAAATACTTAATTAAACATGTGCTAATGAGTCGCTCCGTTTCGTGCAGAGAGAATATTTTCCCAAACCTAACAAACGAACACAGCCTTCCTCTATGCTGCGGGGGCCTATGGACGCAAAGCAATCTCGTCAGTGCAGGCGATCGGGAGGGCAAGGACGTTCCAGTCGCAGGCGCAAGAGCACACCAGGGATCTCGTTGTTAGGTGCAACAGGAGTCACGTGCTAGGAAGGGAAACCCTCGACGTGCTGCAGCCTGTAGGTGTCTAGTTGACAGGTTAGCAATTAAGCATTTAGGTATAAATCCATATGAGGAATACAAGTGTTGTTTAATCAGTTTGTATTTGTAAAAAGAATGTTAAGTTTACTTCGAAGGATTAGAAAGCAACATAAATCTTCTATGCGTCAAAACATAAAATCCGGTGCAAAATAAAAAATAGTTTGTCATCCCCTGGTGCAAAGTGAAAGTACGAGTGAAAGCTGGTGCAAAGTGAAACCAGAGTCAATCTACCTGATGCAAACTGCAATTTACTCATCTCATTATTATTACATTAAATGTTTCACCTAAATTTGTGGATTGCTTTGCATTGTGGGTAAATTATTGAATGACAGCTGGCCTGTGCCGCCCATGCCATATTGGTGTCATCCTGATGATCATCGTTCTAAAATCCGATCCGCAAGCGGCATCGTTGTATCCAAAGAATGGACGTAAAGCATTGTACGTGTAGAAGCCATCAGACTGTTAAATCCATGTTTTTGCTGATGAACATGTTGATAGACAACAATATTTTGGTTATAAAGCTAAAGATGGTCCATGAAGTAGCTCGTGCAGTGTCTGGGTAACTATAGCAAGACTTCTAGAACAGGATACTTGGAGTAGCATGAGTTTATATTTTGTTTATAAAACTGAAGTGGTAACCAGTAGCTTGGATGATTGTATTTGGCTGCTTACTTTCCTCTCTTTTATCTCGTTATCCAGTAAACTATGACTGTTTGGACTATAATTTGCTAGACTGTTTTGACTTTAATTAATTTGCACAACGCAGGGCAGGTTAAACTGAGCACACATTAAATTCCAAGTTGAATTTGGATATTCTCAGGCATTATACGTACTATCTGATTGCTGTATATTGTCTTTGTTCTTGTCTCGTGCATGCATATGATTAGATTATGGCCTTAACAAAGCAAACAACTAATCGTGTGATTTAACTATTTAATGGCAAACATTCGGGCTCTTTGGACTGAGCGAATTCCTACGCGAGCGAGGCGCGCCCGAACCTGTCGGGCCGGGACTCGATCGGCAGGCACCTGTTTCTCCACGAGTGTCCCGTGATCGCAGAGCACGTACAATAAGATACAATCAGCAGAGGCTGCACAGCTATCCACGCCATCAATAATTCAATATCCTAGCTGGAAGAGTGAAAAATTAGGCTATAGCACAGAGAAAGAAGGCATTGCCGCATGCTTAACATCAATGTCGGCTCTATCGGTCTATATTGCATTTCTCGATGGAGAGAGGATGCACGGACAGAAGTTAGATTTAAAAATTTAAAAGTACTTGTAGGAATCGTTATCCACTAAGGCTTTGTTCGGCTGCTGTTCTCAGAACGCGCACAGTAACACGGAAAACGGAGCGGTCATTAGCGCGTGATTAATTAAGTATTAGCTAAATTTTTTTTCAAAAATGGATTAATTTGATTTTTTTAAGCAACTTTTGTATAGAAACTTTTTGCAAAAAAGTTCACCGTGTAGTAGTTTGAAAAGCGTGCGCGGGAGAAAAAAATACTGTGCGCTTTCGGAAGCTACGTTTTGCGTTCCGAACCGGAACAGCCGAACAGACCCTAATAAGCTAGTATAGACAGCTATTAGTCCTACCAACTTTAAAATTACTTCCTCCGTTCTTATGTAAGTGCATTTTTAGTACTCTAGTTTTATTTTAAAATAAGTGCATTTTTAAAGTGCTACATGTCCCATCAATCACTTCTTATTCAAATTTTTTTTATCTTATCCCCAACCAACATACACTTTCAACCATCTCTTATTTGATGAGGGGGCATACAAATCATGGGCATACAAATCATTTATCTTCTCTATTAATTTGTGCTTCTTGTGTTAAAAATGCGCTTATTTATGGACGGAGATAGTAGCTGATATGGTTTTCTTGCAGCATGCTGCTACCTGCGTTATTAGCCTTGCTCTTACTCCCTTAGCGCTTTCTTTTGGGCTAGGTCAAGGACTGTCAATCTACATGGCCCAAACTATGGGATCATATGTGTTTTTTCTCCATGACCGTAGAAGTGTACTTCCCTCATTCCCCATCCAAAAAAAACCTAACCTAGTTAAAGATTGGACACAATCTAGTACAATAAATCTGAACAGCCTGCCTAAAAACAAATAAAAAAAATGTTTCCATGATAAAATCAACCTACCAGAAAAACTAAATAGATAAATATGGATCGCATGTTTATGACTATGATTTCGTAGTGATGTTTCTCTACATATTTATGACTATGATTTTTTCACAGATTGAAATGTAACTGATGACACTAAAAATATATTTAAAAAGTCACAATTTAGGAAATTTTAATTTATTCTCATATTATTTTCTAAGTAGAAATTTATTTTTTTATGTAGAATTTTTCAAAGGGATAAGTCCATTTTGCACTCCTCAACTCTTGTGTTTGTCTAATTCACACCCCGAACTACGAAACCGGATATATGACACCCCTACACTATCAATACCAGACATTTTACACCTTAAAGCGGTTTTTGGATTGGTTTTGGTATAGTTGGATGCCACCTCAACAAGTAGTCCACGTTAGTATGGGTCCCACTAGTCAGTCTGGTATTTAACTCTTGTTCTTCTCCTCTCCCCCCCTCTCTCCTTCCTGTCTCGACAAGCTCCACAGAGGAGCAGAAGCTGCAGGCAAGCTCTCTTCCTCTGTCCCCAGCCTCCACCCTTCCTCCATCCCCCATCGAGCTCCCTTCCTCCGCTCTCTTGCTGCGGATAGAGCGACAACGGGTTGAGATCGGCGAAGGATGAGGTGAAGGCAGTGGTGAACGACCATGGCGGGTGTCCACGGCCACATCAGAGAACACATCTTCGGCCCAATCAGCGGCGCCTGTAGCCGAAGATGGGGAAATGAAGGTAGAGAAGACGATAGGGATGTGTGTGCCGATGGCTTGTGTGTCCCTAGATCGATGGGTCGACGACATAGGTAGGGGCTAGACAACTCCCCAAGACGCTGGGTGCTGGTTGCATCGCCATGGCATGGTGGGCTTGAGGCATGGATGTTGAGGTCCGAGAAGACGGGGTTGGCAGGGCATGACAGTTGATCCCCTCGTCCTAGATGCAACGCCCTTCCTTGCCAATGTCGGAGAAGACGGGGTCGGTGGGGCGGCCTAGAGTTCAATGGAGGAGATGAAGTTGCACGACCTCCATCATCGTGCCGCTTCAGTCCTCTCCTACATTTTCTCCTCCCTCCCTCCATTCTCCCATTGTTGATGAGGAAGCGGAGCCTACCCAAAGCTTAACACGGAGGTGTCTCGTCGTGGGCGTTTACCTACAGGCACAATTCCATCGGTGATGAGTAGAAGGGATGGAGGGGAGAGTAAAGCCAAGCTGTCCTGTCAGAGATGGTCCTTCCCCGCGCCGCCGTCTCTAGCAAGCCACCGTCATCTCCATGCACCCCCATGCACTGCCGCATGCGCCTGCGACGACGCATGGTGGGGAAGGAGCTGTGTTGCGCGCCAGCGTAGGTGGCGGTGCGGGGAAGGAGGTGCGACGAGTAGCTACGCCAATGCCTTCGTCTATCCGACCATATCGACGTTGCCCTCTATCGCCCACCGACAGATTGAATCGAGGAGGAGGGGGCGGCGACGAGCACACAATGACCGTTTGAGGTATCCCTCGGGAGGATTCTGATGGCTGCAGCCACCGGGAAGGAGCTCGGTGGCATCCCTCCACACCAAAGGGAGGATTCTGGTGCCGAGCTGGCAGCGCTCCTGTGCGTCGTGAGGGAGAGGAGAGATTGAAAAAGGATGAAAGAAAGAGAATGCTTGGACTGACAGATGGGTCCCATGGTTCTTTTTTTATTATTTTGCTAATTGACTGTCACGTCAGTTGCCACATCAGAAAAACTGTTGGACATAGATGAGGAGGCTAAATTGAACTGTTTTAACAGTTCAACGGTGTTGGATATCCGGTTTCGTAGTTGGAGAATGTGTTTTAGACAAACATAATAGTTGAGGTATGTAAAATGGACTTACCCTTTTTCTAATAAAAAGAGAGTTTAATTTCCATATAAAGTTTAAGAATTTGAGTAGGCATTTTTTCCCATGTAGAAAGTTCTTTTAAAAAGTGTTTGAATAGAAAATTATACATGACATAAATTTTCTATAAGGAACTTTCTTCCTGACATAAAAATTTCTATTCATAAACTTTCTGCAATAATCAAATAAAGAGAACAACAACTTTTTATCACAAAACTCTAAATTGTATATTTATTGGGAGGAAATTTTATAGTAGAAATATAGAGTTATGTTTCTTTTACAGAATTGCAATGTTAGATAGAAAATTTTAGAGTAAATCATCAATTTCCCTTTAAAAACAACCATTAAGAATGGTGCTTAATTATGAGGTCTAATCATGAAAGGAGATCTCGCTGTCTTGCGCACAACATCCAGTTCTCGTTATTATACAACCCCTCATGCTATAGAATAGTCCAAGAGAAATTGCATAATTCTATAAAAGTGGAGACACGAGATGTAGGGGTGAGGCACTCTTTCATTCATTCTCTTCTCATTCATTAGTACAATAGTGAGCATCCTCTCCTCTATATATAGCCTTTGCCATGGGTACTTTCTTTATTTAGTGGTTTGGGCCAATTAGTGGGTTACCTGGGCCGGGCCTTCATGGGCCGGAGGTTTCCTAGCACTCCCCCTTAGACCCTCACTGCGTCGTGCTTATGCCCCATCAAAATTGCATAAAAACTCGGTGCGAAAAATTTGAAGAAAGAGTATATAGCATATGCTTGCAATATCGCACGAATTACCTCATTAAAAACCTCGATAAGAAACTGCACAGGAAACTTATCCAAGGGAAAAAGAGTACAATCCACCCAATTATTCGTTCAATCTTTCTAGATTGATTTTGGGCACTTGATTTTCTATATCAAGATTTTGGAATGAGTCAGCGAAATTCCCCCCTGAATTTTGCATTTTCTCTAAGTCCCATTATTCTGGTTCCTCAACACATCTATTCCAAAGAAGATGTTGATAATTAATTAGTGGACAAATCTGTAAGATTTCCACATAACTTAGTTTGTTGCTTTTATGCAATTCTTATGCATAGGAGGACTTGGGGTTCATATGTGTCAGTGTTATCAATAAAACATACCTCCTGTACATAGGTTCACGGTATACGAAAATACCATATGCCTAATAGTATACGAGAAAGTATCCTTTGGTTAAGGAAATACGATGGATAAAGAATGAAATTATCTTCCCATAATAGAAGGTGTTCCGGATAAGAAAGAAGAAGTGGAGTCCTACTCAGACACTACAAGGACTACTTGGATCGTATCATACTTGTCTCTCTAGTCCAAGTCTTTTCTTTATGCACTGATAAAACTATAGGTATAACTCCTTTGTTGCCCTTCCTCCTCCTTTATCATTACTATCATTTATATGAATGGTCAGGCTCAACGATTCCTTGTATCTTTCTTGATCGTTGGCTCTGACTGTTCCTTTTTTTTGTTCCATGCAATTGTAACATGGGAATCCAAGCACATGGTCATATTGACCATCCATGTGCATGATTGTTGAGTTGCATATTGCTAGCAGTATTGTAGCGAAAGTATTAGATTTCAAATTGCTTCAAGAAGTTTTAGCTATCAGATATATAGCTTAAGGTGACATTATTTTGCCTTTACAAGAGTTTATCTAATTATCTACTTTTCTTTGGTCTCTAGCACTACTACAAAAACCCTTATAGGGACCGGCCTTATAGGTGCCGGTTCATTTAAAACCGGCACCTATAGGCCTTTTCTCACCTCCACACGATAAAAAAAAGAACCGGCACCTTTAAAGAATATAGGTGCCGGTTCATTAGTTAAAACCGGTACCAATACTATAGGTACCGGTTTTTTAAAAGAACCGACACCTATAATATATTATAGGTGCCGGTTAAAAAAAACCGACACCTATAATATATTATATGTATCGGTTCTTTTAAAAAACCGACACCTATACCAAACCGAGCCGACCCTGCCGAGCCGAGCCGGCCGGCTGCCTATATCGATCGGTCGATCCACTCGTGCGCACATCCTCTTCCTTATCCACCACGAGCGCCCTTCCCTCCCTGCCCTCCCCCTCGCCCTTCCCTCCTCCGTCCGCCGCGCCTCCCCTCCCCCTCCCCCTCGCCTTCTCCTNCCCCAATCCCTCCCCCTCCGCTTCCCTCCCCCTCCGCCCCCTCTCCCAGCCGGCCGGCTGCTTCCCTCCGGCGAGCAGCGATGCATGCGACTGGTGGCCTCCCCACGGATGACGGGGAGGCGCAGATCTGGTCTCCTCTTCTAGACTCCCTCTCCGTCGGCCTCATCGGAGGCGGCTAGATCTGGGGAGGGGGTTGTCGGGGTGGTGGGTTGGCAGCGGCGACGTGCGGTCCTGCCCTTATCCTTATCCTTAACCGTCGGTCCGTCCTTATCCTTATCCTCCTCTTCCGTTTCCCCCTCTCTCTCTCCCTTTCGCTCTCTCTCTCCCTCTCTGGAGGTGGCAGGCGCCTCGGTGGCGCGCGCACTCCCCTCCGCCTGATCCGGTGGGAGGGAGGCGGCGGTGCCCGAGGGGGAGGTGGCAGGTGGCGGTGCCCGAGGAGAGGCGGCAGGTGGCGGGCAGCGGAAGCGCCCTCCCCTTCTCCAGATCCGGTGGGAGGGGAGGTAGCGGCAGGCAGCGGCGCCCAAGGGAAGGCGGCGGGCGGCGGGCGACGACACCGTTGGTGAGTGCGGCTCGATTCGAGCCGGCTCTTTTTTTTTGGCTTGTGCGAATGTATAGGTGACGGTTCTATAGGGTTCATAGGTGCCGGTATACACTATAGGTGCCGATCAATTGGTGCCGGATGAAAATCCGGCACCTAAGAATCCTTGCAAACCGGCACCTATCTCATATTCTGTAGTAGTGTAGCTTGCCTTTCTATATGATGCATGGCTCTGAAGTTCCAGTAGTCTTTCCATTTGGTAGGCAAAATCCCACATGTCTCAATGCTCGTTTGTACGATGTGTAGTAACCTAAACCATTTATGTTGTTTTGTAGAACTAGGCAGATTCTGTTTCTTTTCAAGTATGAGTACTCTTTAATTCCATGGCAAAATCATGTTGTTTGTTCATAATCTAACATTTGGTAAATACTAACTAAGTAAATGAATGACCATTTGATGCATTGCTATTCTCAGGTTACATCGTGTGTTTTCTATGAAAGACTAGAGCTACTATTTGCATTGGAGGGCAACATGCGCTGTACAGATAGTCATATTATGTGCTTTTGATATAGGCGTTGATAGTGTATAAAAGTACCTTCAAATTTTGTCTGCATCTTGATCTTTGCATTTTGTGTGTGCATAGATAAGTCATGCAAGATTTATGTCTAGATTACTGCTCTCCCTGCATGGTGGATTTGTAGTACTTTTAGCTACATAGTTCTATAATGTAATTCGTATGTGGCATTTCAAATATTGGTACAGATTATTTTTAAGGACTAAGATGATCACACACATATCTATCTCCACGTCATCTTTTAGCATATACATGGTATATGCTGTTAATTGCTCCATTAAGCATTATAGGTTCTCATGATTTCAGGACTTACACTTGGGGGTGATTTTATATATCTTGCAGAATTCAACCATTATTTCTGATCGTCACATAAACATCAGAATTTAGGTCCTATGATAGTCTATGTTGGAATGAAGACCTTTCAGAATTCAAACATCTACTAATATATGACCAATGTAAATGTTTTGACACTTCTAATCGCTTGTGATTTCAAGTGATTGAAAAAAATCTATCGATTGACCAAGGTTACAATCTTTGGACTTGATTGATTCTGAAGGGGATATTAATTAATAAGCTATCATGACTTGATCTGAGTTTTCTTTAGGTTTGAATGATAGTGTTGAACTAATCATAATGTGTACTATATTTCAAGCTCCACATGCATTAGACTGTATAATTAGTGTCTTACGTATTTGACTGGTATTATTTGCTTTGCTTTGTGTCTCTTTAATTTTCCCTTATACCTGTTCTAGATTTGCATTACTCTTAACAAACGATAGGCCGGCTCTGCAAATCGTGACTGAAATCCTAGTGCGACTATATTAGGGGCTTAGGGCATATGGTAATGTCTAACAGTATCTAAGTAGTGGCATCAGTAGGCGTACATCATTCAGAGTATCACCATAACAGAAGTACCAAAGTACTAACATTAAGAGTAACAAAGTACCAAAGTAGTAACTACTCATTAGTAGTTTTTAACATTAAGAGTACTTCACATAATCACATTTAGAGATACAATCAAGCCAAAAGATACTTTTATATGACTACAGCTGATGACATAGCACCATAACAGTCCTCGCAAACAAAAGAGGTTTACGTACTCGATAATTGTTGCTTGTTATATCATCAACTCCAATCATCACTTGCTTTCAACCTCAATCATCAGTTCGTCACTATT
The DNA here is from genome assembly GCA_008326285.1 of Oryza officinalis. NCBI lineage: Eukaryota > Viridiplantae > Streptophyta > Magnoliopsida > Poales > Poaceae > Oryza > Oryza officinalis. The sequence goes on from BDMV01000002.1 coordinate 21,654,132, forward strand.
CGCTGCCTGATCCTAAGAAGAACAAACCATTCAGATTAATACAATATTTGTAAGTATCTCACTGATTATCCGTTAGCTCTCTCAAAATCCAAAATAAAACCAACTGACCATTCATTCAAAGATAGTATTTCATGCAATGAAGAACACATAAATATTTAACTAACTTAATCATATATATATATATATATATATATATATATATATGTATATATATATATATTAGCATAGATTTCATCCTCTAACTTTATATCCAACTCATCAAGAATTGTTGCTATCTTGTCCTTAAATTGTCTTGAAAATAAAACTGACAAAATAACTACACAAATATGCATGGGAGATTAATAAATAATGAAATGAAGATGCATAAACATTTACCTTTACTAGATGTTCTTATTGATCAGGACTTGATGCAAACTAGAGCCTCAACAATATTGGAATGTAGAGAACTGTGTAAAGGACCAACAACACGACCACCAGCACTAGAAGCTGACTTTGAAGAGCAACGGTAGAGATTTGAACAACCATCACATCACGAGTAAGTGTTGATAGGATATGAAAAGTCACTTGGTTGCTCTTCTACCATGGTCATATTTTGCACCTTCACCTCTTGGATCAACCGAACGAATTGGCTTCTCTCTCATATAGACCTCTAATTCATTAGTATCCACTTCTTTAGTTATAGACGCATTAGAATACAAGAATTCCTCAATGACATCAAGATCCAAAATAATATTTGCTTATATTGAGGATCCTAATATTTGTCATATTTGTTTTGCATGGCCACGGCCATAGAATTGAAGCAATGGAGATATCAACACTTCACACCATTCTCGAAGTGCTAACTTAATCTCAGAAAACTCTCCCACCAAAAACAAGTTTGGTGTTGGATATAGGCAACCAGAAAATAACACTTGAATTCTACCATATCCCACTCTTCAACAATTGGAGCACACCTTTAATATATATCTAAACTCATCTAAGAACAAAAGCCTTTCAACAGTCCTCCTCAGTAAGCTTGCTTTAATATGTCATATGTTGACTTCCACCTTGTTGGCACATAAAATGTAAGCCCATCACTACGCTGGATCCGATCACCACTAACGGGCCTATATCGTCACCTCTGACGGTTTTGGCTCTTATCAGAGATTAGTGGTCAGTGATGACTGCACCTCATCTCTAACGGGTGAAAACCTGTCAGTGGTAATTAACACCTCTGACGGGCCACATAAAAATAGCTCTTTCTAACCCGTTAAAGGTGATAGACACCTTTGACCGGTTTTAATTCTCACTCGTCACAGGTGTGAAAAATCACCCAAAAAAATCAAATGCCTCAGCCCCAAGCTCACGGGATGAAGCAAAAAATCAATTGCATCTCAAGATATACAATACAACAACTTTGTATTTTATTAGCAGATTTGATATATAGCCTCCAAGAAACAACTACACATGAAGCAAAAAATGTAGGATACATCTAACAATATACATCACACAAGTAACAATCTCCATCTTAACAAACTACACATCCACCCAAGTAACAGAGAATATGCTCCAATCTAAAATTTAGCCATGAACATTGCAAGATACGAAATCAAGCACAACTTACAAGACTCAAAGAGGCTGGATCCGTGCTCTCAGTGCCTTGGGGATGAAGGAGACGAGGAAATGGCGGCGGCGCTGATGGGTGAAGGAGACAGTGGTGCACACCGGCGGCCAGCGGAGAGGCCGTGGACGCCGGCGGTTAGGGGATGGAGGCGGCGGCCGCCAGATCCGCACTTGAGGAGGTGGCCATTGCTCATGGGTGAAGGAGACGGTGACCACGCCGGCGGTCAGGGGAGAGGCCGGATCCGTGGTGGTTTTTTTTGAAGCTATTTTTATAATATTTTCAAACTAGTAAATCAAATACTTATTTAGTTTTGATCTTTTCGATAAGTTCTCATAATTTTTGTACACTCAGTAATTTTTATTTTCTTCATAGTACTTTCAGTTTGTTTTGTTTTCTGATTTCCCCTAATTTTATTACTATTCACCAATAATATTAAAATTTTTTCCTATTTTTCAGCTTATTTTTCCATCCTTATCTAATTAAAGATTTTTCATTTCAAACTTTTTCTTTCAGATTTGGACTTCTTTTCTGCAACTGTCAGTTACCTCATGGCCTTAGAGCATGTCCAATGGTATCCTAAAATTAGATCTCTAAATTTGGCATATAGAGATTTTCTAAAAGATTTAGAGCATCTAATTAATAGTTTGTACAGTGGATTCCCTAAGTGCTTCTCAATTTATTAACTAACTAAACCGATCCGATCTGTTAATTTGTCGCGGGCGCACGTGGTGTTGGCTGGCGACGGCGCAGGTGTATGTGGGTGTTGGCGACGATCAACCAATCCGATCTGTTAATTTGTCGCGGGCGCGCGCGTGAGCATGTCCAAGGTATTAATTCCCAGAAGTCTTGGATAGCTAGCATCTGCGTGGCCACCAACAAATCACACACCAGCACGCACCCGCGACAAATTAACAAATCACAGATGAACAACAAATCGTCATCAACAGCATGCCCAACGGGCGCGTCCTCATCTCTTTATGTGATTTGTTGTTGACGTCGGTGACGGCGCGTGCTGGTGGTTGTTGACGACGATCTGTGATTTGCGTGCTGGTGGTTTTGGTTGGCGACGGCGCCGCGCGTGCTGGTGCAATTTGGTTAGCGACGGCGCAGCGGCTGATGTGTGCTGGTGATTGGTGCCGTGCGCATCTCGCCGGCAGAAACACGTGAATCCTGCCGATCGCCGCGGAGTATTCAGATCGCCACCGCGTGTGTTCGTATACCCTGACCGCGAGCTTCTGTTCGTATGCTCTGAAGTGTACAGATCGCGAGATCAGCCGTATATCTCAGAATATAGACGAAGGTTTGTTTATCTAATGTGTTTTTCAGAGGATGTGTATCTAACATGTGTTTTTTATATATTTTTCATCAGATAACAAAACTCAGTTGTATGCTTTAGTTTTCGGAATAGGTGAATTGCAATGAACCAACGCAGCGCATTGATGAGTTACTATTTGGAGTCGTCGTCCGATAATGATGTCGACTTCATTGCTGCTGTACTCCATGCCACAGACAGCAATGACAACGGAGGTAATGAAGGACGGCATCTTGGTTCAGTTCCCGGTCATCGAGTTATTGAACGTAATAGACAAGCGGGACATGTGAGGTTGTTTGAAGATTATTTTTTGGAAAATCCTACGTACAGTCCTATCATGTTCCGGCGCAGGTACAAAACATTAATTAGTGAATGTATTAATGTTTGAATTAATATTAACTCGTACTATTATATTTATTGTGTGTAGATTTCGTATGGGACGTACATTGTTCCTTCGCATCAAGGAAGCCGTTGAGGAGCATGATTCATATTTTATTCAGAAAAGAGACGCAGCCGGTAAACTTGGGCTAAGTTGTTTGCAGAAGGTAACAGCGGCAATGAGGATATTGACTTATGGGATAGCCGCTGATGCAACAGATGAGTATGTTCGAATTGGTGCAAGCACAACTATTGAAAGTTTGGTAAAGTTTGTCAATGCGGTTGTGGATGTTTTTGGGAAGGAATATCTTCGGTCGCCAAATGACAATGACACATCGAGACTAATGGCAATTGGGGAGAGTGGAGGTTTTCCTGAAATGCTCGGATCCATAGATTGCATGCATTGGAGATGGAAGAATTGTCCAAAAGGCTGGCACAGACAGTTCACTGGACACATGCATGAGCCTACAATAATCTTAGAAGCTGTAGCATCACAGGATCTATGGATATGGCATGCTTTTTTTGGGATGCCAGGATCTCATAACGACATTAATGTGCTTCAACGTTCACCTTTATTTGCAAAGCTGGCGGAAGGGCAGGTGCCAAAGGTCAATTATACCGTCAACGGACACAATTATACAATGGGTTATTATCTTGCCGATGGTATTTATCCAAATTGGGTTGTTTTTGTTAAAACTATACCTATGCCACAGGGGAACAAGCGCAAATATTTTGCGAAAGCACAAGAAGCCGCAAGGAAGGACGTGGAACGTGCTTTTGGCGTTCTTCAAGCCTGTTTTGCCATTGTTCGTGGGCCTGTTAATTACTGGGATCAAAATTCTCTTGCTCAAATTATGAAGGCATGTGTGATTATGCATAACATGATCATCGAGGACGAGAGAGAAACTGATTTTGAACATGACAGTTTTGAAGGTGTTAATGAACCAGTGATCGCCTCTCATGAGCATATACCTGAGCTTCAAGAGTTCATAGAGACATATAGGAAGATAAAGGACAGAGGAGTACACTCTCAACTTCAAGATGATTTAGTTGAACACTTGTGGAATCTTAATGGTGAGCAATATTGAGAAAATAATGTGTACACCCTTTTAGTAAGATTCTTTTTTTAAACAGTGTAAAACTATATCAATAACTGCTTGATCAGCATTCATACTTATCAATAACTGTTACTGATAAGATTCAGATGACAGTTTATATACACCAAGGTGTATTACCACATAAAAGGTAAAATCTCCAAGCTGCTCACTGGAATATTATCTAGGACTGATATAAAGATTTATTACTATACCTTTAAATATGGTCTACACACCAAAGCGATGATTCATTATCTCTTCCTTTAGACGCGTGTAGTATTCTTGAAGCTGCCCGGCATTGAGCTCAAATCTAAAGTCATTATGCGCTCTTCATCTATCAGGCGTTTCCTATCAACATCCTTAGACCTTGCAGCAGCCTCCTTCTCCCTCGCAGCACCCTCCTTTTCCCTAACAGCAACCTCCCTCTCTTTCACGGCGACCTCCTTTTGTCTAAGTTCCTTGTCTGTTTCAACACGCTCTTTTTCCAACACATACAATTGGGAGAATCTTTCATCGTCTGCCACTTTTTTCTTCTCCAAAAACATGTCCACTGCTGCAACGAATCGGTCATCACGACCTTGACGTAAACTTGCTTTGGCTCTTTTCACTCCCGGTGGTCTTTCCGATGTGTTGTACTCAGGACTTTCAGAATCGACATCTTGGCCATTACTTGGATTAGATTTTGGAGGAGTTGATTCAGTCACCGCCTTCCGTTTCTTGTTGATTACCTTGGGAGCCGCTAAAACCCTTTCCTTGTCAATCCATTTTTGTTGATTCCTCAACTCGTTCCAACAATGCATGAAACCAAAAGCTTTGTTGTTAGCATCTTCAGATTTGAAAAGACTTTGTGCCTGTACAAGCTGTTCATAAGGAGAAATTAAATTTGAACTCCAATACAATTTACAAAAAAAATAAGTGTTTTCTACCTTGTCTTGAACTGTAATGCCACTTTGTCTTCTAGCTTCTATTCGGCTTAAACAACCAGAAAATCTGTTGACAGCTTCTTGAATATGTTGCCACCGCTGTGTAAGTGATTTCTGAGAACGGTCAGAGTAAAAAGTCCTATGGGTGTGAAAGTAGTCATATATCCTACCCCAATAGGTGTTCCTGCCTTGATTATTACCATTTATTGGGTCTACACTAATGTTGATCCATGCAGAAACCAAAAGGACATCCTCCTCTTCGGTGAAATTTTTTGATCGCTTTTGATTTGATCTTCCAAGAGCACTGTCATCATTGAGCTGTTCATATGAAGGAGCTTGATGAGAGGATTGAGAGCTAATACCAAACTCATTTACAACAGCTTGTTCATTGTTCTCTTGAGCAATAAGGTCACTGAAGTAATTGTCCGGATACATCGAAGCTGGTGAAAAAAAATCAATGATCAAAACAAAGCACACAAACGGAACTGAGTTGTTGCTACAATTTGAAAAAAATTATTCGTCATCTTTTCTAGCTAACACTAAGGAATATTTAACAAAAATTACCTTGGACATCGAGGTCCCCGATCGGTGTGTCTTGTTTGCCTATGGTGTCCTCAATGTCATCACCGGTGAATTGTGACGAGTCCTCCACGCTAGATGTTGTTGGCGCTGGCGGTTGGTTGCATGAAGGGGGTCTGCGTTGGGGTCGTGCGGTTCCGTTGGTGACATTGGGAGGCTTAAATGCCGAATTCCCCTGAGCTCCCATTGCCACATGCAAAGGATGGACCCGGTGCGTCACTCTGCCACCTCGCGGAATCAGTTTGCCGGATCTCTCCATACTTGCAACAAGGAATTGCAACCTGAAAAATGGAAGGGGTTGTGAAGTACAACGCATCATATTGAAAAAAATGGCCAAAACATGGATACCTTAACATAAATGATTCATCACTTTGTTTATTAAATTATGCAAAATCAGTTTGGCCATCCGAAAAATTCACACCGTTTTCTTAACAATGCAAAATTAATAGTAATATACATACAAATATAATGGATGCTTTTACAGTGCTTAATGAAATCTTCGATTAATTAGCTAGCTAACCACATCAACAACAATCAGTTAGCTAGCAGGAAGGGAGCCTTGGATCTGCATTAACATGGCAAATAGCACTAGGATGTTTTAGCTGAAAATACTAAAAATATCTCATGTTAATTCCTGTAGGCTTCTATCAACATTTTGGTGGTGCTTGCCCGTATAAGCAGTATAATTAGCTGGAGAAGGCATATACAATTTATTAATCGTATATCCAGGCATCTCATACTACATCTAACATCTGTTTACAGTAAGCAAACTAGTGGTATTTCCTTTACGGTGGCCATAGCACATTCAGATTTGTACCCAAACAAACAAACAGAGCTTCTGAAACATCAGTAGCATTTCATCTCTACTTCTCTAGCATCTACTCTACGCATAGCCCTGATGCTTACCATGCCTGTGAGCACTGAGCAGTGTACAACACAAATATTCAACAGAGAATTTTTGACAGAAGAAAACACTCTGAAACCACATTTGTCTCTGTCAGTGCTTCAGTGCTTGTTTTAATGCCGGCTTTGACCATGGTGATTAAGAGATTCTCCTTGAGAAAATAAGGCCTACGCATCTGGCACCTATGCCCGGGAAAATGCAGCGATGGAGATTCAGGCAGGGAGCCTTGGATCTGCATGTGAGACCACGCAGATGCTAGCTAGCCAAGACTTCTGGGAATTAATACCTTGATGGCGGACGAAGCAGGGAGGTGGCGTGCGGCGACGAAGCGGGAAGGCGGCGCGAGACAACGGATGACCTTTGCCGTTTGCCGTTTGCCACCTCTGTTCCTCCTCCGTTTGCCTGGAGACAGCGCACCACCGTTTGCCGCCGCCACCTCTCACTAGTACAGATCCTCTTATCTCTGACGGGCCCTCACATGCCTGGACTATTGGGCCGTCAGAACCAAGTCATCTCAATCGGGCCTAAATTTGCGCCGTTGTAGATGTACTCTTGCAGTCATACTCTAGCCCCAAGTACACATAGCCCGTCACCGATGACACTCATCTGTGACGGGCTCAGCTTTAGGCCCGATTGAGATGACCCAGCATATCTCAATCGGGTTCGTCTACAGAGCCCGTCAGAGATGAGGATCATCGGTGACGGGCTCCAAATATGGCCCGATTGAGATGGATTTAAAGCCCGTCACCGATGACTCGTATCTCAATCGGGCCCTTCTAGAGAGCCCGTCAAAGATATGAGTCATCGGTGATGGGCTACAATTATGGCCCGATTGAGATGTGATTTAAAGCCCGTCACCGATGACTCATATCTGTGTCGGGCTTTTTGTTGATGCCCGTTAGAGATAACTGTGCGCCCGTTAGAGATGTCGGTTCATTGGCCCGATTGAGATATATTTCGCCCACTATAAATAGACCACCCGACTGTTGTCTGAAGTTATCCCACTATTCACTATTTTGGTGGGAGGTTGAAGGGGGCGAATTTTTGTCATTTTTTTTCAACGAAAAACAGAAAAATCTTAGAAGTAAGTAAAAAGGTAGTAATAATTTTTTTCAATTTAGTAGTATGTTAACTAATATTTTATTAAATTTTGCAGCGATGGATCGAAGTTGGATGAATGCAACAACTCTAAAATGTCATTGCAAGGAGTATAGAGATGGCGTTTTAAGTTTTATGAACGTTGCGGAGGAGGATAGGAGAAGAAGAAATAGCAAATACATGTGTTGTCCATGTAGAGATTGCAAGAATGATATTATGTTTAGCGGAGAGGAGGTACACTCTCACTTGATACAACGGGGATTCATGAAGGGCTAAACATGTTGGGTGAAGCATGGAGAGCAAGAATCCGGTAGTGGTGCAGCTGCAGACAGAAGTGGTGCAGACAATCATGAAAATGAAGATGAACATGACATGTTTATACCATCTCCATTGGGCGGTGAAATGGTTGATGTGGATCCTGATATGCTGCAAGAGATGTTACGTGATGTTGAGGAGCAAGCTCACAACGAGAGAGATTCCATGAAGTTCAACAGGTTGGTCAGTGACCCCGAGACACCTCTATACGCCGGATGCAAGGCAAAGCATACCAAATTGTCAGTTACCTTGGACCTAATGAAGCTGAAGGCATGTAGTGGATGGACAGACAAGAGTTTTACGGAACTTTTGGGAATATTGAAGGTCATGCTTCCTGAAGAGAACACATTGCCCGAGACGACATATGAAGCAAAGCAGGTTCTGTGTCCCCTGGGGTTAGAGGTCCGTAGAATTCACGCTTGTCCAAACGACTGCATATTGTACCACAAGCAATATGCGGACCTAGATGCTTGTCCTATGTGCAAGGCTTTTCGATACAAGCGAAAGAAAAGTGCGGGGGAGGGAAAGAAGTCAAAGCGGGGTGGTCCGGCGAAGGTTGTGTGGTATCTACCTATCATTGATCGCTTCAAGAGAATATTTGCCAACCCCAAGGAAGCAAAGTTAGTGCGTTGGCATGCCGAAGATAGAAGGAACGACGGTTTGCTAAGGCACCCTGCGGATTCGATTCAATGGAGGAATATCGATCGAATGCACAAAGACTTTGCTGCTGATCCCAGAAACATGAGGATATGTCTGTGTACGGATGGCATGAATCCTTTCGGAGATATGAGCAGTTCTCACAGCACTTGGCCAGTTCTTATTGCGAACTATAACCTCCCACCATGGTTGTGCTTCAAAAGAAAATATATTATGTTGTGCTTGTTAATCCAAGGTCCAAAACAACCGGGCAATGATATCGATGTGTTCTTGGAGCCTGTTATCGATGATCTTGAGATTCTTTGGAAAGAAGGTGTCGAAACCTGGGATGCATACGGTCAGGATAACTTCAAGCTACGAGTTCTATTGTTCTGCACCATTAACGACTATCCTGCACTAGGTAATCTTTCCGGACAAACCGTGAAAGGAAAGAAGGCTTGCTCTGACTGTATGGAACATACACGCAGTAGGTGGCTGAAGAAATCAAGAAAGATGGTTTACATGGGTCATAGGAGATGGCTCCCGCTACGCCACGCCTTTAGAAGAAAGAAGAAAATTTTCAACGGTCGGAGAGAACTTGGAACTGCTCCCAAGGATTTGTCTGGAGACGAAGTCCACGACATGGTCAAAGACATAACTAACGAGTTTGGGAAGAAAAGAAAACGTGGCAAGGGAAATGATAAGGGTATGTGGAAGAAAAAATCCATATTTTGGCGGCTACCATACTGGAAAGACCTTGAGGTCCGGCATTGCATTGATCTAATGCATGTAGAGAAGAACTGCTGCGATAGTTTGCTCGGGCTACTACTTAATATGCCTGGAAAGACAAAGGACGGGTTGAATGCTCGCCTAGATCTGCAGGAATTGAACATTCGCAGTGAGCTTCAGCCTGTTACGGACGAAGAGACAGGCAGAGTGTACCTCCCACCAGCTTGCCACACATTGTCGAAGGATGAGAAGATCGCAATACTATCATGTCTGGCTGATATTAAGGTTCCTTCGGGCTATTCAGCAAGCATCAGTAAGTACGTTAAATTGGAGGATCTAAAACTGGTTGGAATGAAGTCTCACGATTGCCACGTGCTAATCACACAGATCTTGCCAGTTGCTATCAGAGGCATTCTACCCCCCAAAGTCCGTCACACGATCCAACGGCTCTGTGCTTTCTTCAATGCAATCGGTCAGAAGATTATAGATCCCGAAGATCTAGATAAGATGCAGGCTGATATTGTCAATACCTTGTGTCACTTGGAGATGTATTTTCCACTGTCTTTCTTCGATATCATGGTTCATCTCCCTGTTCATCTAGTGAAGCAAACAAAACTATGTGGTCCAGCTTTTCTAAGGGAGATGTACCCGTTTGAGAGGTATATGGGAGTTCTTAAGTCGTACGTTCGAAATAGAGCAAAACCGGAGGGAAGCATCATTGAAGGGTACACGACGGAGGAGGTTATTGAGTTCTGCATCGATTACATGGCCGAGACTGATCCTATCGGAGTTCCTGCGTCTCGCCACAAAGGAAGGTTGGCAGGCCTTGGCACAACAGGCAGAAAAAGAATTGTACCCGATCAGGCATCCTATGCACAGGCTCATTTCGCTGTGCTACAACATATGGCCGAAGTAACTCCATACTTTGAGGAGCATCTAGCGAAGGTCCGACAGGAGAACATGGGTCGATCAGATACGTGGATCAACAGAAAACATAGTACTCGCTTCAACGAATGGTTCAAGAATCGTATCGCACGGAGTACCGATGGCCCAAGTGAGATAATACGAAGGTTGGCAAGGGGCCCAAGCTGGGATGTCGACACATGGCAAGGGTACGATATCAATGGATACACATTCTACACCGTCAAACAAGATGACAAAAGTACAGTGCAGAACAGTGGAGTCCGTATAGATGCATATCAGGATCAAGCTGGATCGAACACATACTATTGCCGCATAGAGCAGATATGGGAGATGAACTACATGAGCTTCAAAGTCCCTTTGTTTCGTTGCAGCTGGGTGAATATCCGCACTGGAGTAAAAGTCGACAGGGAAGGATTCACTTTAGTGGACCTGGCCAAGGTTGGATACGCGGACGAACCGTTCGTCCTAGCGAAGCAGGTCGAGCAGATTTTCTATATACAAGACCCCGCTAACAAGAAGCTGCACGTCGTTAGGGATGGCAAACGAAGAATTATTGGGATTGACAACGTCGTCGATGAGGAAGAATATAACCAGAATCTTCATGTGAGACCTCAGATCGACCTTGACGATGATCCCGAAGACGAAGTGGCATACGCTCGTTCTGACCATTCGGAAGGCATATCCTTGTAAACAGAGTCTTCGTAGTACTGTAAATTGTAAATAGATATAAGTAATGAAGTATTTTGTACCGGCGCCTAATGATCTGCATATTTTAAATTCATGTGTGTTTTAAAATTTAATAGCAAATTTACACTGTTTAAATAAGGCATAGGTTAACTATAATAATTTTTTAAAATTTAATGGCAATTTTAAACTAATTTAATAAGGCATATTTTAATTTAACAGAAATTTTACACAATCTAAAAATGTAATAGCAATTTTAAATCGGGTACAAGTTAATTATAATAATTTTATAACTTAAATATCATTATTAAATACAACTGATTAGGAATATTTTAATTCTATAGTGGGATGAGCTTATCTCTATCGGGCATATAAATAATGCCCGTCAGAGATGATCTTATCTCTATCAGGCGTATTAGCTCTGCCCGTCACGGATGATTGTCATCCGTATCGGGCTTATTGTTTGTGCCCGTCACGGATGATTGTCATCCGTATCGGGCTTCTTTCTTGTGACCGTCACGGATGATTGTCATCCGTATCGGGCTTCATTCTTGTGCCCGTCACGGATGATTGTCATCCGTATCGGGCTTAATGCTTTTGCCCGATGGCGATGACCTACGACTAGGTTTTCTACCGATCCAGATCTGACTCTGGATCGGTAGAAAAACTAAGTTTTTCCTAAGCGCCTCACCGACTAAGTTCACTCCTCACCAACAACTGCCTTCTCCCTCGAAGCGCCTCCTGACCGCCGCCGCCGCCTCCTCCCTCCAAGCGCCTCCCGACCCCGCCGCCGCCTCCTGGACGCCGCCGCCTCCTGCACGCCGCCGCCGCCTCGCCGTCGCCGCCTCGTCGTCGTCGCCGCCTCCTGGACGCCGCCGCCTCCTCGCCCACCCCGCCCGCAGCATCTCCGGCAACATCCACCGCTGCCACACCGCCGGCCGTCCAGATCTGGTGAGACCCCGCGGCTCCACTTCTTGTTGATCCCTAGCCCCCCAAAGTGCAAATTTGTGTACATACATATTGATCTGTTTAGGAGGATTGTAGTTTTACATTTTGATTTTCATATATTGCTATTTTGTTGTTTTATTTTCATACATATTAATCTATTAGTGTACATACAAATTTGTTGTTATTTATCTATATGTATCATGCTGACATATAACTTGTATTAATGAAATTTGTTGTACTGACATTTAACTTGTACTGACATAGATATAACTATTTTCATACATATTGATCTATTAGTGTACATACAAATTTGTTGTTATTTATCTATATGTATCATGCTGACATATAACTTGTATTGATGAAATTTGTTGTGCTGACATCATACATATTACCTTGTTCTGCTCTGTCCTCTTCCTGCCACTATTACCCTGTGATTTCTTGATAAATGGCCAGTGATGAATGCTCAAAAACAGACCATAAGAACAGACCATCTACACTTATTCTTTTTTTTGGGAACTACACTTGTTCTTTTTTCATACAAACAGCCCATCGACACTTGTTCTTTTTTTTAGGAAGCTACACTTGTTCTTTTTTGCATAATAACAGACCATCTACACTTGTTCTTTTTTTTTGGGGGGGGACTTCACTTGTTCTTTTTGCATAAGAACAGACCATCTACACTTGTTCTTTTTTGGGGGGGGACTTCAGTTGTTTCTTTTGCATAAGAACAGACCATCTACACTTGTTCTTTTTTTGGGGGGCACTACACTTGCTCTTTTTTGCATAAGAACAGACCATCTAAACTTGTTCTTTTTTTTGGGGAACTACACTTGCAAATGATTGTAATTGATGCACAATTTCTAAGCAAAACTGAGGCCATATCTTAACCTTAGCATAAGTTATATACACAACCAAAATAAGTTTTTCTATAAATTTTTTTAACTTTCTTGCCGTACAAAAGTTGTATAGAAAATGTCGCAGCAAGGCGAACCCATGTCAGCGACTGCTAGTGGGACAACATCGAGCCGGGCTACTAGGACCCAGAGTAAGATCCATAAGGAAGTGTACACCATAACAGAGGTGGACGATCTGGGATTTCCGACGGCTCCTGCGAAAGCTGTCAAAAAGTTCGCCACAATATGTGGAATCCTTGGGAGGCGGAACTTCACCATATTGAAGGACCACATCGATCTGGTCCCACAAGAAGAAAAAGATGAGGCCTGGAAGCAGTTCAAGGAAAGCTTCGAATACCCCCCAGAGGTCGAGGCAAGACTCAAGCGGCAGGCTATCCGCAAGATGGGCAACTTGTGGAAAAATTTCAAGACCACGTTGGTCACCGAGTACGTCCTCAACGCCGCCCAGCCAGAACCATTCGGAAAGTACCCGTTCATCTCACGGGTCGTGTGGGAAGAGTTCCATGCCGCAAAGTCAACCCCTGAGTCTCGGGAAAAAAGCGAGGCCTATAGGAGGTTGCAGGCAAAAAACGTTCACCCGCACCGGCTTGGCACCGGAGGCTACGCCGGGAAGCAGCATGAATGGGTCAAGGAGGACGAAGCTGCTGCTGAATCTAACACGCCAGTACTTGGTGATATCCCGACCACCCGAGCAAGGAACTGGGCAAGGGCGAGGGTGAAGAAGAATAGTGATGGAACACTAACGTTCCTAAATCCCGAAGATCAAGCGGTGTACCAGAAAATCGTAAGCACCACACGTAGATTATGTTTTGGTAGGTTGTATTGTACTCTTGAATAAATTCGTCCTAACTGCATCGCAGGTCGACCTGACTGCTGAGAGACAGTCCTCCCAAGAGGTCTGCTCACAAAGACGCAAGGATGACGTCCTCACGAAAGCGTTGGGAAGCGAAGAACACCGTGGACGGACAAGGGGCATTGGCTTCAATGTTCCATGGAAGCTTGGGTTTCCCCAATACGCGTGGCAGTACAGGAAGCACAGGCTTTCAAAGGCGCAGAAAGATGCACGCCTGAAGGCACAACTTTGGGAGGAGATTAGAAACGAGCTCCGAGAAGAGTTCGATAACAAGTTGTTACAAGTGGAGGCTCGGGTGGAGGCACGCCTCAGGGAAAGCGAGCCTGCTGCCGCTCCCATAGTAGAAACGAGCCCCACGCAGAGGCGTAGCAGTTGCGCATCTACTGGGGCGGCGGCACAAGAAACACCAGCCCCCAATGCGGTGGACCACATAACGGTAAAACCAACACAAAACGTATATGTTCTCCCCTAACCACAGTACATTATAACATATTATAAAGATACGTATGTATCTAATGCAGGGACCCACATCGTGCACCCTAGTCGTTAGGGTGACAAAGGACTTTGCAATTCCTGCCGCAGAGGGTCTAGCATTCAAGCCCACGCCAGAGACCTGAGTGCATGGGGGGCAGCTGCTAGCCGACCATGCAAAAGTTCAAGTGGACATGGTGAAGCCCGATTGGGTTGGCTTCACTCTCCCGCTCCCACCAAATGACGAGGTTCTGACCCTTGGAGCTGCACGCGGGACCTTTATCCAATGGTCCAAGCAGAACATTTAGATAAATTTAACTCCTAGGCCAGCACCAAGTGCTCGTCCGGCACCGCCGCCGCCACGTCCCCCTCCAGCTCTTGTATCTGCCCCTCCTGCCGTTGAAAAAGGAGATCAAGATCTCCAATTGCAGTATGATACAGATTTTGGGGATGACTGACAAGAGGTCTGCAGCAGAGTGTTCCTCCCCCCAGTCTCCACAAAAAGAAAGAGGGCGGCATCTTCTCCACCCAAGCTTGGATCATGCAAAAGAGCTGCTGGAAGGGGGAGAGGAAGAGGAAATGTGGAAGGGCCGCTTCTGGCTCCAAAGAAGCTAGATCTTGGTAAGGCGCCATCAGCTCCTAAAGAATTTACATTAGGCATGCCATTGGTCGGAGACGACGCCTTATCAAAGATGGGCCCTGCATGCAAGGAGTTGCATGGGTACTATATGGAGAGGTCCAACGCAAGGAGGAAGCATAGAGAGACCTCCATGACGGGCCAGCACGATAGACAGCCGTTCCTCGGCCCTGAAGCCTTTATCGCTGTAGACTTTCAAGATCTATGGGACCTCTACAGGGTGCGAGCGGTCGACACCAACCTCCTTAAGTGCTACTCCTTGTGAGTATTCTTGCATACGAGATATGGTAATAACTATCCTTGTATTACGCTTACCCTAATTCTTGTCTTGCTTCTAGGTTAATTTGGAAGCATGTCCATCGTAATGCTCCCCATGTTGCTTTGCTCAATCCAAGTGTCGTCAACGAGACAACTATGAATTACGATCGAGCCAGCATGGTAGAATATATCAAGGACTGCTTATGGTCCCGCCAAGACAAGGACTTCATTATGTGTGCCTACTCTGAACAGTAAGCGTGTTCCCTACTTACAGTCAAACCTGCGACACGTATAGCTTTAGTATTTAACTTGCAATTTATTAATGTCGCAGTCGTCATTGGATTCTCCTGGTCATAGTGCCGAAGTGGAGTTTGGTATACTACCTTAACTCCAATATCAAAAAAGAAATATACGATTGGTCGGCGATCGAGGCTACCTTGAACGATGCCTGGGACCAATACATGGCAAAAGGCGGGAGGCATAAGGAAGGGCATCCCACAATCGGTCACAAAAAGGACTTTCCAGTACGTCAACAAGTTGGCGACCAGTGTGGGTTCCACGTCTGCCATAACATGCGGAGCCTCGCAGACAAGGTGACATTGCTCGACCTTGAGGTGTGTGCTTCAGTTGTTTATATACATTAGAGAGGAGATAGCACGATTCATACTAACTTTCCAATTATGTAGACTAACTTGACGCCTCGCATGCAGGAAAAACTTTCGGCAATTCCGGAAAACAACTTCAATATCATTAGAGAGGAGATTGCACAATTCATACTAGATGACCTCTTGTCGCCGAAAGGAATGTTTAGAGTCAAGTCCTAGCGGAAACAAATGATTTTGCGACAAACATTTGATTTTTGTAAATATTCTTTGTAATACAATTATGCACGTTCTTCTGTATATATTTGCATTTCTTAATTACATATATACTTGTTCCAATTTATAACTCAGTTTTACAGGTTTTGATGCATGTTGGCGGTTTTGTGAATTGGCTGTGAATTGGCTGAGAATTCTGTGAATTGGCTGTGAATTGGCTGAGAATTCTGTGAATTGGCTGTGAATTGGCTGAGAATTTTGTGAATTGGCTGTGAATCAGAAATGCTGGGAATGGGGTTGCTGGGATTGTCATTTTTTGCAGCGGGCATGGCTAGCAAAGGCCTGAGGCTAGCCAAAAAAACGAATTTTATTTTTTTTGCTGACATCGTCATCCCTGACGGACATTTAAGTAACGCCCGAAAGAGATAATAATTCGTGACGGGCTCCTAAGAAAGCCCGATAGGGATATAGTCATCCCTGACGGGCTCCTAATATAAGCCCGATAGTGATAAGTCATCCCAACCAGGAATATTTTGAATCAACAGGTGGGGTCAAACCTATCGGTGACGGCCTCTTTGTTAAAGCCCGTTAGCGATTCTAGTCATCGGTGACGGGCTGAGTATTTTGCCCGATTGAGATTAGTCATCCGTGACGGGCTCTACCCAACCTGGTTTGACTTGTATTTCTTGGTCAATCTTATCTGTGATGGGCTGTATGGTTAGGCCCGATTGAGATAACGTTCATCCGTGACGGCCTTGTGCCCGATTGAGATAGTTTCTCACATCACTGACCTTTGGTCAGTGACGGGGGCCCTACCCGATAGTGATGAGGGTTAATGCCCGTTAGAGATAGCCGATCCCACGGTAGTGTCTGTTCCTCCTTCGCGGCGGCCGGCGGCTCTCCTCTCCGATGGCGCGCTCCTCTTCCCTGGCGGCGCTGCTCTTCGCCCTACACCTTCCCCCGGCGGTGCGGCCCTAAACCTTCCCCCGGCGGTGCAGACCTACGCGGGATTAGAATGGCGCGCGGGTTAATTATCTGTTGCCGCGCGGGATTAGAATAGCGCGGCCCCGCGCGCGGTAAAAAGAGGCCGACTCCAGGGCGCGCGTGTGGGGAAACTTTCTTCACAAGCGTGCCAGCGAATTTAGAGACTCGGGAGCACTTCTCAGTCTAGAGAACGGGAGAAGTATTTTAGAGATTTTTTATTTTTTGAGGTTCATCTAGAGACTTTGTTGGAGGTAATTTTTTCAGGATAAATCTCAAAAACGAGTTTAGAGATCAGTTTAGGGAAACCATTGGACATGCTCTTAGGCCTACAACCTCTCACGTTATCCTCTTTCAGATATACTATGGTGGTGTTCTTTTCTCCCGAAGATGAAGATAAAGACAAAGATTAAGTGTTTTACGTAAAACGAGGTGATGATAACGTATGATTAGTTGAGTTTTAATTATTACAAACTTGAAAAATGGATTAATCTGATATTTTAGAGCAACTTTCATATAGAAAGTTTTCGCACGAAACACACCGTTTAGCGGTTTGAAAAGCGTGCCACGAATATCCAAATTTTTATCTGCTTCTTGTAGCTGATTCGAACAGGACCTATATGTTTAGTAGTGACGATTGTTGGTACTCATCTGCTTATACTGGTAAGGAGTGGATGGTCATGCTTACACATGCATGTATAAGTGTAGGCCTAGTTCGACCTTATCGTATATATACGTATATGCCAAAATACCTATATATATGTGTGAATGGGAATCCGTATATTTGTCCCTCTATAATTTGCATTCTAAAAACACAGATCAGGCAAGTAGTAGTTGTACCCAGCCTCGCGAATGGACACAAGGACGCGTTCACAATATAATCCCGAAACTTACCCAAAATGGCTAGATTCAAAAGTCCAAACAGTGCGCTGCCTTTGCTCTAATCGCCATGCGCGCCCCGCAGCCATCGTCAAGCGCCGCCCGATACGCATCCGACGGCCCAGAAAAACCCCACGCCCGAAATCCCAAAAAAGAAATAAACGCGCACGCGAGGGAAATCGCCAATTGCCGCCTCGATCCGTTCGAAACCGCACGCTCCCGCTCGCGATATATTCCCCAATTCGTTCTTGCCCTAACCTGCCACTGTCTCTCTCTCTCTCTCTCTCTCTCCGCACACCGTTGCCGCCTTTGCGATTTGCTCCATCACCATCATCTTCTCCTCCTGCCGGCGAGATCCGGTACACTTCTCCATGGCTGGCGAGCACCACTGCTACGACTCCGATGGAGATGTCAGCCGCTACATGCTCGACGACATGGACTTTCCCTTGTTCGGTGAGCCAGATGCGGTTACTACATTGCCCATGCCCGTACTCCCCGTCGAGCCACTTCCTACACCGGCGACGACTCACGTCGAGCCCCCTCCAGCGGCGGATTTCGGTCTCGGCAACCCGGTGCTTGAAGATCTTGGCTTCGATGTCGATCTCGACTTCTTCCCGGAGTTGAACTTTCAGCCCCAGCCGCCGGCGATGAATGCTGGTGGGGACACTCATCAGGTTCAGGCGTCGCCGGTGAGGCATCACCAGCAACAGCAACCGCTGGCCCCGTTGCCAGCGCACGGCTTCGTCGGCCAGCCGACGATGGCGCCCTCAGGCGATGACGACGGTTTGTTCTTGGTCCCATCACGGGACGCTCCAGGCTCCCCTGTAATCTTCAATTTCATGGACTTCAATGTCGACATGGGCGACGTCAACATGGATGATGTCCTAATGTGGGCTGACCAAGACACATATGGCACTGCTGTTGCCGCCGGCGGCGACACTGCTCCGCCCGTCGTCGATGAGTACGCCAACTTCGTCCCATTTCAGGCCGGAGATCTGGACTGCTCCAACTGCCACCTTGTCAGGGAGATGATGCATGCAAACGGTAAGATCTATCAATTTCATATGCTTTCATGTATTTATGTGCAGATTAATATGCATCTAATGAGAACTACTTGTCAATGTAGACTTGTGATTATTGCTTTGATAATGAATAGATCTCTGCGTGTGATTTTGTGAAAATGTTGCTTTGTGCGCGCAGCTAGCCGGACAATATACTTCTTGGTTCATGCTACCGGAGATGGATCATTTCAACATGCGATCGTGGATCGCAGATACCCTGCTACTGGTGCTGAAGGACTACACTTCCCCGGGAGCCAACTGCTATACTTCGAGTAAGGGATCGACCCAAATTAATTAAATTAACTTTCTTTTTGTTGTATCCAAGGTTTTTTTCCCAACACCGGCTGTTCATAAAAGTCTCAACACAGACGCACTGTTACCGAGGAAACGGATTCTAATCTCTCGAGGGAATGCCTCCTTGTGTACTTTTTTTTTTCAAATTCAATACAAACAGTATAACAAAAATTGACAACATTGAGTATAGTGACATATATCTGTACTTCACCAAAAATCACATTCAAATTTGTCCTACATAGTGAAAAAAGGACAAATTCAATGTATGAATACTACTTTTTTATATCTCTTTTTAGATAATAGAAATGGTTTATATCTCTGATCTCTGCCAACCGAGACAGATTGAGAAACAAAAAGAAAACAATATATAGTGATGGGAAAGTCCCCAACTCCTCTAAAAAGATAACCAGACAAATAACATAGATTCCAGCAAATAATTCTATATGTAATATGACATCAGAACAAAAGACTATTAGCTACTAATTCTAACTATAGTACAACTACGCGTATCCTGCTTCTCCTATAATAGTTTCAATGATCAAGAGTGGAGCTGGTTCACATAAAGATAACCTACACTTTATAGGATTAGCTATTTTCTTATAATAAATTCTTTTACCATTTCGGCAACACCAAATTAATCAACGTACTGCATTGGCTAAAATAAAACAATCTTTTTGAACCTGGGTATCCCCATAAGTCAATTTTCCAAAAAATTTTGGGCAATATGACGTGGGGGAATACTAAATGCCAGGAAGCCACAACGCTACGCAAATCGTGCTATGTGACATTCAAAGAAAAGATGTTGAACCGCCTCTCTTGTGCATGAAAAAACTACATTGCTTATCAGCCTCCAATTCCTTTTTACATGGTTATATTGTTAGGATTACATTCTTTTGAACAAACCACAAAAATACTTTGATAATATTTGCACCTTCAACTCCCATAAGATCCTCTAGTGGATCCTCATATTAGAGTTCATTATTGCATTATTTTTTTATATCTCAGTGTGTGAGTTGAGTTTGCACGATTTTTGTGGAGTGGTATATATATGTTGTATGAATTTTGCCAAAATTTTTGAGAAATTTTCTCATATCTATTTGGATGGATTTAAACAAACAAGAAGACAACCTCTCGAGGGATCAGAACAATTTTGATCTATCGTAATTTTTTTTCAAATGTTTTCAGCCTCAGCAATCACACGGTTGAGTCAGCGAGCTACTTCATCGCAAGCAACATTGAGAAGCTGAGAAATGATACGAGTGGGCATCATTTTCTGGACACTGGCTACAACTTCTCCGGAGCATTCCGCACCGATATGGCCAACAGTCACACGGCGATGGAAATGAACATGCTCCATACGATCGTGTCAGCCCCATTCGAGAACGGTAATGAGTCGTCAAATTTTCGATATTGAAACAATGGAGAGTGATACGGCACATGGATGTTAATTTGCATGAACCATTTTAATTTAATTTATATATTGTGTATTCATACAATTTGATATATATTATATGCGCAGCGACTGCAGATGCAGCTCCCCCAGCGGCACAGTTCATCGAAGCTCCTCCAGCAGCAGATCAGTTTCCAGCGCCGGAGCCGGCGCCACAAGCAGCCCAAGGGAAGAATGTTGTTGCTACCTTTCTGCTTCGTGTTGAAGAATTCTATGCCACTGCAAACAGTCGTCCTGCAGCAAAAAGGCCAGACATAAAGATACTGGAATCCTCTCAATTGACCCAGCAAGCTGGAGGTAGCTGTGCTGCTACTGCTACCATGTACCCGAGCATGGTAGACAGAAAGAGGAAGAGGGCGCAGGCGACGCCATCAAGAATGGCTCCACACGAGGTAGTAGAGTATCTGCGTGTGACAACGGTGGACACAGACAAGGAAGTGGAGACTCTGAACGAATTCTTCAAGGTTTGCGATAAGGAAGACAAAGATCCGATAATCTTCCCGGCGGAGCAGGTACGTATGTGCATGGAAAACCACCATTTACATGACTCTGGTTGTTGAGTAGTAATATATATATTGTATATAGTTCACTGCATATGGAATTGATTTCATTTTATGTGTATTAATTTGGTTCTTTATACTTGTCACAGGTAAGAAATATAAAGAAGAAGATAGGGAGAATCAACAACAAACCGATCACTGCAATGTCAAGTAGGCGGATGGCGAGATTTATTGATGAAATTGATACTATCAAAGAAGAGAAGGCAAGAGCGTTTGAAGAAATTATAAAAGCCTTGAAAAATTCTAGGAGGAAGAGAGAGGATGATGGATCTTCTGGCAGCAATAGGAAAAACGTTGGTGGATCTTCTGGCAGCAAAAAGAAATACGTTGGTAGGCCCTCTGCGAAAAAAGCTCAAAACTAATTCTTGTGGACAGCGTGATTATCTGGAGTGAAATTTTCTGCTGAATAGAGCGTTGTCATTATGAATCTTCATATGTTGTTATTGCGTTGTAACAATTTGTAATTTAATCCGAACTGTATCTGGTACTTATATGTCATATCATATATATAGAAAATTTATTGTCCTTCAGTGTGCAATGATTTATATTAGTTTGCATCTCTAAATCAATATTAACTCCATATCTATATTATTTACTAGACACATGGTTTAGTGTTTTTTCTTGACCACGTGCGGGGGGTGAGGGGAGGGTCTATCATACTTGCGCTGTATATTTTACTACCTTTACACTGCAAAATACATCACAAACCCATGGTTTGATACTTCCACCATTTTTAAATATAGGAAGCAGTTGGCTTTTGGACACATTATTTCATCATTCGTCTTATTACAAATTATAGTACAAATATAAGTACGTCATGCTTAAACATAAGTCATGCTGAAAGTATCTTTAGTGACAAAATAAATGATACTTGCACTAAATTTTTTAATAAGATGTAAGGCCAGTCATATGTACAAAAGCCAATTAATTGGATCATATACTCTAAACAGAGGCAGTACATTTTTTGTACGATTAAACTGTATTGAAATAACAGAAATATGCATAAAAGTGAAAACAAATAGTTAAAATACACACTCAATTAAATCAAAACTTGCTCTTCAAACAGATGGAGTACAAAGGAAAAGAGGTGAGATATAAAAGTCGCGGAAAAACATCCATACGGCAGTACGGGTAACCACGGACTGAGCCACTTTGTCATCACAAAGAGTTGAGATATGTAAACATGTAATACATACTTTGACGATTCCTATGGATATATATTTACAATATATTAATTTTTTTATAAATTAAGAATATAGCTTACTGGAGAAATGACGCTGCAGTATCAATTTTTTGTAATTAATAATATTAGTGTAAAACTATCTTCAATTTGTATACGTGCCTATGCCATATATGTATTACTGATGGGTGTTAAAGCTCCATCGAGCATACATTTATGGCTTTCAACTTACAAAGGGTATATTTATTTTTGTATGAAATTAACATAGAACTATGTGTTCTCAAGCTTGTACATACATGTTGTGGAATAACAATCACTTCTGCCAAAAGACAGGCTTCACTCAGTAGTGGTAGAAAATGACAAAAATGGTAAAATGTATTAATTAAAAAATTGGATCTCCTATTGTGTATAAATACACATCCCTTGGGGTCTATTTATAGGTTTACAGTTCCAGGATTACAACTCTAGGGTTCTCATATGCTATGGAAATTACAGGACTGCCCTCGTGACAGGGACATTTACAGGGGTGACAGTTGTCTTTTGGCCCAAATCATCGACCCATGGGCCTTGATGGTCCCATTGGGCTACTTCTCGGGCTCCCTCTGACTATATCTTATTGTAGCCAAACCAAATGTGTCACTCAGTGAACTTGCTTCGACATGGAGGGTTTTGCCATTAGATGCCCTACTTCGTGACGCGGTCTGGTTCCGTGGTCTTTAGCTTGTATCCCCCTTCGCCACGTTACTTCACTTGTCATCAACACTTGTTTCGACAGGCGGCCAAAGGTCCTTGTAGCTTGCCTCCAACAAGCCCCTCACGGGCAAGGGTGAGCAAGGAGCTTCGACCGAGATCGTGTGTGATGCCTAACAGGGTATGAGGCACCCCCTTTCGGCTGAGGTTCTTGTCGAAACATAATAAAAACTTGAGTTGTCTATTTGCCACCGTTTTCTTGTTCTTCACGATGGAGAGGGGGCGAAGGGCCCATCATGATACTTTGGGCCTTTAGTAATTCTTTGTTTCCGTCCACCTCATTTTTGTTAGTTACTGTTTGGTCCATGGACCACTCGACTCACATTGGCCCAACAACACTGGTGGTTTCGATTACAACAGGTGGGGGAGCTGACACGCCGCTTCGTGATTCTACCACGCGTCGCTTCACTGGTGGCCTAAGCAGGGCGGCGGGGGCTATATAAGTTACCCTCCATGGCCGTCGCTCAATTACCCCCCCTCCCCGCTCATTTTTACTACCTCTCGCTCTCGCTCTTCATGCTCCTCTCCTAGGTTCACCGTTTTTGCTTCCCTCTTTTTGTTCGATCTGCTTCGCATGGCACCCCAAAAGCCTTCTTCGGCCTCCGCTTCGGGTGTAGACCCCGACGTGGTGGGCAAAGACCTGACCGTCTACCTGGGAATTTGGTCATTCAGGAGACCGAGATCGCTGAGCTTTTGACGAAGGGTTTGATCGTCCAGGGTCAAGGTACTTCGCCAGGCGAAGCCGTGGTCCCGCAACTTGGCAATGACAATACCATTGTCTTCATCACGTATCTGGATGCAGGGCTTCATTTCCCTGCGACGACCTCCTCCCCGGCATCCTCCTAGGGTTTCGACTTGAGTTTCCCCAACTTAGCCTCACGACTCTCGTTCGGATTGCCTTTTTCAACTGGATGTGTCGGACATCCGGTTTCGAGCCCTCCGCCGAGCTCTTTGCCTCTATATTCACCACCGCCGTTCTTCCGAAGAAATTGTATACACCTGCTTAGGCGAAAAAACCATTTTCGACAGTGTGAACTTTAATGTTCGTCCTGACCACGCTAACTTGTGGCCGATTCCGGCTTCCATGCCAAAGTGAGAGAGGTGATGGATGGAGAGGTGGTTTTACCACAAGGTCCCGTACCCGGTGGGGTCTGAAAATCTAGCCGCTCTTCGGACGCACGGCCAGACGGTTGACGCGGATGCGAACCTACGTGTCGTCGCGGACGGTACGCTAGCGTCATGTCAAAGCTTGCTCCTTAAGATTGCCCGGCGATTTAGCTATCGGGACCTTATTGATGAATTTTGCATGTTAAGGATAAAGCCCCTAGCCCGCGATTGGGGGATTTCGGGGTTTCGCTCAATCCGACAAACGAAGTGTTTGGTCTCGCCCACATCGTGCCTCCTGCTGGTCAATCCCCTGTTAACGCCAAAATTTGGTAAGCCCCGAAGTCATCATCGGCTTAGGAATCATATCGACTTCAGAGTTTGGAATTAGCCGATGGACATATCAAGTTGCCAGCAATTGGATTCTTGGCGGAGGATTCGGTTAAGGAAATTGATCAATTAAAGAAAGCTTATCCAGAAGAGACCGAGTTCGAGGAGGATGCAGCATAGCAACTTATCTATTAATTAGGTAAAGTCAGTTTGTTTCCTTTTACTTTTAGGAAAGATTGTTTAGAGTTTGAATAGGACTTGTATCTTTTACTTTATCTTTAGAAAAGTTTGTGTCTTGTCCAATAAGGACTAGTATCTACCTATGGGTATAAATATGTACACCAGGGGTTTTTGTAAAATATCTCTCGATCAATACAACTACTCTCGGCGCATCGCCACCCTCTTTTTTGAGCTTTTATTTATCAACCGATGGAACTTGGCACTTGACGTGGAGCTGCATCGACTTTCGATCTCTGGCGATGGGGTAAGTCCTACGTTCCGTCGGCCCTGGCAATTGTATCGGCTACATTGGTGTTGTTCAAGGCTACATCGCTTTGACCTCTTGGATTGCTCTGGTTCGGTTGATATATTTGTCTACCTATTTATCATATATCTTAGTTAATCTAAGTCGATTATTCAATTTACTTGTATCGTCAGATCTTTTCTAGGGTTTTGCCGGTATCGGCTAAATTGTTTTGTCGATCTAGATTAGCTAAGGTATCTACCACCCTGAAAATCAATCGAAGGCTTGATTGTCTAGATATTATGTTTTTTTCATACTTTGCGCTGGATCAGCCCTAGTCATGCTTAGAGCCATAATCTCTAGCCTACTTTTTGATTGCCAAGAAGGGTTTCATTGGGGTTTCAGCCGATGAGTTATCTGGACGATGCATCGGCTCACAAGGATTACATACAAGTTGGATTTAGTCGATGACAACAAATGTTTCATTGATTATCTAATCGTATGGATTTAATGACATCAAACCTCCATCCGATGTATGCTTTAACCTTCGGATCAGCACTTATTCTATCATATCACTATTAGCCGATTGGTTTCTATTGGATTATATTATTGTTTTATTGCATTATCATCAGCCAATTGTCTTTACATCGTTATTTACATCAAGTGTCAGAATCTACATTGGATATATAGTCGATTGTTCAAAACCCTATCGACATTGGCAAGTATCGGCATCGGCTAGAATTACTCCGTCGACTTGTCAGCTGATTGGCTCTTTGATCTGCTGTTTATATATCTTATCAGTTACAGAATCAAACTGACTGGCACGCTCGCATCTCATCAATTTTAGGACCTGCATTGGAGCTAAGCAGGTCTCCCAGGCCTTCATATGCCACATGCAGGATCTACGTCAAGACATCTTTTAGCACACTCGACGGGACAGATTTTGTGTCAACTTCACCTGCAAAACATGGCTAGCACCGAGACCCTAGCTGTGATTGCCCAATGTGTTGTGGACGGGTCGAAGAAGAAGAAGATGAAGGTCGTTCGCTTGCCCAAGGATGTCGAGGTTGTAATGCTGGGTCGGGGTTTTAGTGATAGCGAATCCTCTTCGCCCACCTCCCCTGCCACAGTTTCACCCTATATCACTGAAGCCATCGGCTGTCATTAATCAAGATATAGTGCTGGTGAAAGGCATGACTACTTTTCCCAATATGGACATCATCGCGACCTTCGCCGAGTGGCCAGCTGTGACACCAATGTCTCCTATGGGTCGTCATGATGACAAGCAGTTGGCCGGTGAAACTTCGGCTTCCAAGGGCATTCTTCTGACTCCAAGTTTCGTTTGGGCGGATTTCAAAACCTGCGCGGAACCGATCCTCTTCATCTGAGGGGTGTGATGGCTAGTTTTGCCTTCGGCCAACTTGCCTTTTCTTGTATTTCCTCGACGACGACGACTTCAGCCAACACAGCCGACTTGAGAAGGAGGTTGCTGGCTTGGTGGAGTACTACAATAACTCTGAAATCCGGCTAGCTTCGCTTCAGTCGGATGCATAAACCGCACGGCCCAAAACCACTGGCCTACACGAGGAAATTGCTTTGGCTGCCACCGTTTTGGCTCGGACTCATGAGTATGCTTCGCAAGGTAGCCAGGTTCTTCGGCTTGCATTGGACTAGCCAGGCGCTTCGCCTGGCCCTCTTTCGATCGAGGGGCCCCTATCTTAGAGTTCACCGAGTGCAATGTTGCCACTAGCGGAGCAGTTGCCGAAGCAAACTGGCATCTACAGCGATGGCTGTGCCCCGGTTGCTGCTAGAGCAGTGCTGGCCATCTTGGAGGCGAACGGGTGCTCGGATGTTTCCAACTTCCCACAAATGCTTACTAGGGACCTACCAGAGTCGAGCAACTCAGTGAAGGCCGAGCTACAGACTTTTCGCTGACTTTATTGGGATCCCGAGGGCAGCAAAATCATTCACGAGCACCTTCATTCCCAACTCGCCCAATGGGCTAAAGCTGACTCCATTGAAGGTGACGGGAGCACTTCTGGAGCGACGGTGAATAGCATCGTTCCAGCGAACGAAGCTACCGAAGATCACCCAAAGGTGTGAGGCTTTCGCTTTCGTCTCGCTTTTTTATTAGTTTGCTTTTGTTAGGATATCTTATTATTAGAAGTGGTCAAAGCTTTTGTAAAGAATATCCTTGTAAGGCTTTTGTCTTCGACTGTTTTTTATATGTGAATGCCATATTTGCTAAGTTTCTGCGTCCCGCTCGTGTACTTGTTCCTTTTGCAAGGCATCGGCAGAAGGTTTGCCTTCACTTGTCGAACTTGTATTCGCGTAGAACCAACTTTAAAGTCATCGTAAGCGAGCGCTTGCCGAAGCCTTGTCATTTTGCCTTTCATGGTCAGTGGTAGACGGCTATAGGGGCCCGGAGCTACCTTGTTTGTAGCGTGGCGAAGTGGCTTCGAAAGCATATTGGTTCGACTGGGGAAGATTTCGACCGGGACTATTGTCTTTGGCAAGAGGCTATAGCTTCTTTTGGGTGCAGGTTTGTCATGTCTGAATGCCAAGCTCCTATAGCCCATCATCGGTATAGAATTGTTTGCGTTTCCTCTCCTACTCCACTTAACCTATTCTTCCAGGGCGAAGACAATGAGGTTTTGAATGTTGGTTTAGACACAAATTTTAGTTCACCAGGTTGTTCCAGGGACTTCGATTCATCTGGTTCGCCTGTTAAGGTTGTGTCTAAATCGGAGTGCCCTACTGTGGGCGATGTAATTTATTTGTGGGTAGTGTTAGGCATTTTTGTCTGACGTGTACACTTCATGTCCCCTTCCCGTCTCAAGTTTTATGGCCATGTGTTATATTCTTTGAGAACATACGGACTGTGCGTTAGGCATGAGTAGCCTGTGGCCATCCATCTTAGCCCCTTTGCTTGTTGTGACAAGCACACTTGTTTGAGTGTTTATCCAAGCATTAGTGTGGTGATAGTACGCGTGACTTGGCGATTGGCAATTTCAACGTTCGACTGAGTGATGCTTCGGTCGATTTGCTTCACCCCCATGACATTTTTCGCTGATTAGGCATTTTTCTTAAGGGTTCTTTTGTGCTCATTCACACAGTTTGAGACACAAGATTATATTGGTTCGGATAATAACCTTACTCCAGTTTTTTTCAATAGATGCCAACGGCTTACATAACATATGTACATATGGTGAACGGGTGCCACACCTTTTTTACACATAGTAGCGTTTGAGCGAAGCAGCATTCCACGAGTGGTCCAACTCTTCATCGCCCAGTGTTGCTAGCCAGAAGGATCCTATCCTCGATCTGTGCGTGATGAGGTAAGGCTCTTCCCACTTCGACTCAAGTTTTCCCACCACTATCGGGTTTGCTTTTTTCTTAAGGACGAGGTTACCAGGCACGATCTCTTTTGCACAAACCTTTTTGTTGTAGAAGGCTGATGTTTCTTGTGCATACTTCGCCATGTGATCTAGCACTTCAACACGTACTCCTTCTAGGAGTTCGAGCGATGTCTTGTAGCCATCTTTGCCCCCAGTGAACACCACTCTTGGTAAATCAGCCCCTAGCTCACTTGACACCATTGCTTCATCGCCATGCAGGAGCATGAAGGACTAAACTTGGTGGGTCTTGTAGGAGTGGTTCAAAGAGCCCACAAGACTGGTGGTAGCTCTTCAGTCCACTTGCCCTTCGGTGACCCTTCCAGTCTTTTCTTGAGTGCTTCTAGAATTTTTCCGTTTGCACTTTTGGCTGCCCCGTTCAACTGAGGGTGTGCCACAGAAGCGAAATTGATCTGGAAGTTCAGCCCCTTGCACATTTCTTTGAATTTGGCTGAGTCGAATTGCTTACCACTGTCGGTAATGAATTCCTTTGGGACCCCGAATCAGCATACAATGTTCTTTTAGACAAACTTTTGTACCGCGGCCAGAGTGATAGAGGCGAAGGGTTTGGCCTAAATCCATCTTGAGAAGTATTCTATGGCCACGATAGCAAAGCAATAGCTGCTCTTCACCGTCGGGAATGGTTCGATGATGTCTAATCCCCACAGGGTAAGGGCCATACTGGGGAGATCGGTTGCAGGTTGTACAACGGCGCGATTTGGCTTCGACCATGCTTCTGGCTTCCTTCACATTTTTTGATGTGATCTTTCTATCTTAGCAGCATGGTTGGCCAATAGATGTCTTGCCAAAGTGTCTTTGCCACGACCGCACAACCCTTGATGCACTTCTTTCACTAGCTTTACCCCTTCGGCCACTGATACACACCGAAGCAGAGGTTGCACCACTCCGGATTTATATAGCAGGTTGGCGACGAGCTTGTAACTTGCAGCCCTCAGCTATAGCCATCACACCTCGGATTCTTCATCCATCATCCAACCGTTACCCAAGTATTTGACGAATAGGGTTAGCCAGTCTTCTTCGGCTTCGGGTGTCTCTTTAGAGTTTATGTTCATGATTTACTCATTGGAGTCTTCTTGCACACTTGGAGTGTAAAGGACTTCGAAGAAAATGCCTAGCGTGTATGGTCCTCCAGTGGTTGCGACTTTCACAAGGGCATCGTTTTCATCGTTTTCCCCCCAGGTAGGTGTTCGACCGTCACGCTGGCAAAGCCCTTCTCCATGCAAACCACGGCCAGGTACTTTTTCATTCGTCCTCCTTCACCACGAAGGATTTGTCCACCTGCTCGCCCACCTACTCGGAGCCCGTTCGGATCAAAAGCCGTTTTGTTCCCAAAGCTTCATACTCCGTTGTGTTGTTTGTCGTTGAGAATTGAAGGCGGGCGGTGTAAAAGATCGCTATTCTGGCAGACGATACAAGGATTGTTGCTGCGCCCGCCCCCTTGTGCGACCAAGAGCCATCATAGTACATTGTCCAAAGTGGTTCGATGGGGTTTGCTTCAACAGTGTCGGATGAGGTCCGTTCAACCACGAAATCAAGAAGGACTTGGGACTTGATTGCTATCCTGGCAACAAAGTGGAGGCCAAAAGAAGAGAGTTTGGCCACCCACTTATTCAAACACCTAAGGGGTACTGTGAAGGTACTATGATCTTGTGCGCCTGGAAGTAGTCACGCAACTCGCGCGATGCCATGACTACCGTGTACGCCAGCTATTCCATCTCCATGTATCATGTCTTCACGAGGTATACGGGCTTCTGTCCCTTTTCCGTGCCTTGGACAAGTACTGCACTGACAACAACTAGCAAAGCTGCTAGGTACAACAGTAGCTCGCTTCCCGCCTTTGAACTGATTAAGGACGGTGCTTTCTGGAGGTACGCCTTGAGTTCGTCGAAGGCGGTTTGGCATTCTTGCGTTCATTTAAACTTTTCGACTCTGCGAAGTGTCTTGATGAACGGGAGTCCTCTTTTGGCTGACCGGGCCAAGAATCCGCGATTCTTTCGGTCAGGTTTGTACATCTCATACATTCTTGGGTGGTTGCATTTGCTGTATGGCCTCTATTTTCTTCAGGTTCGTCTCGATTCCCCTTTTCAAAACGAGGAAACCAAGGAGCTTGCCGGTGCATACACCAAAGACACACTTTTCCTGATTGAGCTTGATTCCAACTGCTTGAAGGTTTCTTGCATATCGGCGCCATGGTCAATTGCTTTTCGGCTCTTGATGACAATGTCATCGAAGCCTCCACATTTTGCTCGTTTTGCCCTTTGGGCACTTTGTACACCAACCTGGTGAAAGTGGCACTGGCATTCCTCAGGCCAAACAACATTCTTATGTGACAGTACGTGACGAAGGATGTTATGAATGCCATCTTCGCCTGGTTTTCTGGAGACATGAATATTTGGTGACATGCTTAGTATGCGTTTGTTGATGAGAAAATACAGCGACCTGGGAATTCTGTTTAGCTCCAGTGCAGGTCCAAATCTTGCTTTTGGATTCAGGGCGTGCTAGTTGGTTTGATCCTGCAACTAACAAGATATACAATAAAACGATATTAGTAGACAATAGCCGATCGGCTGGTGGGCCGATGACGTATCGTAGAAACCTAGCCATTGCACGTACTGAATCAGCTGTAAGGTGGAGAATGCTATACATAAACTAGAATTAGATTAAGTATAATCATAAACAGCTTTTCCTTAACAGGATCAATCCTGTAGGTCGAACCCAATCTATGCAGCAAAAGATTGATATCTTTTAAAGTCAGTTGTCATATAATTATAAAACCTAAATAACTAGTTGATGGATAGATGTGGTGAATTGAACCCAAAACAATCATGATCGACTGTAGAAATAAATAGCATGCAATTGCTTATTTAATCTTCCTTTTGGATGCAAGGAATTATAGATCGGACCCAACTGAGACAGTATTGATTACTCAAACCAAGATCAGATAAATCAACGATTACATGAACCTATTTCATAGCTAATAAGATGTCTTTAGGGCATTGTGGGTAATGTATTGGCTAGAACTCCGATATAGCCTTATACAGGAATATCTATCTTGATCAAATATGTCAAACAAGTTTCAACTTCGATGGATCAGACCTAACCGATGACAGCGTGATAGTTCAAATGAGCTCGACAGATTTAAAGGATTGATACACTTATATAAGATTGCAGATATAACATATAAAGCAGATTAAATGCGAAACAGTTATACCAGGTAAGATCGACTGAAACCCCGATTCTACCCTTATTGGCAACCAAAAAGCAAGTTAGCTTTCATGATTCTAATCACGACTTAGTAGGTCAAACCTAATTGATGCAGCACTAAGTATGAAAAGAAGCATGAAATCTAAACAATTGAGCCCTTGACTGATTTTCAGGGTGGTGGATACCTTAGCTAATCTAAGCTGATAGGACGATTTAGCCGATGCCGACAAAACCTCAAAAAAGGCTTAGCCGATACAAGTAAATTGAAACATCGAGTTAGGTTAACTAAGATATATGATAACCAGGGATTGTATAAGATAGATTAGAACATCTAAAAAAATACGCTAATCCACCGATACAAACCACTGTGACAAGCCATACCTCTTATTGGAGATCGAAACCCATGCAACCCAACTCGAAACAAGAACTCGTCAAAAGGTAAAAGTAAAATTGTGGCGATACGCTGAGAGTGTATTGAACTTTTGTTAATTTCTTACAATTTCCTAGGCATATATTTATACCCGAACATACAAACCTTGTCCATATCGGGTATGACTCAAAACTTGCCTAATTACAAATAAACAAACAAGTCCCTTGGCGGTCTCTTACCACAAAATCTTAAAAGGAAACAACTAACTCTTATTCCTAATTAATAGATACAATTGCCTCTTCTGGACTCAATCCTTGTTTGGCAATAACTTTAAGTTCCTTCCTGAGTCTGACATGGACTCATGTTGTCTGTATCAGCTGACCGAGTCTGATTCTGTATCGACCGATATGGCCACCAGCCGATGTGCTGTTTTGTTTTTGGAAACAACCCTATCCCTTCGAATCCGCTTCAGATCTAACTCCATCTTACTCCAGCTTAGTGTATCTTTATCAAATTTTGTTGTTAACAACATACCATGAGTTCGTAGCCTACTATTGAATCGACCAGCTGATCGATCCTGGGAAGGGGGAATTGTCCTTCGGACAAGCTTTGTTCAAGTCGGTGAAGTCTACACACATTCTCCATTAGCAATTCGACTTCTTCACTAGGACCGGGTTCGCAAACCATCCGGGTAGTCGAATTCCCGGATGACCCTGGCCTTGTGCAGCTTATGTACTTCAGCCTTGGCTGCATCTTATCAGCTGACGGGCATCTTACGAAGCTTCTGCTTTCTTGGCCTTGCCTTTGGTTTAATGGCCAGGAGGCGCTCGATGAGCCTAGGGGTGACTTTGCCGACCTCATCCAGACTCCAGGCGAAAATATCCATATTTTTCATGATTACGCACATGATATTCTGTGCCTCCTCTGCGCCAATGTCACACCCGATGAGATCATCCTAGCCACTTCGCCTGGGTCAACTTGAATCTTGGTTGTCTTCCTATGCGGTGAAGGCTTCTGTGCCATCCGGTGCGTCTGTGCATCCTCGATTTGTACTGCATTAACCTCACAGTTGGTTTCGTCTGTGACGTGTTCTATCGGCACCGATGCTTGAAGCCCCTTAATCATGAATTGCACCACAGGGCCAGGCATCTTGAGCTTGAGGTAGTTGTGATGTGCCACTGCTTCGAACTTGTTCAGCGTTGTTCTACCGAAGATGGCATTGTAGTGGTATGGGAGGTGCACTAAATCGAAAGTGATCACCTCCTAGCGCTTGTTTCCTTCGGAGCCGAAAGAGACTTGCAATTGCACTTGCCACAGGGCTTGTACCGATCCATCGCCGAAACTTTGATGCGGGCCCATGGTCTGCGTAAGAGCTAGCATTGGAAGGCCTATCTTCATGTAAGCATCGGCGAAGATGATATCAGCTGACCTTCCTCCATCAATCAAAATGCGTCGCACTTCGTATCCTGCCACCTCCGCCGAGATGATGCTATCCCTCTTGTGTCTTTGGGGCCGAAGAAGATCTTGACATTGCCGTAAGGCGATGACTCATACCTGACTGTGGTCTTTGTAATGTGGTTCACCACATGGGCATGCGCTTTTTTCTGTCACTTCGACATGTGTTCCCCAGGAGCGCCTCATGTGATGACTTGTATGACTCTTCGCTGGCCATCGGCTGCGACCTCAACTTGCATCGGCCTCTCCAGGTCTACTATTCTAGTTGTGTCTTTGCCTCCTTGGATGTTCGGCTGTGGAGCTTGTGCCTGGCCTTGGTGCAGCATATTTCATCATTGTTCCGTTGTATGAGACAACTTGCCATGGAACAAGTAGTATTTATCTTTCTTGTACTTTTTCTTGGAGAAAAACCTTGATCACCTTCTTGCCTTGCATTAAAGTTCTTTTGAAGGGTCTGGACCTCTTCGACCGTCATGACCTTCCTTCCCCTTGTCGCTCCTGAATTTCTTCCATGTCATGGAAGCCAAGTCTTGCCTTGGGGACGAAGCCATGTTCGCCTCTAACGGGGTCCCTTCGGCTTGGGCTGCCACCTTCTCGAACTCAGCTTGAATTTCATTGCGGCACTTTGTGTCCTCCTCCTCACTAGCATAGCCATCAATGATGCGAAAGAGGTGATCCAGGGTTTGTCATTGTTTTCGGGCGATCTTCCTTGTGAGGTCGCATGTGCAAAGGCTTGCTAAAGAGGCATTGATGACCGAGGCTTTGGTAATGTCTTGGACTTGGCATCTTGCTTGGGAGAACCTTTGTGTGCGTACTCACGTGTTGATTTTCCTGGTTTTTGTCGGATTCTGAACAACTCTGGTTGAGTCTTTGGTTCTTCGTAGGTTCCCCGGAAGTTGGTGACGAACACTTCCCTAAGTTGCTCACATGAGTAGATGCTGCTTGGCGGGAGGTTGAAGTACCAGGACCACGCGAAACCATCTAAAGCGAGCTATATGGCTTTTGCTTAGTGTTTTTCGTCCTCATGATCTGCTTCCATTGCGGATTCGTAGATCAACAAAAATTTGCTTGGGTCTAATTTTCCTGCATATCCTGCGATTGTTGTGTACTTGAACTGGGTCGGGATCGGGTGATTCTGAAGCTGGCCCCCAGCTTAACGGTAGCTTCTTTTCGCTGCCCACACTTGGTATAGGCCCCTAGATATGGTGGGACGAAGGGCGAAACTAGGCCCTAGACCTGTGCTTGCGGTTGGCCTTGGATCGCCACTGGGGGTGATACTTGGAAGTTGGGCCCAACCGAAGCGGCTTGAGCTGTAACGGCGGGTGGCTAGAATACGACAACGGCTAAACATGCTACGGGCGAGTTCACCACTTGCCAGTGCACCGCGCCTTGAGTTACACCTCCGACAGTCGAAATAGGTGGAAGTACGGCTGCCGATGAAGGCACTTGAATGTTGTGAGGTGACCTCGAGTTTAACTACTAAAGAAAAGCTTGAAATTGGGCTTGAAGGATCGAAGCCACATACGGCCTGGACAGGGATATCGAAGCTTGAACCGAGTGAGCCGAAAGCAGCATCGGTTGCACCTGCTGCAGGCGAACCTAGACCTATGGCGATGTCACAGGCGTAGGTACGAGTGGCTGAGGTATTGGTGTAGGGACCGGCGCGGGTGCCGCCAAAGGCGGGGCGATGGGCCTGATAGTCGCCAAAGATCTTGCCTGCATAGCCGCTTCCTGTAGCTATAGCTGTTGCTACATTCACTAAAGTATCTCCTGCAGCCTGGCCACATCTTGCCTCATCTCCTCGCACTCATCCCTTGGCGCGGTAGGTGCTTTGCCGCCGGCATGATGTCCTTCGGTCGCGACTGCCAAGGCTTGCCCTGATGCAGGAGGGGATTTGACTTGAAGATCCCCTTCGGCTTCAGCCTGCGCCTGAGGTTTGGCCTCAGCGCCCGCTTCGGCTCCGGCTTTGCCTTCGTATCTTCGCGGCACTGCTCTCTTCCTCACCAACTTCCTCTTAGGTGGCATTGACTTCGCCCGTGTTCCCCATGGTCGGTGCCAACTATTGTGGAATAACAATCACTTCTGCCGAAAAGCATGCCTCACTTAGTAGTGGCAGAAAATGACAAAATGGTAAAAATGTATTAATTGAAAAGTGGGATCCCCTATTTCACACCCTTTGGGGTCTATTTATAGGTTTACAGCTCCAGGATTACAACCCTAGGGATCTCATATGCTAGGGAAATTACATGACCGCTTTCATGTCAAGGACATTTACAGTGGTAACAGTTGTCTTTTAGCCCAAACTGCCAGCCCATGGGCCTTGATGGTCCCGCTGGGCCGCTTATCAGGCTCCCCCTAACTATAGCTTATTGTAGCCGAACCAACTATGCCGCTCGGCGAACCTGATTCGTCATGAAGGGTTTCACCGTTAGATTCCCTGCTTCATGACGTGATCTGGTTCATTGGTCTGCGGCTTCGCCGTATCTCCCTTCGCCACGCTACTTCGCTTGTCATCGATACTTGTTTCAGCAGGTCAGCCGAAGGTCCTCATCCAACACTACATGACGCAGTAAAGAAATCAAAAAGAGTGAATTTAATTCACTGAGTGAATCATCTATAAATATTCTCACATGCAATGGAAATTTAGACCTTATACATGCTGCAGGAAAGACCAAAAGAAGCCAGTAAATTTCACTGAGTGAATCATCATCAACATATATAAATATTCTTGCATACATACAAAGTAGGACACATGCAATAGAACATATGCAACGACGAAATGAAAGAAAATCGTGAAGGAAAAAGACAAGCACACACTTTCTACGCGATGACAAGATTGGCAATCCCCACGAGAGCAGCAGCCCACACCGCGCCCCACACCACACCCGCGCCTGCAACGGCCGCCGCATTGGTGGTGCTGTCTTCTAAATCTTGTCCAGCTCCGGCCGTCGGTGCGGTGGCCGCGACCTCATTCTTGGGCATGGCGCCACCCTTCTTACGCTCCTTGGCCTTCCCAGCCGATGCTGGCGCCGGCGCCAGGGCCTTGGCCTTCCCGAACATCTGCTCCGGCAGGAGCACGCCGTCGACGGAGTAGACAGCGAGCGGGAACTCGGCGAAGAGAGTGGTGCCGACGGGCACGGCGTCGACGCCCGTGGACACGTTCACGAGGCTCTGGCCGGTGGTGGTGGTGACGTTGACGGTGTACACGCCGCCGGGGCCCGTCGCCTGCGTGCGCAGCGGGTTGCTGGCCGTCTGGAACGTGGTGAGGCTGTAGTAGCGTGGGAGGACATGGTAGAGCACCAGCTGCACCTGCTCCTGGTCGGTGAGGCCGTTGAGCGTGCCCGGCCTGAGCTCGGCGAAGGCGGCGTCTGTCGGCGCGAGGAAGGTGAGGCCGTCGTAGGTGGTCTTGAGCTGGCTGCTCAGCTGCTCGTTGACGCGGGTGGCGTTGAGGAGGCGGAGCAAGGTGTTGTACTGCCCGCCCTTCTCGAGGATGCCGGTGAGGTTGATCTGGGCCGCCGGTGGCGCCGGCGCAGGGGCGACATCTGCGGCGGCGAGGAGAGGGAGGAGGAGGAGGAGAATGAGGGTGTGAGAGGCCATTGGCACTGCACTACTAGATGGTGAGGGTGTAGGAGGTGTAGTGAGCTAGGGTGGAGTGTGAGGTAGTAGAACCGTAGAAGAGGTTGCATGCATATATTGCATGTGAGTGGGATTTTGTACGTGTTGTGTGGCGAGGAACGTGAAGGTGGGGATAGAGAGAGAAATGCTGCATAGTGACATGACATTGTGAGCTGGTGGATGGGTGTGGGTGCTTTGGAGGGAAGCGGGTTGGACAGAGAGAGGTTAAAAAGCTCTAGCTTATTACTTACTATGTCTTATAATATATAATATATAATATATATTCAAAGATTTAAATTTTATGCACAAATATAAAAATTCCTATAATATATTTATTCCATTAATTAATTAGTATTTATTATTTTTTATCTTACCCTCAATCATCTATTCACCACAACTTTAATTAGTAAAAATTGATTTTTACTGACAGGGTCTTATGAACGTCGCTTGCAAAAATAGAGGTATTTTTGGGTCTTCCGTGATTTCTATAAGCGAGGTTGTTTTAGATCCATCAGTAAAAATAAAATTCAAGTATCATGAAAAATCGTTTTTAGTAGTGCGGCAGGCTCTTTACCTGTCGTACCTTATAAATATAAAGCAAGTGTTTTACATTTTATCCACCTGTGAAATTAACGGTGAGGGATATATGAACACTGTTTTTCTACCATAGTTATTCCTTTTGCTTTAAGCATCTTTTTCAGTTGCAGTTTTGAGCTCGTTTTGGCTTTCCATTCATAGTACACACATCAACGATACAAACCAATCTCTGCGTAAATGCAAGAGCTGAAAGCATGGTGATCAAGCTGACAATACTGGGTAGATCTGCAGTAGATGGCATTCCTTTGGCAAGATTATTGCTGCCAAATATTTACAAATTTTACGACGTACGGTGAAGACGAGTTGGGACCATATACGAAGTAAGCTAGAAGGGCTTCTGCTCGAACAAATCGCCGGGGCAAGACCACCAGATTGCACGGACATGGTCATTCTGATCGACGATGACCATTGATGGACTTGGTCGTATAATCTTGCACATTGTAGCTTGTTTTGTCTTCCATGCATGTAATAAGTGGCAGACCGGGTCCGGATTAAGGATTCGATCGACTAGAGTAGCGCACAGTTAATGGGAAAATGATTAGTGGAGACCGGCTCCAAATTGCCTCATGTGCATACCTGCTCTTGATGGCTGACGCGTGGACAACGCGGTGACCCACCGGCTCTAAAAAAGCTACTCCCACTACTACGGAAACAGTTTTTCGTGACGGCCATTTTGGGTCTTCGCTGGCGGCAATTGGGGCCGCCACAAAGCAAAGGCCAGTGAAGATCAAGATCTTCGCTAGCGGTTATAGACCGCCAGTAAAGAAATATCTTCGCTAGCGGTCGCTTTATATCGGCCGCCAGAGAAGAACTATTTTCTCTGGCAGCTAATTTACGTCAGCCGCCAGCAAAGTCATATCTTCGCTGGCCGCTGGCTTAAGACAGCCGCCAGCGAAAATGTTCTTCTCTGGCGGCTTACACTCTTTTTGGACATGTGGCCCGCCTGCGAAGATGCAATATTTATAAAAAAAATATTATATATTATTTTTTTCTTACCTTTGTTCATGTATTTTAGAGTCACACGTGGATGATATAACTAATCGAGCTATCGATAAAGTATGTTCTTTTTCGTGCAGCTGCCATTGATGATTAATATACATGCACGCGGAAATAATATATGAAGATTAATATATACATATATCTATATATACAATATCTAAGCACCTATATAGATAGAATTGGATCGACACCACATATACAAGTAGTTGAATGTCTTACAACCCGAGCGATATACATACACGTGAAACCTATCTATATTATACTCCTGCTCCAGTTAGACAGACATTCGTTCTCCGGCAGGGCCAAAACTCCATCGTGGTCGAAAAACCTCCCAAGCTGATGTGCGCACTCACGGTGGATGAAGTAGCACATATCCCGTTGTATGTTCTCAATGGATTTATCATCGAGCTCCCTTTCAGACTTGGGAATTTTTGGAAGCTGGATCGAGATCATGACAACTTACGAAATTGTTCGTAGTAATGCAAGTTAGCGATTAACTTAACAAGAGTATTGACGGTTTGTACTTACATCGTCGTAATTCGCGCAATATCTCCCATTGACCTTAAGGTATTCGCAGGTGTAATATCTGCATAGTACGGTTCCCACCGGTTGCTTATGACACTTTCAACATCAATTATAAAGTATATTAGTTAATTAAATGGAAAAACACATGCATTTATAAAAATTAAGTAGTATTGTTTGGCATCCAAATTTACTTACCGGCCACTTATTGCGGATGAGTATGCGTTGTCTGGAGTTTTTCCGTTGTCCGCCTTGCTGGTAATACCTTTTATATGCACTGTTTGCAGAGATAATTAATTTAAATTCATCAAAGATAACAACACGTCATGAGAATATATAAGAATAAGAAACGTCCATGCATATAACTTACATATCAATAATTCTAAGCATTTCATGATATGTATTGCTATCTTTATCAAGAGAATCCAAGACGACGACTTCATTGTACTTTGGATAGAGAAGAAATACTATCCAATGGTCGCTGCAAAAGAAATGGTTAGTCCAGCCGTGATTATATGTATATACTCGTAGTTGATATGAAAACTTACTCAAAGGCGTATGGCGCGTAAACACATTCCTTGTCCTGCGTAGATTCAAGTGCTATAGCTACATAAGTAGCAACATCGAGAATCTTTTCCTGATGCCTTTGTTCTATATATGTGTCCCTCTCTTGCCGTGTCATCGCCTGAACATGTGCCGGTAGCTTGTTCTCGTCTAGCAGGTAGGTGTGGTTCGGCTTGCTTATCCAGCACGGGTTTAGGTAGCCGACAGGCTTTCGCATTGCTTCGGCTTGCACGTAATTCATCTTTCAAAAAATGTAAGGTCAAATTAGCTACGCACATAGATACAATGATTTATTGACACGTTCCAGTCATGCACTTACAGACACCAGATGCCGACCAAATTGGCGTCGAGCCTCTTCTGACGGTAGAGGGCATGCATATCGGAGAAATGGACTTGGAATAGGCATGGCCCGCTCCAGAAGATGTTCTCCTGCATGGCAACTGTGAACGATGAAAGGCCTTTTATGGTGCTTGCCCTGATGTACCATTCATGCCACCTTCTTAGTTGCCACGGTCCTTCTGTTAGTTGCCAGGCATGGATGAATGGTTGGCCATTCTGAAACTCATGCGGCACATCCGGGCAGTTGATATAATTGAGATAATCTTCCATGGTTTGCTTGAGGCCTGTTAACATTCTATCATCAAAATCGGCATCTTTGATATCTTTGTCCCTTCCTCGGAATGCCGTTATCATATATCTTTTCTCCGATTCACTTTTTCCTTTGTGCTTGTGTGTCCTTACCATCACTGGCACATCGGCACCCTTAGGTTCCTCCGGTTGCGATGGCTATGTTTGCGATGGGTCTAGTTCATCGGGCATTGTCCGCTCAGGCCCTGATTGTGCACGCTCTGATTGCTGTGCCGGAGGCACTTCCTGAACTTGTACTTCTAATTGATCCTTTTCAAGCCCTGATTGTACTTCTGTCTCCTTTTCAATTGGAGGTGACACAACAGCAGGCTCTGATCTTGGAGGTGATGCAACTAGATGATCTGATTGCGGAGGTGATGAAACTGCAGGATCCCTCGGTTCTTGTTCCCTTGGTGGACGAGGCGGTGACACCGGTATCCTTGGTGGACGATCCGTTCCATCCGTTGACCCTAGTTGAATATCATTCTTGTGCCACAGTACAAACTGGTCAACGGCATCTCCAAGGTACACAATCCCCTCGGGTGTTGGAATGTTGATCTCGTGCATCCGGTGAGCCTCATTAACCGTCCGGACCTCTACCTTGGCATAGTCATCCGGAATGTCTTGGCAATGGAATCTGCGGCCGGTATGAACCTCCCAGTTGCAACCTGTATTTTCTTTCCTGCCCTGCCGACCGGAATCAAGAGCTTGCAAGGAGTATCCTCCATTACATCGTCCATCAGATAGCTCGGATCAGGCTGCGAAACGGCACCACCGTGCATCATATTCTGGCTCCAATATTTATGGCATTCCTCACGAGCTGCTGCCCTAGCCTGGGATTCTATCTCCTCCTTATAGCGATTACGCTTCTTGTAGGTATGAGCATCCTCTTTGAATCCATCCTTCCAGCTAGTCTTTGAGGATACTCCCGGGACACGACCAGAGTGCTCCGGGTTGCCCAACGCATAGGTCAGCTCGTCCCGGTCTCTATCTGGCACGAACATCCCGGCCTCTTGCTGCGTGACAATGTTCTTCATCTTGACAGCTACCTCCTGGAGCTTTGGATCCTTGAAGACTACATCCCCCTCCGGGGTGAAGGCCGGTGTTCTTGCACGCACCCAGTTCCTGGTTCGTGGGTTGTGATATTTCATAGGAACCGGTTTCCCAGCCTTTTCCATCTCTTCATCTTGTTTTGTCCATTTCTTAACCGCTGGACGGTAACCGGTCGATCCCAAACGATGAGGATATTCATTCCTTCTTGCTAGTTCAGACATCCTCTGGCTCTTCTCCTTTTCCTCCGCCGATGTCTTCAGGGCAACGAACTCATCCCACTGGGCTAGTGTTATCTTTCCGTACTCCGTAAACGGCGTACGTCCCTTCTGAACATATTTCTTGTTAAGGTCTGTTTTCCAATTCCGCCACAGCTTGCCCATGGTCTTGAGTGCATAGACCTTCGCTGCATCGTTGTCTATCCCTTGTGGATACTCAAACCTGCTTTGCAGCGACATCCAACAGCTGTTCTTTGTAGTGTCAGGAACTTTCTTCCAATCCTTCCATGTGATCTCCACGATATCCCTAACTATCGCCCCGCATTGGTTGCTATACTTGGAACATGAATCTTCGGGTGATAGGGGTTCCCCTTTCTCACTGATCCGCGTCAGCACGCTGACTTCTTTCAACAACATGTTCTTCCCTCGCTCGCCCCTTCTTTTCTTGGGTTTACTTGAAGCTGAGACGCGCACGACAGCTCCAACTTCGGCTTCCGCTTCGGGTGCGGCTAGGGCTTTCCTTTTAGATCGGCGTGGAGCATTCTTCTATATTTGCATTTCACATGACATCGGCTATAATCGATATATATAATTAATACGATCAGAACTAATCATATACAATATGTTACGTACCACCGGTTCGCGGGGGATGTAGTCGGAGTCGACTTCTTCATTGTCTCTCCCACCCTTTTTCTTCCTTGCAGGAGAAGGATGGGGGTCACTTGGCGAGTGATATGATCCACTCCCTTCCTCACCGGAACTTGACGGCGATGATTCCTCCGCGACTACTTGTGTGCAAATATCCTCCTCAACCATCGGTGGAGTTTGCTTGCCCTTGGCGCCCGAGGGTTCCGCTTCGGTCGGTTTTTCCGTTGATATCCTTTTAAGGTGAGTTTATATTAGATGTGGAATGGAATCGTTACATCTTTCTTAAAAGAGTTAAAAAGGAAAATAAATCACTACTATAAGTTAGGGGGGGAATTAAATGACTTCATTAGATGGTATTTGCTTCTATTGCATACTCTCTCTGTTCTAAAAAAATTTAATTCTAGAGATAATTAAAATTATAGATTAGAATTATAGATTAGAAATGATCAGATTTTACATACATGTATAAATGACTTAGAATTTCTCTTTTTCTTCAAAATGATTCGACATGTAAGATATTCTCATATTTGCATGAACACAAGTTGTAATGTGTAATTTGAGTCTTTTTAAATGTTTTTGAGTCTTGGATGCATGACATGCTTGGTCTCATGAATACAAATAAACATGCATGATTAAATACTTGGTGAGTTAGGCATGGTGAGTAGAATGTAAAGCCCATATTAAATAGGGGAACTACTCCTGATTCATTAATTAATTGTCGGCTGGTTTTGGTCTAATCCATTTGAATTCGGGTTGTGAGGGATGAGTGGCTCGAGAGAGTGCAGTGGATAAGATGAGATCCCCATATACTTTAGGAGTCCTTATATTAATTTTGGGATATTTTTTTAATCCAAAAATACTTATATTTTGGACGGATAGAGTAGATATAAATAGTGAGAGTGAAAATCGCAAGAAGTTTGCTAGATCTATAATGCTAATGTGATACACTGAATTTCATATTCGGAATGGAGAACAACCATGATATTATAGATTAATTAATAGCTAGTGATCCAAAATGTAGAACCTTAATTTTTAGGTGTTGTGCATTTCTATATATACATATTTAACTAATCAGTTTAAATTTCAGCATGTGCAATTCACTACTGTGTACATATGCACTTAATTTATGTAGCAATGTGCTGCCCTTTTTTTTGCTTGTTATGTCAAATTAAGTCCATGTCGGTTAATTTATGGTAGTAAAGCACACAAATTAATTCATCAAACCTCTCCAGCTACAAAGTTGCCATACATATATACACTTTGGTTGAATACGAGTCAAAATACAATTTTATAATCATTTAAATATATATCTAAAATAAGGGCATCTAAATACAGTTAAGTTCATTGAATATTTAAAAATAATTGATGCAATATACAATCATGAGGAAATTCATGTAGGTGCTATTCAATATACATACCTCATACATCTGATACCTCAAACAATTAGGCCAAAACGGTCAAATTATATATTAATATAAAACCCTAATCGGCAAAACGGATACACTTCCCAGATGTGCATTTTATTACATAAAAGTGTATAGGGTATATAATTTATTCAAATACTAATCTATTTATCATGAATTAATATAATTTTTCCAGAATTTATTTAGTAAGTCTTGACCTCCTAAAAATTCAAACTAATTTCGGCTGAACTGACTTTGTTTATTTTACTGAGAATAAAATATAAAGAATTTTTGTGTGATACAAAAGAAAATGGAATAT
Source organism: Oryza officinalis (assembly GCA_008326285.1). NCBI lineage: Eukaryota > Viridiplantae > Streptophyta > Magnoliopsida > Poales > Poaceae > Oryza > Oryza officinalis. The sequence continues at coordinate 21,698,269 of BDMV01000002.1, forward strand.
AGGTATTTTTGTCCACTACCAGAAAAATCCATGTTAATTTATCTTGCACAGAAATTGAATGGAGGAGTTACAAATTTGGGAGAAGAAAAGAATTAGAAACAGATTTGAAAATTACAAAGGAGCAACATGTCAAGCTATGTAGAGTCAAGCATATCAATCTTTTAGTAATCATAAAATAGAACTTTACTGAATCAAGACTAAACACATGATTCTAACCTTGCATATATACATGATTCAATTTTCTAGATAAAACACAAAGAATAGTGGATGGAGACAAATCACACTAAATATAATTATTAAACTTTTTAAAATTTCAAAATTGAACTTTACTGAATCGAGAGTAAATACATTACTCTAACCTTGCATATACACATGATTAAATTTTTAAGACAAAACACAAAGAATAGTGAATGGAAACAAATCACATATAACAGAACTTATTAAACTTTTTGAAATTTCAAAACAGAACAAAACCACTAATTTTCAGTGATAATAAACTACTAATTAGATGCTTGATTGCAAAATTAACAAAACTATTTCAGTAAAATACAAACCAAATTAGATAACAAAACTAGTTTCTTTTAGTTCTCTTTTATAGATTATAGCAATCAAGCTTCAGTTTAAAACAGAAAGATATTTGAATCTCAAGTAAATGTATCCCCTGCGATTACAAATGGCTACAACAGATTAAGATCTTTGCTCTCGGATTAAGAATAAACATGCATCCCCTGCGATTACAAATGGCTACAACAGATCAGCGATTCATCGATGAATCCATCCATTCATACAATCAATCCATCCATCCATTCATCGATTCATCCATCCATTCATACAATCAATCAATAATCCATCCATTCATCGATTCATCCATTCATCTATACATCTATACATACAATCAATCATCGATCCATCCATTCATCGATTCATCCATCCATTCATCGATCCATTCATTCATTCATCCATTCCATTCATCGGAAAAAAGAGGAGGCGGCGATAGGGGTACCTGGATGAGGCGGCGAGCAGAGGAAGAAGAGGAGGCGGCGGCGGTGAGGAGGCGGCCGTCGGCGGCTGTGAGGACGCGGCAAGCGGCGGTGAGGAGGCGGCCACCGGCGGCTGTGAGGAGGCGGCCATCGGCGGTGAGGAGGTGGCCATCGGTGGCGGTGAGGACGCGGCCGGCGGCGGTGAGGAGGCGGCCATCGGCGGTGAGGACGTGGCCAGCGGTGGCTGTGAGGACGCGGCGAGGATGAGCCGGCGGCCGGCGGCGGTGGTGAGGAGGCTATCGGGGGCGGTGAGGAGGCTGGCGGCGGCGGTGAGGACCGGCGCTGGCAGTGAGGAGGTGGCCGGGGGCGGTGAGGAGGCGGCCGGCGACAGCAGTGAGGAGGCAGCCGGTCTATGTGTCTCCAGGAGGCGACGGCGGTGAGGACGCTACCTGCCTCCTGGCGCGAAAAGGAGGCGGCGGCGCTCTCCTGGCGCGAAAAGGAGACGGCGGCGCTAGGTTTTTGCTGGCGGCGGCGGCTGAAAATTTTGGCAGCCTGGCGGCGGCTCTAGGGTTTTCGCGCCTTCGGGACTTAGGGAAAATTGAGACTCCCACGCGCCCATATATAGCGAAACCAATTTTCGCTGGCGGCTGGCTTACCTCGCCGCTAGCGAAAACCTTTTTCGCTGGCGGCCATATTAGGCGGGCCGCTAGCGAAACAATTTTCTATGGCGGCCGGATTACCTGGCCGGCAGCGAAAAAGGTTTTCGTTGGCGGCCTGATTATGCGGCCCGCTAGCGAAACCCATTTTCGCTAGCGGCCGGCTTACCTGGCCGCCAGCGAAAAAGGTTTTCGCTGGCCGCTGGAATAGGCGGCCCGCTACCGAAACCCATTTTCGCTAGCGGCCGGCTTACCTCGCCGCTAGCAAAAACCTTTTTCGCTGGCGGCCGGAAGTGTCCTCGACCGCCAGGAAAAACTTTTGGTCCATTTCAATATTTATTTCTTTGCACAACTAAATGTAAAAATATCCACAGAACTAATTACAAAAAGAGTCAGTAATCATCCGTACAAAAATTCATCATCCATCTTAAGTCACCATAATTACATATGTAGATTAACCTTTGACATTCTTCCCTACTCCCTTGTTCCTCATGTATGGCTTCGGGGAATCACCAATCATTGCTTCCGCGACCTTAATGTTGTTTGTAAAGTCCGTGAAGAGTGTCATGTTCTCATACTGATTATATGCCTCAACATCTTGGACATCATCAACTCCCAAAATCTTTTGTTTCCCCGAGACAACTATATCTTTCTTCAACTGAGATGGATCAGTCACATAGAAAACCTGAGCGGCCCAATCGGCAAGTACCCATGGGTCATTCTTATGCCCTACGTTGATGAGGTCGACGATTGTCAGCCCAAAAATGTCGACAACCACGCCTAATGGGTGTTTCACCCATTGGCACCGGAACAGTGGAATCTGCATGTTGGATCCATAGTCCAGTTCACAGATTTCTTCTATGAATCCATAGTATGTGCTCTTTTGTCCAGTTGTGTCGATTGCCTCTACTCGAAGTCCACTGTTTTGGCATGCACTTCTTTGGTCTTTCGCTTTGGTCTTTTGCTTTGGTGTAAACACTTGATGGCCTGTTAGCCAACCTCTTAATAGTTTTTTTCTCCGTAGTATCGCCATCTGGTAGGCCGAGGTTCTTGAACCATTCAGTAAAGGCAGCCTTGTGTCGCTTCATGATCCATGCATCAGAACGCCCTGTATTCATTGCTTGTAATTCCTTAAGGTGCTGATCTATGTACGGCTCCACTATCGCGAGCTGTTGCAGCACAGGGAAATGAGTTTCTTTCAGTTTCTTGAAATCATCGTCGTGGATTCTTTTCTGCCCTTTTGTCCCTCTTCCAGATAATCTACCTTCATGTCGAGGTACCGGTAAACCAATTGTTTTTCCCTCTTTTAGGTAATCAATGCAACACTCAACGACTTCCTCGGTAGTATATCCCTCTATCATCGATCCCTCTGGGTGGGCACAGTTCCGTAGGTAGCCTTTTAGAATGAACATGTACCGTTCGAATGGCCACATCTGATGCAGGTACAGGGGACCAAGTGCAATAATCTGAGGCACAATATGAACTATGAGGTGTTCCATCATATTGAAAAATGACGGCGGCAAACACATCTCAAGCTCGCACACGGTCTCTATAGCGAAAGTGCGGAGAGGACCTAACTCGTCAAGATCAATTACTCTCTGTGAGATTGCATTGAAGAAGTAACACAGCTTTGTGATGACCACCTTAACGTGTAATGGTTCGATTGCTCTGATGGCGATAGCGAGGAATACTGTGAGCATTACATGGCAATCATGGGAATTGTAGCCTGAAAATGACAAATCATTCATGGATACCAGTCGCTTAATGTTTGAGGAGAAACCAGTAGGCACTCTCACCCCACGTAGGCATTTGCACATTGCCTTTTTCTCCTCATTTGTCAAGGTGTAGCAGGCCGGCGGAAGATACACTTTTTCGTTACCCTCATCTACAGGGTGAAGCTCTTTCCTTATCTGCATATTCACGAGGTCCTTACGGGACTTCAGCCCATCCTTTGCCTTGCTAGGTATGTCTAGTAAAGTACCCATGGTGCTATCGAAGACATTTTTCTCTAGGTGCATGACATCGATAGAATGACGTATCTCTAAATCTTGCCAGTACGGAAGGTACTTAAAGAAAATGGAGTGCTTCTTGAATGGCCCGCTAGCGCTTGCTGGCTCTTTGGCCTCATTTCTCTTCCGCTTGTTGGTTTCCTTCTTTTTGGCCTTCCCAAAAACAACCTTGAGCTTTTTCGTTATTGTGAACACTTTATCACCCTTCCATGGTTCTGATGGATCACCATCCTCAACAGTGTTGTTGAAATATTCTGCTTTGGAGCGGTACGGGTGATTCTTTCTTAAGTAACGTCGGTGCCGCATGTACACTAGCTTCTTCGATCCCTGAAGATACCTGTACACTGTTCCATCAACACAAATAACGCAGCCTGTCTTCCCCTTGAGCTGTCCTGATAGGGAAAACAGTGCGGGCAAGTCGTTGATGGTGACAAAGATAATTGCATTAAGCGTGAAGTAATTCTGCATGAATTCGTCCCAAACCCGGACCCCGTGATTCCACAGATCAGCCATATCCTCCAGCAAAGGCTCCAGAAACACATCCATGTCATTGCCAGGTTGTCGTGGTCTCTGTACAAGGATGGTCAACAGAATATACTTCCTTTTCTGACATAGCCACGTAGGGAGGTTGTACATGGTTAGGAGTACTGGCCACGTGCTGTGTGAGCTGCTCAAGTCACCAAATGGATTCATTCCATCGATGCTCAATGCAAACCTTACATTTCTTGGGTCCTCTGCAAACTCATGGTACTTTCTGTCAAATTCCTTCCACTGTCGAGCATCTGCCGGATGTCGAATCATCCCATCCTTTTTCCGCTTTTCATGATGCCAGTGCATCAGTTCAGCATCCCTCGGGTTCGAGAACAAACACTTCAATCGATCTTTCACCAGAAGGTACCACGTGACCAACTGGGGGATCTTCTTCTTGTTGTTGTCTTCTACCTCGTCTTCGGTAACATCCTGATGCTCGGACTGGCTATGGCTTGTTTTGTATCGACTAGTGTTGCACGTTGGGCATCTGTCCAAATCCTCGTACTCTTTACGAAACAGTACGCAGTGGTTAACACATGCGTGTATCTTTCGCACACCCAAAGATAAAGGGCAAATAAGCTTCTTCGCTTCATAGGTGCTGGTTGGCAGGGAGTTGGGCTGCGGAAACAGTTTCTTCAACAGAACCAACAAATCGTTGAAACTACTGTCCGACCAACCGTTTCTGGCCTTCAATCTCATAAGTTCAAGCACCGTCTGCAACAATGTGAAATCCTTCATGCAACCATTTGCCTCATTGTACAAAAGAATCTTCGTTGCCTTTTGTAATGATTCGAAGTTCACCGACCCACGAGCGGACCCAGCTACAACCTCAGGTTTAGCATGACGCAACATCTCTTCCAAATCAAAATTACCATCATCTACGCAAACATTACCATCATCGACATCATCAACTATACTGTGCTGACCATCATCGCCACCAATATCATCATCAACATTAATGGGCTCTACTTCCTCTTCTCCTTCTTTTGCTACTACCATCAAATCCTCGTCCCAGTTGAACACTTCATCCTGTACTATCGCCCGGTTGGGAACTTGTTTGCTTGGGATCTCTCCATGATGTGACCAATTTGTGTAGCCTGCAACAAATCCATGCATCACCAAGTGTTGCTCGATTATAGATGGGTCGATCCAAATTTTTTGATTCTTGCAATGTAAGCATGGACATCTAATTTCCTTTGTCTTCTTAGATGCAGCATTCTTCTTAGCAGCTTTCATAAATATGTCAACTCCTTCAATGTATGAGGACCAGTATCTCTCTCTATACATCCATGCTCTATCCGCCATCTATGCATTATTTGCGAAAAAATATGTACAACTTCGTCACTTTATATATTTTTGATAATATGTCACATTAAAATTATACTAATTAATATTTATAACCACTATAATCTAGACAAGATAATTAAAGCTAGCCAAAAATCTACAAACTACAAACAACTAGAAAACATAAAAAACTAGTTCTTTTTCTCTTCTTCTCAGCGTTCTCTGTAGTTAACTAATATATAGATCTGCTACAAATAAACATATCAAAACTAGATATATATATATGGAACATCGATCATGCACAATATTTCTTACAAAGTTTGCCCATTTTAAGCTTCAAATAACAAATAAAAAATACTTTTCTTCCCCCGTGTCACATACTTTTTGCTATGCAAAATCTCAACAAACAACCAATAAAATTGAAAAAAAAACTTTACAAATGGAGTAGGAGAAAGTATATGTAACCTCTGGTGCAGTAGATCTTTCCAAAGATTGAAGATCAAAACCTTTCCCTCTATGTATTTGTTCACAAGAGAGAGAAAATTGTGCTCAAATGTCATGGCTGCTAGCTGGACTGGTGATATAGGTGATGCTATTTTCCCTGGCGGTCAACATATGTCGGTTCATTCGAACCGCCATAGAAAATATTTAGGGGTGGCAGCGGCTTAAGTGGGCCGCCAGCGAAGATGTAGGAATCTTCGCTAGCGGGCCACGTCACCTTACTGCCAGCGAAAATGTGATGTTTTCTCTGGCAGTGCCTTAAGATGGCTGCCAGAGAAAATACCACATCTTCGCTGGTGGCCAGCTTTAGGACAGGCCGCCAGCGAAGATGTGTTTTCGCTGGCGGCCCGAGACCCCCACCCCCCTATCTTTTGAGCTGGCGGTTTCACCTCGTAGCCGCCAGAGAAAAGTTTTTCCAAACGCCAGGAAAGATTGTTTTCGTAGTAGTGTCCTAGGTTTCTCAGCTTTTCTGCATTCAATCCTCAAAATCTAAATGATAATCTGTATTGTTTGGTGAAAGTTACTGATTTTAGAAGAAACTATAGTTACTAAAATCAATTTAAGATGATAACAATATATCAAAGGATGATAGATTAGTATTATGAGAAGGGCGAAACAACCAGGGGCGGATCTACATTGTTAGTGTCGGTGTCAGGCGACACCAATGACTTTCGATAAAATTTTTGGTTAAACTGTTTATCCATATATTATAACATTATGGTCTAACACCAATAGACATATTATGACACCAATGAATCAATTTTCTAGATTCGCCACTGGAAACAACGATAGTTATAAAATTATAAATACCCTGTAAAAAAATAGCTTTGGCCAAAACAAAACTCACACGACAAGCTCTGCATCATTGTTGAGTTCCTCTTGTGGGTGGCGATGTCTAATGGTCATCCATGAATGAAGAAGTAGACGGGGAGTATAACTGTACAAGCATGTCTATGCACCATTCATGCGTACATGGTACGTTTATACTCCATCTGTCCCACTATATCTTTGGCTATAGTACATATCCCATATACTAAGGAGAAGGCAAAGGACTTCATTACCCCTAATAAATCATGCATGCTCTGATGGAGAAAAGAGAGATGAATGGAATAATCACAGAACATTAAATGGGCATGTAGTGGTGAAAATGTATCTACCAGTGAGTGAGTGATGGTCTGATGCTCTCTACTAGCAGCAATACTAGTAGAAATGATATGATATATTCGTTATTAAGAGTAAATTAGTAATTTACGAATACATTGATTAGGGGTAACTTTGTCATTTATAATTTTTTTTGCTAGGTCAATATGTGGTTTTCCATTGTGCTAGCATCATTCATATTCCATCAAAATAAGTTAGAAAAGGAGAAAAAGTTTAGTCACTACTAAATAATGATTATACTAATACACATCTATTTTTTTTATAATAATGTCCATTCACATTTCTACTACCGTTATTTGGGATTGTAATATATATAGATATGAATCATTCGATCAAATAAGATCAATGATTCAAATTACTTTCTACTGTCAGTAAAAAGCATTGTAGTGGGCTCATCTATCTGTAGTACTACTACACCAAGTACGCAATAGTGGTGACAAATAATACATATCCACAGCTACAGTTGCCAGAACTAGTGGGCGGCGAAAATTACAAATTGTCTCAACAGTAACTTTAAACATGACCTATAAAAGCTTTGAGATGAGCCATATTAGTTCTACTACAGCTCCCATTAGCTCCATCATTCTGTAATTCACATGATAAACATAAAAATCAAGAATGGCCATAGATCTCAACCTAGCACCCGAAGATGATATAGAGGGAGATGATATAACTGACCTCAATGAAGCAGTTTCGGATAATGATGATCAAAATCATCCTGTCCAGTAAGATGACCATACAGGTTAGTGTGGTTAATTAATTGGCCTGATGCATCTCCATTTCATCTCATCAACTCTCATTAATGCATCAATATTTTTGCTGTTCATTGTGAAAAATCTTGTGGAGGCTATTCAGCCGAACTCGATATTGGGCAAGAGCAATGTATACTGATGTATATAGACGAAATAGTCCATATAGATAGAACCCACATAAATGATTCTTTGTTATTTCAATCTTCACAATGTATAAAGATAGGATACCCACATAAATGATCCTTTGTTATTTCAATCTTCACAATGCATAAAGATAGGATTAACATTATGATAGGGCCCACATCCTAAAAAATCACAATCCAATTGCTATGATTCTCTCGGGGAGAGAGAAAGAAGACGAGAGAAATAGTGTGTATTATTCTATATGGATAGTCTTTATAGCTATGGGTAACTCATCCTATGTCTCTTCCTAATATTACCTCTCACAATGGAAAAGGTACGAGATATAAGGGCTTTCACAGTGCTCCGACGTGTCATTCAGCCAACCCTCGACACATCGGAGATTCGCGGCCAGCTAGGCTTAGCGTGTGACCAACGAGGTCCACGCAACCCAATTGAGTAACGTGTTCTTCGTTAGACTGTGTTAGCGCGGGGCGACGAGCGTGCGAGGAACGGCTCGTGCAGTACGGAGATAGGTTGGTCATGGGTACATACCAGGGAAGGGAGAGGGACCTACGTCGGCAAGGAGGGAGCCTATTGACAGAAGCCGGCGGGGAACGAAGGAGCCCGCGACAGAGATGGCTGGAACCCCACCCCACCCGAGCTCGTCGTCCTCCTCCACTCCGTGCCACCGAGCTCGTTGGCCTGTCTCCGAGATCTACGTCGGAGAGGGATAGGTTACACCTGTGGGGGGAGGAAAGAGGGGGAGGCTGCCGCGGGGGAGGGGAGAGGCGTCGTCCTCCTCCTCTCCGCCGTCACTCTTCCTTGTCCTCGCTCGATGTAGGCCATCGCTAGGGAGAGGAGTGCCGGAATGGGGATAGGGAGAGGCACCAGGGTGGAGGGGGAAGGGGGAGGGGCGCTGACGGAAGAAGGAGGGAGGGCGGGGCTGGCGGAGAGGGGTGCCGGTGTGGACGTGGCTGACAACGGCGAGCGAAGAAGCGGGGCTGGCAAAGAAGAGGGGTGCGGCGGTGACGGCAAAAGTGGTTTGATGCCTCGGCTCCTCCGTTGGTGGGGAAGGCAGAGTGGAGAGAGAGAGAGTGGGAGATGAAAAATGGGTGGGAGTGGGACCCATTAAAAATAGTTGCACCATGGAGTATGTAGCTAATACTGTTCTTGGTCTAGGTGGCAAGTGAGGAACAAAATTTGGTGGCGCGCTACTACTGTTCTAAAGGATTACCTTTTGGTCATATTGTGGATGCCCTATCGTGAGGGTCACAAAAGTAGTCTTTTGTTGTTGCTAATTTCACAATGGATAGATTTTACGATGGGACCTACTATATAGCACATGAGTGCAAAAATGAGGAGAAAAAAAATCAGAAATAAGAGAATAATATTTTTTATTCCTTATGGCCTACCCATACATCGGTGAGTTAGGCTATATATAGGTGTAAGGATCACTTTTTCATACATTGTGGACATCACGCATCATCAATATTTTTATAGTAAGAATGAAATCATAAATGCATCATCAGCTTTTGAAGGAAATGTACAGGAAGTAAATGCTGATTTTCTGACTATTACTGTTGATTTAAATCAATTCAGATCCTGGAATTGAGGAAGAAAACCAAAGGCAGATGCATCTGTTTAATCTCAATGTTGATGATTCTCAGGATCAACAAGAAATTCAACAAGGTAATGTTTTCCTTAATATCTCAAGTGTTGTTTGCTTGATTTCTGAATTGATTATGTAGGGCTTATAGCTGTACGTCTCGTCAACAGGGTTTCAAAATTCCAAAATGAAAATTTTGAAATCTCAGTGATAGACACCGACAGAAAACTATTTCTTTCAAAATTTTTGGATATTTTAAATTTTCTGTGAATTTAGCAATTTTTGTCAATTCGCATACATCAAAGAAACCCGACACTGATGCAATCACTGCCAATTTATTTTAAAAGCCAGCATTAATGGATTGACTTATCAGTGTCGGTTTAAAAGAAAAACCGATACATATATAACCAATGCCAGTTTATTTAAAAACCTGGGACTGATAGGCCCATGGGGATTAAACTTGGCAGCGAATCAATACACGAGCGGAGAGATGATCAGCCGAGCCAAGCAAAAAAAAATAATAGTTGTCTCGCACTTCGCTCCAAGTACCTCTATCTCTTCCTCTCAGTTGATCTCTCTGCATCGTTCTTCCCGTCTCCTCTTGCTCACTGTCTGACAGGCCGCTCATACTCGCCGCCTCCTCACCGCTGCTGCTCCTCCTCGCTCTCAGCCCGGAGGCACAAGCTCCTTCCCACCACCTCACAGCCGCCACTCCTCGTGCTCTCTTGCCACCTCGTAGACACCGCTCCTCCTCGCCACTTCCTTTCTCACTCTCTCCCTTGCGGCATGCGCTCCTCCACGCCGCCTCCTCATTGCCGCCGCTCTCGCTTGGAGCTTGAGGGTCGCAGTGGTGGCCTCTCCTCTCCCTCATCGTTGGCCAGGCCACCAGATGCAGATGTCTAGAGGTCGAGAGCAGCCGGATCCGACCACGTGGAGGTCAAGGGCCGTCGGATCCTGCTGCCTGGAGATCGAGGGCCGATAGATATGGAGCGACGGGCACGGGCGCGGCCTCCTCACCGTCTCCTCATCGAGCGGGCGCAGCCAAGTCTTGGCGACGATGATCTCCAGCTAGCAGCCTCTTAGTCTTCACGGTAAGATGCAGATCTGTGTGATATTCGCGATAAAATTTGTGACAGTCCAAGTGACAGTGATGTTCGCATTGATGATTTGTTGATGATATTGATTCTCTGTGATGATTTCTGGATATAATTAAAATATTGTCTCAAGCTATGGAAAGAGTCGGCTAAAAGCATCGGCTTGAGCTGGCCGATTTTTTTTGTTTGGTGGAGACCTCATCTATGCCGGTTGTTTCATCCGGCACTGACACCGTGACACTATCAGTGTGTTTTGTGCCGGTCAAGAACTAGCACTGATGGCAGTACGACCGAGTACTAATATAGTTTTCTGTAGTAGTGGGTCTTATCGGTATCTTCAATAAAAATAGCTTAACTGATTTATATTAAACCCCACTCATCCGATCGAACAACTAGGGATCTGACGTCTGATCCCATTCAAAACCCCAACATTGTTTCATCCTATGTAGAAGAATATTTTAGATGTTTCATTACTCAGTAAAAATGTTTTCATAAAATTTGTTTCAGACGTTTCAGCTCTGGTTAAAAAATATTTCACTCATATGCAACATTGAAAAAGAGATTGAGAGGGATTTGAAGGAGATTTATTCCATACCTATTGTGATGTGAAATTATTTCTCTTCAGTTCCCTCCAATCCTCTCTTTGACAATTAAATGAACAAGCCCTAACGGATCCAATCTCTTTTTTTCTCTCTTTTTTTTTCTCTCCCACATCATGTTGAGGCCGATCACAATAGCAGGCCTAGATGGACCATGTTGTTGTGCTGGTCGGGCTGGGTAGCACGTATGAAACAGGCTTTCATTGAATGTTGCTATATCTTTATTGGGCCATAACGGCCACCTTTTTAATACTGTGTATTTTACTTTGTTTTATGTGAGGAGATGTCAATATATATATAAGAGAAAAGTTTTGTAATTTGAAGAAATTTTGATGATACGTATAAAATATCATCATAAATTTTCAATAATATATATACAAATGCTATCGTGAAATCTAAAAGGATATCACCAAATATTTAGTGAGATATTTATAATATTGATCATGGTGCATATGTAATATACCCATAAAACAACTCTAAAATCATGCCTTGGAGTATGACGTACTTCCTCCTTCCCAAAATCATGCCTTGGAGTATCATGTACTTCAGTTGCATAGCCAAAAGTTGTTGCATTTTAGAATGAAAGGAGTATATAAATCTTGATAATTTTATGGTATCATGTATGATACTTTGGTACTACCATGTACAAATCATAATACATCTGAGGTTTTACGTATAAATTTTGATACTTTCATGGTATTATGACGATACTTTCGTAGTATCACGTATAATTAATGATACCTCTAAGATTTCACATAAAAAACATGATACTTTGATGGTACCATGTACAAATCATGATACCTCTAAGGTTTCACGTATAAATTTTGATACTTTCATGGTATCATAGATGATACTTTCGTAATATCACATATAAATCAGGATACCTCTAAGATTTCACATAAAAATCATGATATATACTTCCATGGTACCATATTGATACCTCTGAGATATCATGTAAAAATCATTATATTGCTATGGTATCATAGATGATACCTCCGAGGTATCATATAAAAATCATGGTATCTCCATGGTATTATAGATGATACCTCTAAGTTTTCACATAAATTCCTACAAAGTATCCTACATAGCTTCGTTGATACCACCATGATGTCATTGTTCGGTATCACCCTAATATACTCATGATACTCCTTGGTGCTAACATTAAATCTCTATGCCACTAACATGTGGTAGATTTGGACCCAACCACATAACATGCAATCCGACATGGGGGTCATATTGATAGGTGGCCCAATCATGATAGCTAGTGTGCAGCCCGAGTCAGAGCCCACATGCGAGAAGAACCCATGCTAAGTTGTAACACATGTACCGATGACATACGCTTCACACGACGGATGACATGTTTGCATCGTGCATGCTGTGAAAACAAATAGAGGTATACTGTTTTAACGATATACCGTCCTCTAGTCTTCCTCTTAAAAAAGTACACCACAACCTCATGCTCTTGGTATCATGAGCCCCTCACTTGGTATCATGGGCCCCTCACTGCATACACAACCACCTGCTTCTATGTATTAGAGTTCTTAAAATCCTAGCGTTTAATTATTTCGCTCCACTCAAACATGTGGAGAGGTGTTTTCGAAATTGTACTGTTGTAATGTGGGATCGTATCCTCTACCTTTGCGACAAAAAGTTTGCCGTTGGTTCCATCCAGGCTAGCCATACTTCAATCAACGGTTCCATAGCTTAGCAGTTAGCACCATTTTAGTGACTAATTAGCAGCCAATTAACTAATGGAATTTATTCTCTCTCAAGAAAAAAAATCAAGAAAACAATCTCCAACGGTTACAGAAGGACAAAATTAAATACAACTAATACCTCCTTCGCCTTTTGGAACCAACTCAAAAAATAAGATAAAATCAAGAAGCAAACAATTTCGGGCCAAGAAAATCCTTCATTTATACAGTAACAATAATTATCCGACCTCCGTATTAAACATCTAGCAACACTCTTGCTAAAAACACCCCCAAAAAACCTTTTTTTTGAAAAAAATTTAAACTGTCTTTGTTGTACAAGGGTATTTAATTTTATCAAAAAAAAACTAATAGACAGAACCGATCCTACTAATTAATTTGACTAATATGTAGAAACTGGTCCCATTAATTAATTAGCTTTTAATCATCCTTGAGGTGCTAAACCATAGAGCCGTTGATTGAAGTACGGATGGCCTGGATGGAACAACGGCAAACCTTGCCTTTCATCCCAAAGGCAGACCATATACGGACCCATGAATATATATAGTGCAACACAGAAATTTTAATTACTAGCAATATGTCCGCGCGTTGCAACGAGAAAATCTAAATTTATCATAAGCATGAGATGATTTTGATTCAATTTTTGTGGTTATGAGCCTCTCTAAAGTACACATATCATGTTAAGCTAGGTAGACCTGCCAAATATATAAAGAGCAACACTATATATTTAACAAACTGTCAGATGATCCGATAGAGTATCAAAATAGTATGTCGAGTGCTTAATAGGTAAAAGAAGAATGACAAATTTTCAGCACAAGGGAATTAAATAGCATTATTAGATTTACCAAACTTCAGCCGGATAAGCAGGTGAGGGGAGAAGCTATGTCGCTCGAGGTCCGTTGCCATGATGCTGAGCTTGTGGAGGGCGTAATCAGGCCGGCCCTGAGGCAGGGCGGGCAGTGCTGTCGCCCTGGGCTCCTAGCCGTCCAATATAGTTTGGGCTATATGCTGGTGCTGGTTTGTGTTGCATTAATTAACTAATCTCTTTCGATACTAGGCCATTAATTAATCTTAAAAAAATAGAACGAACTTCGATGATTTTTATTAGTTCTTAATATGTCAGTTACAATTAACTGTATGAGTTAGGAGCTTGAGTGAACAGGTTGGTATATTATAACTTCTTACAAGATGTTCATCGTAATTAGTGCCTTGGTATATCTATAACACAACCTTCTTGGTTGATTCATTCCTCTTCTATATTTGCACTAATTTTCTACACATGATGTGCTTTTTAATTTTAGGATCTATATTACATATTATACACTTGATAAATTTGTCTGTGATTAATTCTTTTTACATTTTTTTGGTTTTCTATTCAATTATATATCACCTAACAGTTTATGTTTGATGAGGTGTGAAAGTTAAACATTTATTTCTATTTAAAATTAACTCACCAAATAGGTTTTAAATTCTAGTGCATATAAATATTACGCACACGTGAGTAGGTTTTTAATATGAATTCATTAATGCTATGAATGTACCGTTGGTCTTTATCTTTTTAGCGTATGTTCGGGGACGGATTCGTGACTGCATAAGTGCGATGTGCGTTTGTAGTGGTATGTGCATGTCTTCTATATAATAAATATTTTTAAGAAATATGCTATATACACACACTAATATTGTAGGGCATTTTATTTTGTTCTCTTCCTAGGCCACCAAAATTACCGGACCGGCCCTGGCGTAATCCTACACACTGTCTAGGCACATGGCAGAGGCGGCCTTCCATATATAGCTGCCACAACCCAAGGCATATGGCCGAAACCTCTCACGCATGGCAGCTGGGTTTAAAGTCCTCTCGAGCATCGTATATTCGTATTCCAAGAGCTATCAAAAATCTTCTTGCTTTTGTTCCAGACCTTCATGATCTCCTCGCTGTGCTCAGTCCCCACGATGCCAACCCGTCGGCTCCCACGTCAGTGTTGTGCTCGTTGGTAACGCAGGAAGCCACACATGCATGGACCGATCGTAGTAGGAGATGCAACACGCAGCACCGTGCTGGTGGCGAGGACACATATATGCCTGCGGCCGCCGGCCGGATGAGGTGGTTAAGGTATGGCGCCCTAGTCCGCACAGAGATGTGTGCACCCAACCGCAATAGAAAATCATGCAGCTACGTACCGACGGCGATGCCATGATCAATAGATGTGGGTGTGATCGTATGGCTCGAAGAGATTGTTCCGCTAGTCAGCTTGTTGATAAGATTCCTTTCTATTGATGGATTCACCGGACGCATTGCGGGAAATGCAATTACTACTATAGAAAAACTTTTTCTGTACGAGCACTACTACAAAAACGTTCATCAGTGTCGGCATAATAGGTGTCGGTTGAACAAAAACCGGCACCTATTACTCGTATATCGTCTCAATTATAGATTATAGGTGCCGGTTCGGGCGGAGAAAGGAATAGGTGCCGGTTCTTGTTATGAACCGGCACCTATTTGTTTCAATTGGTATCGGCCGGATGCTACAAACCGACACCTATAAGATATGTGCCGGTTCGTAAAAAGAACCGGCACATATGTGGTTCCTTACCACGGAAGGAACTGATTATAGGTGCCGGTTATTGTTGTAAACCGGCACCTATATCTTGTGCACCTATATATGTCTCCTCTCAGCGCTGATGAGCTCATTTTGAGCGTCTTCGTGCGGCTCATGCAAACGGGGGGAGAGGTTTTGCCGAAAAATTTTAAATACATTAAGGAATTTGTGTATTCTTTCATGTTTAAAGGTTAGTACATTTTCTCTAAGCAAGTTTGTTTCATTTGTGTGATTAATTCTTTATGGTATATATGATTTTCTTATTTGTGATAGATAATGTAGACGTCTCTTGTTGAATTGGTCCAATATTTTGAGAAAATATAATGACTTATTGATTTTGGAGTAATATTGAGAATATGTTTCTTGCGTCTATTTGTGTAATGTGGACAGTATTAAATCATCGAGTATTTTACATATGAAAGATTAGTAACGATGATTTTTGATTGATTTACGGATTTAATCAATATATATATGTTAGCAGTTAATTTAAGAATTTTCGTAGGACCGATGGATGAAGGAGGGATGAACGGTGTGAAGCGTGGTACCTTGGAGTATGCCAGGGGAGTAACCAACTTCGTGATCGCGGCCACGAGTTCCCGATCGTTGAGCATGACGGAACATTTGCATTGTCCATGTGCTGATTGCAGAAACGAGAGACAGTTTCCTGCAAAACAAGTTCACGAGCATCTTCTAACAAGAGGTTTTATGCGTAGTCACACATGTCAGGACAATCATGGTGAAGATGAGAATGACAGTGTGGACAATCATGGTGAAGCAATGCACGAAGACAATGTGGAGTCGCCTGGTGACGAAGGTGAATATGACAATCGCGAATCAGATGGTTTGGATCATACAACGATGACAAGCAATACGAGAAGTTCAAAGCCATGGTGGAGGACTCAAAAACACCACTTTATCCAGGATGCAACGAGGAACACACCAAGTTACACGTCGTCCTCTCGTTATTGCAGATGAAATCAACCAACGGCTGGAGTGACAAGAGCTTCACAGAGCTTCTACAGCTGATCGGAGACCTCCTTTCAGCGGGTCATGTATTGCCAGAAACAACATACCAAGCAAAGAAGGTTGTCTGTCCATTTGGGCTGGAAGTGCAAAAAATTCACGCTTGTCGAAATGACTGTATTCTATATCGAGGTAACTACGAAGACTTGGATACGTGTCCAGTTTGCATAGCACCGCGGTATCAGGGTGGAGATAACGATGATGATGCTGACGATGGTAGTGGTGGGCCCGTTCTTAAGAAGAGGAAAGTGCCCGTTAAGGTTGCATGGTATTTTCCTATAATCCCTCGGATTGAGCGCCTGTATGCAAACAAAAAGCATGCAAAGATGATGCGGTGGCACGACGAAGACCGTAAGAAGGATGGGTTGATAAGGCACATTGCCGATGGATCTCAATGGAGAAAGATAGATAGAAAGTACAAAAGGTTTGCATGCGAGATTAGGAATGTAAGGTTTGGTCTAAGCACAGACGGGATGAATCCATTCGGCGATATGAGCAGTCGGCATAGCACGTGGCCAGTGACACTTGTCATCTACAACCTTCCTTCATGGTTGTGCATGAAACGCAAGTATATAATGATGCCACTTCTAATCCAAGGGCCCAAGCAATCTGGCAACGATATCGATGTCTACTTCAGGCCATTGGTAGATGATCTTAAGTTACTATGGGACCGGGGTGTGCAGATGTGGGATGCATACAAAAGAGAGTACTTCACCTTAAGGGCAATGTTGTTCGTTACCATTCAAGATTACCCTGCGGCTGGCAACACATCCGGCCAAATAGTGAAAGGTGGTTGTGCATGTGTGCAGTGCATGCGGGACACAGCAAGCAGGTGGCTGAGGTACTCAGGAAAGACTGTGTATATGTGTCATCGGAGGTTTCTTCCAGCCGGCCACCCGTATCGTAGCAATAGAAGAGATTTCGATGGCACAGTGGAGAAGGGGACAGCTCCAATACACCGTACAGGCAGAGAAATTTTTGAAGAGGTAAAAGATATAGAATGTATATTTGGTAAGGGATATGGCAATAGAAACGCGGTGGGCAAGACTGGTGAGAAGCCTCTTTGGAAGAAGAAATCTATCATTTGGGAACTATCGTATTGGAAAGATTTGGATGTCCGTCACGCAATTGACGTGATGCACGTTGAGAAGAATGTGTGCGAGAGTTTGATGGGACTCCTGCTAAACATACCCGGCAAGACAGAAAAGATAAGGCCAAGAAGATTGAGCAAGAATTTTTACAAGGTGCAGGGCTGAAGAGTTTGTCTAATGTGGACAATATTGCGAAGACCCCGTTGGCAGCTAAGTTCAAGTTCGGTGATCCCTTGACTACCGATGAATATCGCAATGTCGTTGCCAATTGTACACAGATGAGAAGGATGAAAGAGTGGTACTTACAGATGGCAAAAGAAGGTAAGGAGACGTTCGCCGTTTTTTACAGGGACGAGGACTTTCATCACGAGGATGGTATAATTTGGGTCCCATTTCAAGAACTATTGCAACTATACAATCTGAGAGAGCTAGACGTATTGCTACTTCAGTTATGGGCATTGTAAGCATACTTGACCCCTCGCTAGTTTTTTTAAGCTGATATCCTCGTTGATGTCTAACTTGATTTTTTATGCAGAATGGGGACGCTTGAATGTAGAGCAACCCATAACAAAGTAGGATTCCTCCAGCGGTTGTCAATTCCACTAAGATTCATGAAGGCCCGCAGTCCCAGAAAATGGTGCTGGACTACCTGTACAACTCCTTTGTCAAGCTTCAGGACACGAATACGATTCTTTTGCCCTACCACTTTAGGTAAGTGTGGCATTTATCGTTGTACCTCGCATTAGTACATAAAGATATTAATTGCTCTCTCCCTTTGTATGTAGGCCACCTCACTGGATTCTTCTTGCGATCCATTTAAACGATTCCAAGATTGTCGTCATGGATGGTTTGAGAAAACCGTGAGAAGTTTTTCAATCTGTCATTGACATCCTAAATAAGGCACTTCTGAAGTATAAGAAGAAGTGTGTTCGACACGCTCCATGTGCAAATACATTCCGGGTTTGCTGCCACCCCTGGTGCTCACGCCAGGATCAGGGCACGAGCACGTGTGGGTTCTACGTGATGAAATTTATGTGGCTTTTCATGGACGACAAGAACTGGAACATTACGGATTCTGAGGTTCGCCAATTTTGTTTAGACGTAAATACACATTTCTAAACACATAGTACGTTTTCACATCTTCTATCCTTCCATTTGCAGAAATTAAAGCTTCCGACGAGTAAATTGCTGCCACATGTTTGCTTTGCCCTCGCTGAACAACTCTGTGGATTCATCTTCCAACATGTCATCTCGTCGAATGGCGCATATCACATTTCAAGAGCTCCAGATGGGCTACTGGGTTTCATTGAGGCTGGTGGCCCTAGTGACACTGTAGACAGTCGTTCAACGACAAAGGATAAGCAGACTTAGAATTAGTGAGCAGAATGTAGCTTTCTAGGTATCTTGTAGATTGGTTATTTCGATTGATGTCTCGAACATGAATTAAGTGTATCTATTTGGTTAATGTTTATCTATTTGTTTTCTTGAACACTTATCTACTCATGTGTCATGTGTTAAGTTTCTCTAGCTAATATTTTTATCTCTCAAAGTAACAGGTGATCTCCTGGACTAGGTGTAGCATGGATGAGGCCGGTATCGTCGTTGTTGTCCCTGGAATCCACAGGTGAGCATGTGTAACTAAAATTTTCATAGGAGTACGAGTTTAGAGCATTTGAGATGTTGTAGAGCTCAAGCGATTTTTTGTCAAGTCTCCTGAGATGTGTAACACATCTGGTCGCCGCCTTCGTGTGGTTTGACGGGCACGTCTCAGGCTGAAGTTGACTGGCACGCTGAGTCCCAGCAATATCTCCTATGTTCTCTACTCGAGCTTTGGGTTTTATATGTTAGGCCTTGCGAGACTAATTAATTATAAATTAATGATTGCTTTTGGTGGTTAATATTTGAAAAAACACATATATAGGAGTATAGAGGAGTAGGACTTATGTGAATCTTTTTGAGATATTGTATAATAATGAGATAATTTAATGTTTTATAAGTAATTTAGTTTATACTGTCCAGTAAATACAGTAAGTAATTTCCATTTAAGAAGGGTAGAGGAATCAAAACACATGTGGTTATTCGGAATGAACAATCCTGAGAGGGAGGGGAGAGAGAAACTTACGGACATTCCTGAACCCAAGAATTCAAAATAACAAGTTCCTCTTTACCCAGAAAAAAAGAACCACTTAGAATAGCCAAACAGATTATATTTGTCGAGAAATGCAAAATGATATGGAAATGACCCTCATTATCTATTTTGGCCAATTGTATTATTTCCTTGCGTATTCCTATAGGGGGTTTTTGTACATGTGTATTCGGTTTCTCTTTTATCATTTCGTCCAAGATAAAAAGGTCTTCTAATTCCATGAATCTTTCTAGAACTCTTTTCTCTTGAATAGCAGTTAAGAGAGTTTGGGATTGCCTGGTATTCCACCAATTCTTAATCCAAAGTTCCAGACATTTGTTAAAAGAGAAAGAGACTCCCCAAGGCAAAAGTACGATAAATACAAGATATAGGAAAGAAGGCAATGCTTTCTTTTTTTTCATTTTTGATCTGTAAATTGAGTTGTTAATGAATCCGCTTTATTCGCTGACTCTATTTCATTCGCTGACTCTATATGATATTTCTTTTTCTTTGAAGGAAAAATTCTATAACAAGGTTTGAGACCTTGTATCTATTCCTCTTTTTTCTATACTAGTAGAATTTCATTGCATTGGGTTCTTTCTTAGATCTAGATGGAGTGGAATAGAGAAATAGAAAAAAGTCCTTTCGGATGAAAATGGAAGAATATTACGCCATATATCCCACTTGGACAAATTAGAAGCAATTTTCTCTTATCCTCGTTTGTTCCTTCCTTTAGATAAATACTCAAAATCCCCTTACAATAATGCAATTTCGAAGGGACCTTCCCTCGTGTTGAGAAAACTTTTCTTCTTCTTCTTCCAATTCTTCTTCATTCAATTCATTTCAAAAATTCAATTGGTACTCAAAATACTTCCATTGGTATGCGCAAGAAATAAGCCAATTCGGCAGCTTTTTGTTCAATTTCTCGTGGAGTAAAAAACTTCTCATCAGTACGAGTCAAGGGAATGGCCCCCTGGCCCCGGATTTCCATATAAAGGATACGACGAGGAAAAAGACCCTCTTTAACCTGAATTCTAATTGATTGGATATCCCGCATAAGGAATCGAAGGAAGACGCGACGTTTTATTCCAGGGAATCCNGACTTATTTGCTATGCATTGTATTTTGTTTTTATTCTGGTATTATTGCAAAACTAAAGTGATGCAAGAAATCATTCTTCCACCTTTTCATGTCATCTGGTTGTGCCCTGTCAAGAATTTGACCACATTAAGACCAAAGCAATGCATCCCCGGGACTCTTTTTGCCTCTTTTCCAATTAAATGTATAAGACCAAAGCAAGGAATCTCTTCAATTTTTTTTGCCTCTTTTCCAATTAAATCTGACCTTATAATTTATATCTCACCTTATGCATACAGAGCTAAATCTGAATTCGCCCCAAGATCTGCTCCGCCGGCCCCTCGACCCTTTGATCTCCTCCGCCCCAGGATCTGGTACATCTAGAACCAAGGTACCAAACGGGCAAGTACAATCATTACTTCCAACTTTATTTATGCATTTTCCATAGCAAGGGTACTTATTTGGTTCCTTGCACTCGTCAATATCTGCAACAACAGGATAGCAATGGCATTAAGAAATAAAATTCAGTTGCTTCGTTAGAAAACCGTGCAATTCGAAACATGAGCATCCAAATGAAGTTCCCACAAATTCTTTTTAAAGTTTTAAAAATCTATGATTGAGCATTCAAAATATTACTTGGAAGGCATTCTTATAGTACTGCACCTTATAAGTTGGAGGCACATGGCAGATGCAATGGAAATAATATAAGGTACAATTCTTAGCAATCGAAAAGCAAGACCGAGTGCCTCATCATATTGATACCAAAATATACCTTTTAAAAATTTGGCATTACCAAAGTTGCCGAAATTGTCAAATTTTGCCTCATCATATTGATACCAAAATATACCTTTTAAATAAAGGAACCCATAAATTAATTCTAGAATTAGGTTACAAAATATTTATAATTAGCTACAACAACTTACAAGCAGGTCCATCGTACACTTACTTTAAGAACGTACATATTGAATTAACATTTACTAGCCATATCCTTATATGTTTCTTTATTTCAATTTAACTTGCTCAATAATGACTGAAAGGATGGGATAGTATGCAATAGTTGGCTATGTCCATCCTCATTCGTACATCCAGTGGCCGCCGGCGACGCCGCCCCAAGATCTGCTCCGCCGGCCCCTCGACCCTTTGCAAAGTGTTTCTTTCTTTTCACTGTTAAGTTGTGCTTAGTAGGGGTATTTACTTTCTAGCTTAAATAAGTTGTGCTATGTGCTTAGGATTTCATGGTCCTATTTGTACTATGTGTTCACATTTTTCTCTTCATGCTGCATGCAAAATTAACAGTTTTTTTATAGAGATATTTGTCTATTTGTTTATAGAGATGCAAAATTACCTTGTGTATCTGCAATCCCCCCTTCAGCTTCCTTTTTGCTTTTACTCATTCTACATGTATCTTGACAATAGGCCTGCCTTAACCTCCTTAACCTCCTTTAGTTTTTATTTAGAAAATGTCACGGGAACAAGATAATAATAGGCCTGCAAATTCTGGACAAAGCGATGGTGGTAATGTTAGCCCAAGTGTCTTTCTAAACATAAACCAGCCCGGTGATAATCACGATAACATGGAGGTAAATTCGCCCAGCTGAAACAAACAAAATTTTAAATTAGGTTAATTTATACCGTTCGCCCATACGAGAGCTGACTAATTTATATCGTTCTTTGAAGGAGGTTAATCCTTCCGCCACTGTGAACTCTGGGGACACTGCCACTTCATCGTCAAGAAGGAGTAGAGGTCCAACCAGGATGCCCTCGGGCCTTTACACTATCACAGCGCTAGATCCAGATGGGAACCCTGTAGCTCCCGCATCAGTACTCACCCCATATTCCAATGCTATAGGCGCCATCGTGAAGGATGACATCCCTATAAAGTACCGATACTGGAAGACCAGTGATCCAGATCAATTGGACTGGAAGGTACCAGACAGAGACAAGGACCTTGCGTGGGACAAGTTGAAGCGGACATTCCAGTTCCCCACAGGTTCAGAACAAGTCGCAAAGCGGAGGGCCCTTGAGAGGATGAGCATCAGCTTCAGGAAGTTCAAGGCAGACCTTACCAAAAAGTTTGTGAAGCGGGGGCTGACACCCAATTTTGAAGATCCCAATTATCAAAGGTGTCGCCTTTTCTGGGATGACTTTGTGGCGTACAGAACGTCAGATCAGGCAAAGGAGGTTAGCGAAAGGAACCAGGCCAATGCGGCCAAAAACCTGTACCCTCATCGTCTCGGCCGTAGCGGATATGCTCAGAACGTAGACAAATGGCAAGCGAGGGAAGATGAGCTGTTGGAAAAGGGAATCGAGTTCGAGACAAAGGACTGGTGCCAACGAGGCAAGAATTACCAATATGCCCGAGGGGCAACACTCTCGGATACAGGCGAGTTGGTACACAAGGGTCCCCAATCGCAAGAACTGTCACGAAGGCTCCATGATGCCCATCAGAAGTCTTCCGAGGGTACTTTTGTTCCGAACCGGGAGAAAGATGAGCTGACACTTGCTTTGCAGAACGCTGAGCATCCGGGACGCACAAGAGGAGTAGGCCTAGTGCCATGGAGGGAAGGTTTTCCTGAAGACAGACATAGGTACCGGTCTCGAAGTTATAGAAATTCCATGGACCAGTCAGAAGAGATAAGGCAACTGAAGGAACGAATGGTGAGGATGGAGGCACTGCTAATGGCGGCGGGCCTCGAAAGGCAGGATGGGGGTGATGCTGATGCTGGCCGTGTAACCAGTCCAGCTGGAAGGAAAAGCAGTTGCGCTTCAACTGAGGTTCCTCAAGAACCGGACATGGCTCGTCACCCTGTGGACGCCATCACTGTACGTACTGCATGTAGGCTGCATGTGCCAGTTCAAAACCTCACTATAGAGGTGGCACGTGGTATGGCACATCCTGTAGTGGAGGGGGGAAGCATACACGGTAAACCGATACCATCTGGCTATTCAAGGGTTGAAGTGGAGGACGTGTCGCGTAGATACAGGGCTTTTCAGCTTGAGTTTGCTCCAGAGGAGGGGGTGAACACCCTTGGAGAAGCTGTCCACAACATTATACTGTGGCGCAAACGTTTCATTGTCTTTCCTTCAGGAGATGGTGATGACGAGCCAAGCGATGGTGGGTCTAGCTCTGAAGGACTTGCTGTCTCCCCCCGAAGGATGCCAACTCCACCATCGTTGCCACGTAAGAGCCCGTCTCCTCAACCGGCACAACAATCTCCTCCAAAGGCAGCACATCAGAGCTTATCTTCTTTAGACCAGCCAAAAAAGAGGCGGCGCCTGATTAAAACTTCAGAAATGTCTGAACCACCATCTATGAAGAAGACCAAGAAGGCCTTATTTCCTAATATGTCGGAGCCTTGCTTGAATGAAAAAAATGAGATGGGTGAGAGCATATCATCCGAACCTAGACGTAAAATGGACAAAACAAAGGAGCCGACAAATCCGAAAGTGCCAGTTGCAGTACAGGACCACTTCCTTCGCATGGCAAGGCCACCAGCCCCGAAGAAACCTATTTCAGACTTCCAACGCACGGTCAGGAAAAAAAAATTACAAGCATTTTCGAAGGAAGAGTTCGCGAAAGATAAGGCCAAGAAGATTGAGCAAGAATTTTTACAAGGTGCAGGGCTGAAGAGTTTGTCTGATGTGGACAATATTGCGATGGCCCCGTTGGCAGCTAAGTTCAAGTTCGGTGATCCCTTGACTACCGATGAATATCGCAATGTCGTTGCCAATTGTACTCAAATGAGAAGGATGGAAGAGTGGTACTTACAGATGGCAAAGGAAGGTAAGGAGACGTTCGCCGTTTTTTACAGGGACGAGGACTTTCATCACGAGGATGGTATAATTTGGGTCCCATTTGAAGAACTATTTCAACTATACAATCTGAGAGAGCTAGACGTATCGCTACTTCAGTTATGGGCATTGTAAGCATACTTCACCCCTCGCTAGTTTTTTTAAGCCGATATCCTCGTTGATGTCTAACTTGATTTTTTATGCAGAATGGGGACGCTTGAATGTAGAGCAACCCATAACAAAGTAGGATTCCTCGATCCAGCGGTTGTCAATTCCACTAGGATTCATGAAGGCCCGCAGTCCCAGAAAATGGTGCTGGACTACCTGTACAACTCCTTTGTCAAGCTTCAGGAGATGAATACAATCCTTTTGCCCTACCACTTTAGGTGAGTGTGGCATTTATCGTTGTACCTCGCATTAGTACATAAAGATATTAATTGCTCTCTCCCTTTGTATGTAGGCCACCTCACTGGATCCTTCTTGCAATCCATCTAAACGATTCCAAGATTGTCGTCATGGATGGTTTGAGAAAACCGCGAGAACTTTTTCAATCTGTCATTGACATCCTAAATAAGGCACTTCTGAAGTATAAGAAGAAGTGTGTTCGACACGCTCCATGTGCAAATACATTCCGAGTTTGCTGCCACCCCTGGTGCTCACGCCAGGATCAGGGCACGAGCACATGTGGGTTCTACGTGATGAAATTTATGTGGCTTTTCATGGACGACAACAACTGGAACATTACGGATTCTGAGGTTCGCCAATTTTGTTTAGACGTAAATACACATTTCCAAACACATAGTACGTTTTCACATCTTCTATCCTTCCATTTGCAGAAATTAAAGCTTCCGACGAGTAAATTGCTGCCACATGTTTGCTTTGCCATCGCTGAACAACTCTGTGGATTCATCTTCCAACATGTCATCTCGTCGAATGGCGCATATCACATTTCAAGAGCTCCAGATGGGCTACTGGGTTTCATTGAGGCTGGTGGCCCTAGTGACACTGTAGACAGTCGTTCAACGACAAAGGATAAGCAGACTTAGAATTAGTGAGCAGAATGTAGCTTTCTAGGTATCTTGTAGATTGGTTATTTCGATTGATGTCTCGAACATGAATTAAGTGTATCTATTTGGTTAATGTTTATCTATTTGTTTTCTTGAACACTTATCTACTCATGTGTCATGTGTTAAGTTTCTCTAGCTAATATTTTTATCTCTCAAAGTAACAGGTGATCTCCTGGACTAGGTGTAGCATGGGTGAGGCCGGTATCGTCGTTGTTGTCCCTGGAATCCACAGGTGAGCATGTGTAACTAAAATTTTCATAGGAGTACGAGTTTAGAGCATTTGAGATGTTGTAGAGCTCAAGCGATTTTTTGTCAAGTCTCCTGAGATGTGTAACACATCTGGTCGCCGCCTTCGTGTGGTTTGACGGGCACGTCTCAGGCTGAAGTTGACTGGCACGCTGAGTCCCAGCAATATCTCCTATGTTCTCTACTCGAGCTTTGGGTTTTATATGTTAAGTCTTGCGAGACTAATTAATTTAGAGCATTTGAGATGTTGTAGAGCTCAAGCGAATTTTTGTCAAGTCTCCTAAGATGTGTAACACATCTGGTCGCCGTCTTCGTGTGGTTTGACGGGCACGTCTTAGGCTAAAGTTGACTGGCACGCTGAGTCCCAGCAATATCTCCTATGTTCTCTACTCGAGCTTTGGGTTTTATATGTTAGGCCTTGCGAGACTAATTAATTATAAATTAATGATTGCTTTTGGGATGAGGGTGCTGAAGGTTGGTGCTAATAAGGTTGCACAAAAGGGCCTTACAGTGCTCATATAGCACTTTTAGGTCCTGGGTTTAACTCCAAGGGAGTAAATTTCAGACGAACAAAAAAAACATAGGGCCTCCCTCATTGTTTCCGGTAAAAAAAAATTTGGCTGCAAAGATACTGTGTTGACCCATTCACATCATCACCCACAACGGACTCCATGTCACTAGTGTCAGGGTGTCATTACTAACACCATTTACACTGAGATGTTTAATCTCGGCACCAAGGACTTCGGTGTCAAGCTTTGGGTCTATTTCTAAAACAAGTTCTTTCAAAGGATCTATTTACAAATAATATTTCAAAAGGGCTACTAAAAAATCCACTATATTCATGATTTTACCCGATTCCTCAGCGTTGGACCAGTAATTGGCCTGTTAGCGGTCACAGTCACTAATTTTCACTGAACAAATGTTCAAATCTAAACTTTGAATTCAAAAAGTGGTTATTGGCCCGAAAAGATATGGATGGCTAAAGTACATTTTCATAGACCCAAAAAAGACATAGTGTAATGCATTATAGATATATCGCAAACAGATCAAAATGTCTAATGCAATTATCAATATACACATGCATCACAAAATATTGTACAATATACGTACAGTCCACCAAAATATTTTATAGGTACTCGTCGTCAATGTTATTATCGCCAATCTTTTTTAAAATTATTGACTTAGCTACCACGGGGAGAGAGGTTAGGTGGTCGATGTCACTCTTGGCACCGAGAAAATAAACCACGACAAAGCTTTTAATGGGTTTATTTAAAACACAAGGTTGAAAAAATCAAAATATAAAAAAATCCAGGAGCTACTGTAATCCCAGAAAATTTGAAAACCATAGTAATAGCCTAATAGTGAACATGCTCGTTTCTTGTCTCGTATGGGGGATTAGGAGGTGTCGGCATAATAGATTTTTTTAAATTTATATAAAGATCTTACATCATACTAATTTTTTGTGAATATATGAATTGATTTGATTTATGTGAATATATGAACTTAATTGATTCCTGTGAACTATATGCATTGCTTGGGAGTCTACAATGTCATCAAAACAAGACTAACTTCGAAACAAGTTTGTTTGTTTAAATGTACGACATATAATGCTACCATATATATGCTACCATATGCATCTTAAATTAAATTCTACTTTTTTTGAACAAAACGGGGTACTGCAATTAAATCACACGATTTATATCTGTGACGAGCAGATCTGCCTTTTGCTGTAATCAAATCTTATACTCAGTTTCCAGTACGTTGGGTAGGTTCCCTTTCCTGCTTCACTCATGTATGTCTGCATAAACTCAACCTGAGTTTATAATGTTTCATTATACAGTTCATGTGATCTGCATATATATGTGTCATCAGATTAATTTCTCACTGACAACAACCCTAAAGAGCAAACCCTTGTGTAGTTCACATATACATGCTTTTCGCTGTCCCATGTATGTGAAGAACACTTAATTGAAGAGCAATTTGAGTGAACCATCAATCATGGATTCCGATCCAGATGTAGAAAATTAATTGCTTATATATCTACCATATAAAAACATGCTGTTGTGCAAATATTAGCGGACTAATCACTAATGCACCCTGCCATAATTTTAGATTGCAAATTAAATTACCTATTTGTGAATACTTGTGGTGAATATCTGAATATGTGAATACCTGTGAATCTATGTTTCAGGAAATATATTGTGACGAATTGCATACAGAAATTATTTTTTTTTTGCCTCAAGACTATAGGTGTCGGTTCTTTACAAGAACCGACACCTATATTGAACATCTAAGGCGCTCTGGAAGACTTATAGGTGCCGGTTCCTATTAACAACCGGCACCTATAAGGACATATAGGTGCCGGTTGTTAATAGGAACCGGCACCTTTCAAGACATATAGGTGCCGGTTCTTCAACCGGCACCAATGTCTTTGGTTATTGGTGCCGACCAATAGGTGTCGGGCCCGAAACCGACACCTATTAGGCGTTTCGAACCGACACCAATAGGTATTTCTGTAGTAGTGGAGGCTCCCAGTAAATTCCAGGCGGGCCGTAAGTGGCGCCGCCTGAAAAAACCGGTTCACCGGGACCCAGTCATCGTCCGCACGGGATAATCTATTATCCTGTGCGGGCGTCTTAGCACGACCGCACGCGATATGCGGCTGATGTTTTTTTTGCTTTGATGCAAGAGAAAATTTTATAATTGAAGACATGTCCCAGGGAATGATCCCAGAATTTGGTGGCTTTGGTATAGATGATGCAGATATTCATTTTGATCTGGAGGATATGTTACGGTACGTTGAACCAGAGGTCCTAACTTTGACAAAACAAGAGTTGGACAATTGGAAAGCGCTGGAAAAAGCAATGAAGGACCTTCTTTACGACGAATCGAAAGGATGTGATAGGGACTTTACAGTGTTGCGCTCTGTACTTGTACTACTCAGATTGAAGGCCAGACATGGATGGTCGGACACTAGCTTCAACAATTTGTTGGATCTGTTGAGAGTTATGTTTCCGAAGCCGAACTTGTTGCCGACCAACACATATAAGGCTAAGAAACTGATATGTCCATTATCTCTAGGTGTTCAAAAGATTCATGCATGTGTAAATCATTGTATACTGTACCGCAAGTAATACGCGGATTTAGACTGTGACGAGTCGGTACACGATGGGCAACGGAGCCTTAGACGGAGAGGTGGTTGACCAAGATTCATCGGTGCCAGCAAAGAAAAAGATTCCAGCTATGGTGATGTGGTATCTATCAGTGAAAGATCGCTTGAAGCGGCTGTTTTCAAACCGTATCGATGCCGAGTTGATGAGATGGCATTAAGAGGGTCGAAAAACAGATGGTATGATTCGACACCCCGCCGATGCTCGACAGTGGAAAAACTTTAATGCACTACACCTGGAATTTGTAAAGGACCCGAGAAATGTAAGGATTGCCTTGAGCACGGACGGAATGAATCCGTTCGGTGACTTAAGCAGCTCACACAACACTTGGCCAGTGCTGCTCATCATGTATAACTTGCCTACATGAATTTGTCAGATGCAACGGATCATGAAAATACGTTACCTTTCAAGAAGCACTCAATATTTTTCAAGTATCTGGATTACTGGAAATACCTGGAGATTCGTCATGCAATTGACGTAATGCATCTTGAGAAGAATGTGTTCGACAACACCATTGGCACTTTACTAGACATCCCGAGTAAGACGAAAGATGGGCTGAAATCACGTACCGACCTGGTAAATATGGACATAAGGTATGACCTTCACCCAAAAGAGCTGGCAAATGGGAAGATCGATATTCCTCCGGCATGCTACTCATTGACACCAGAAGAGAAAAAGGCTTTCTGTAGATGCTTGCATAGTTTGAAAGTCCCGACTGGTTTCTCATCGAACATTAGAAAACTTGTATGCATGAAAGATTTGACCATCTCTGGGTACAATGCTCATGACTGTCACAAGATGTTAACTGTCTTCCTACCTATTGCTATAAGAGCGGTCAAGCTAGTTCACACTAAGGTAGTGAGAACAAAGTCGTGCTACTTTTTGAATCGAATATCACAGAAGGTTTTTGATCCTGAAGAGTTAGGCCCCCTTCAAATATTCGCAATCGAGACAGCGTGCCAGCTTGAGATGTTTTTCCCTCCATCCTACTTCAATATGATGGAGCATCTGATTGTCCACATCGTCCCTCAGATTATCGAAATTGGTCCCCTATACCTATATCAGATGTGGGCGTACGAGAGGTACATGTCGGTTCTGAAAGGATATGTCCATAACCGAGCTCATCTGGAGGGATCAATGATAGAGGGGTACACAACTGAGGAGGTGGTCGACTACTGTATAGATTACATGAAGAATGCCACACCCATTGGGATACCCCCCACTCTACACGAGGGTCGGTTAATTGGGAAGGGGACCGTAGGCAAGAAAAGGTTTTATGATAATGACTACATTGCTGTAGCGGAAGCACATAGCAGCATGCTGCAATAGCTCGCCATCCTCGAGCCGTACATTGAGAAACACATGAATAAGATAAGAGCCTGCAACCCCAGAAGATCGGCTCCTTGGATCTCAAAGGAACAAAAGGGCAAATTTCCTAAATGGTTGAAGGATCAAAACCTGTTGTTCGGTGAATCGCTCGAGGAAAAAACATTGCAAAGGCTGGCAACTGGCCCAAGTAGCCTCGTGACCTCATGGCAATGGTACGACATCGGCGGATATACATTTTACACGATAGGTAAGGACAAGAAAAGCGTAGCTCAGAATAGTGGAGTTCGTGTGGAGGCGTTGGACGCAACAGGCGAGAAGAAGTCATACTACGGCATCATATAAGACATTTGGGAGCTTGACTACGGCCTTAACATCCAGATCCCAGTGCTTCGATGCCATTGGGTCAAAAACACAACAGACATATCCATCGATTACTATGGCCATACGGTTGTGGAACACAGTAAACTAGGCCACAAGGATGATCCGTGGGTTCTCGCTGAGTGTGTTGCATAGGTTTTCTATGTGAAGGACCCATCCGACAAGCAGATGGACATTACTGTACCGGGAAAGCAACAAATCATTGGTATTGATAACATCAAAGACACGTCAGATTACAACCAATACGATGACGTACCGTTATTAACAGATCTACCTAACTAGATCAAACACATAGAGCGAAAGATTGATGAAGACAACTTTTGCAAGAAGCGGATGGACGGTATTGTAAAAAGTGTAAAACGATAGTTTATTTTGTTATCGTTTATCTCTGTGAAAATATGTGAGATGTCGTTGTCACATGGAAAAGAAAATATTTTGTAATGGTTTATTTATCGAGGAAAAAATGTTACATGTGTCTTATGTCATATGGTTTATTTATGTGAAAAAATTTTGTAACACAATTATATATGTGGTATTTTTTTGAAAATTTTGGTACTTTTTAATGGTTCTTTCTTTCACCATTAAAAGAAAGAAAGATCAGGAAATAAAGAAATAATTGTGTACTATAAATATTTTTGAAAAATTATTTTTGCATGCGGTCCATTTACAAGAACCACATGGGATAATAGTTATTGCGTGCGGGCGTCTTAGCCGACCGCACGGAATGACTATTATCCCGTGCGGGCCCTTAAGTAACCCGCATGGGATAAGAATTTTACATGCAGGTGTCTTAAGTTGCCCGCATGGAAAGATATTTTTGCATGCGGTCGACTTAAGCCACTAGCACGCGATGACTGCCCCCTATATAAGGTATGGGCGGGCTCCAAAAATTTCGAAGTCTGGAGAAATTTTATTAGCCCGCCGCCAAGTTGCCAAAATCCTCCACCGCTGCCTCCTCATCTCCTCGCCCTCGCCGCCGGCCGTCTAGCTGGTCCCGTCGACGCCGCCGCCTGCATCCTCTTGTCACCGACCTGTCCTCCTCGCCGACCGTCCCCGCCTCCTCGTCGATTGCTGCCACCGCCTCCTCTCCTCCACGGCGACCGTCGCCGCCTTGTCGTCAACCGCAGCCGCCTCCTCGCTGACCATCACCGCCTCCTCACTGACCGCCGCCGCGTCCTCTCCTCCTCTCAGGTGCTGCCATCATCATCGTCGCCGTCCTCGTTGTCACCACCGCCGCCACCGTCACTGCTGCCGCTGCCACCGCCGTCACTTTAACGTGAGGATGTCGGCGCCGCCACCCTCAATGTCTCCCCTCCACCCCTCTCTTCTNCGCCGCCACTGCCGCTGCCGCCGCCGTCACTACCGCCGCGGCCGGCCGACCGACCGATCGATTGTAGCAAACGTATTAGCAAACGTATTAGCGAACAACCGAACGATCGAGCGAAAGAACGACCGAACGATCGTAGCAAATGTGTGAGGGAACGTATTAGTGAATGACCAACTGAACGAGCGAACGTATTAGCGAACGACCGGACGACCGAGCGGAAGAACGACCGAACGAGAGAACGTATTAGCAAATGACCGAACGAGCGAACATGTTAGCGAATGACCGAACGAGTGAACGTATTAGTGAACGATCGAACGAGCAAGTAAACGACCGAACGAACGAACATATAGTATTCGCAAAAGAACGAAGGACCGAGCGAAAGAACGACCGACCGAACGAGCTAACGTATTAGCGAACGACTGAACGACCAAGTGAAATAATGACTGAACGTACTAGCGAACGATCGATGTATATAGTGTAAAACTTGGGCTATATTTTAGTTGTCCAATGCAACTGTTGTAATTACCACACGTTTGTTTTGTTGTCAAGGTTGGACGCGGGCGACTCTGAAGTTGAATTACGTGATTCGAAGGTTGCTAATCAACACGCTAAGGCAAGATATGTGATATATGAGGTTTGACTTGTTAATTCTTATTTCAAGATATTTGTGATACATGTATGTTGCATATTTCTTAAGTTGCATTAAAAAATTAGTGAACATTGTGAATATAAATAAGTAAGCGAATTTTAGAAGTTCTTCCTAGTTGTGGACATTGTGGACATTGTGAATTAATTAGTTGTCTTTGGATTAACAAGCTAATTATCATCTCAGTTCTGAATTTGCCTGAATTATAATGCGAGGTTTAATTGCCCTTGATTAGTAGTCACGTGCTTATCCTTAATAATCTAGCCAACCAGCGTTGTCGTTGAAATTAAATACTATTTTCTTATATGTTAATGGGAGATTATTCCATCATTTTATTATAGTTAATTTGAACACCAAAACTTTCTTACTTCTTTGTCAAGGCATGCATTACGTACTGTACTCTAATTTTCTCCTATATAGACTGTTTCCTAGACAAATGAATAATGGTTTGATGAAAAGGGCATTCTCATCTTTCAAACATAAAAGAGTTGTCACGACATTATCTAATCATATACGCATCAGGTACTATCCAAAGACAACTAACTTTGATGTATATATATGCATTTTGTAGACTTTGTGTGTGAAGAACGCACATAGAAGAAAATATCGAAGAACAAAGTTTCCTCCGAGACACCCGTACCAACATCGGGCACAGAACCAATGGTCAATCAGCCCTCCCCGACACCTGTAGCTGAAACGGTCAATCAGCCCTCCTCGACACCCGTAGCTACATCGGGCGCAGAGCCCACGAACAATCCACGCTTAGAGACACACGAAGTAGCTGTCGGAAATGAAGCGGCGTTGAGTGAGGAATCTTGGCGCACACCGAGCGACCAGTTTGAAATAGAACTAGCGCAAATGGCCACCGAGCGACCCGAGGATGACCCTGATTATATTCCTATCGAGCAAGCAGTAAGTTCACAGTCCTAACCGTTCTAGATTTGTTAACGTTCCTGATCATAGCCGTCTAATGGCTTACTCGTGCAGATGGCTACTCGGCGTCGGTCGACACGAAAGGCTGGCCAGATTACCGCCAGGGCTCAAACAGAGGCGGACACAGCCACATCAGGTCCAGATCCAACGGACACGTCAACAAGTGGAGCAGGACGTGCAAAGAAACGACGTGGTGAGAGGAGCAGGAACCAACTGCCAAAGGAGACCTATTACATTGCTACTCTGAACGAAGATGGGAAGCTCGTCGAGCCGAAACACGTGATGACCAAGTTTAGCAGTGCATGCGGCACTAGTATCTAGGAGCAATGAGGTTGCCATTCCACGTCATGCTCAAACTCCCATGGCCAATGAGGTTGCTGCATGACTAGTATCTAAGAGCAACTGAGAAGGGTCTCGGGATGATTAGTGTCAAGGTCCCGAATAACGCTTTCGTCAAGGGACCCAACAGAAACTTCATCATCACTTTCAATGACCTATACGCCTTCTTTAAGATGGAAAAAATGGATATCAATTTCGTCGGCGTGTGGTGCCTGTAAGTTTTTGCTCTTATTTGTTGTTAGCGAATATGTGCCAACAAATTATAAGTCATTTAACTTGCATAATTCCATAGGTCACAATGGGTAGACGCCCAAAGAACGGGGGCCTCAATAGGCTACGCCAACCCGACGAGGGTTTGCATGACGGCCCACACCGTGAGGCTAAATCTGGATGGTCCGCAACTAAAGGATAAGACGTCGGAGGAAAGACAAGCATATGTCGACAGGTTGCACAAGAATAAGAGGGTCGAGGTGGCAACTTACTTGGGACAAGCTATGCTCACGCACGCAAACAAAAGAGTCTTGATGGTCTCATACCACCTAACGTAAGCAACATTCACTTTGTTCTGTTCATATAATATCATAGCACATCAAAATATCTACCAGATGTTTTATATAATTCATAAACCGTGTTTGCAGCGATCACTACATAATATTCCTCGTATATCCAAGGGACCACTTGGTCGTAGTTCTTGATTTGGCCCAGTACGAAGAGCAGAAGTTCATGGAGTTCCTTGTCTTGCTGAATTTGTAAGTTTGAAACAAACCTCCTACATACCATACTGCTTAGATGTAATTTTAAAGTTAGCTCAAAAAAATATTTTATCTTTATAGAGGACACGACTATTACAAAAGACATGACGGATTCGTAAAGGATCAAAAGAAAACAAAGCTTCTCGTAAAGGCACGCTGGCCAATATGTGATCATATATTCGTTAACTTAATGATGCGATTGTTAGTTTTTAATACTGACGTGTCTACTATTCTTACGCAGTGTTATAAGCAACCCCGGCACTAGCCTATGCAAATATTACGTGTGCGAGATGCTCAGAGTCTGCGGGAGATACAGAACTGAGTTTATAGATGTAAGTCATCGTGCTCCTTATATATACGAACTAGTTCGTTTAAATTGATTTTAATACATATCATTTTTCTTCTATTTTCAATAGCTCCCGACCATTCCGTGTACCACAAACCAGTTCAACAAAAAAACGCTTTTCAACTTGTGCGTAGACTTGTGCCGGTTCATTCGTCGCGACATCTGCAATCATCTAGGAGAGTTCTATGACCCTGATAGCTAACTTGTTTGCGACAACAAATTCAAACGCCCAAGAAAGTGGGAGAGAGAACATGCAGTATATTAAAAAGATCTATTTGTGAGGGAGGCAGAACTTGTAATATTTGTTACACTAGCAATGTAGCTACTTTCATATATGTACATGTATATATGCTATTTAATTATATATATCAATGTTTTATATGGTTTAACTTGTGATATTTTCATTATAAAATTCAATCGTGTTTGTAATTGAGCGTGAATAACTGCAACTAGATTTGTTAGTGTACCATTCATAAACACAACAAAACAAAAGTACAAGTGCGTATGAGATCTTTCCAAACGGCTAGTATGTGCTAGGGCGTCTGCAATAATACATCTTCCTGTGCGGTTGGTATAACTGGATCGCACGGGATAAACGATTATCCCGTACGGTCGAGTTAAGTGGATCGCACGGGAAGATCTATTTTTCCGTGCGGTTGGGCCGCCCGCACGCGAAAATGTTTATTTTCTCAGACTCCTGGGTGGGCAAAACCTCCGTACGAAAAAACTTGTTTTGACCGCACGAAAAAACAGAATTGAATCTCATATGCTGTCAAGCATGTGTTCGGGCTTCTTTAGCTTGCCTTCCTCTTGATCGATCAGCAGCGATGGCCCTGGTATACGTACAGCTACAGGACAACCTAAGGCGCGGCTACGGTCTCTGGTGGAGTGGTGGTCACCATCCTGGCCGGCCTGCTCATCAGCTGTGCATGTCCAGTACGGCTGCATGTACCTACACATATAACATATCAATAGAATAAAGAAGCCTACAAGGAAAAAAAAATTACATATAAACGGTGGTAAAAGAGACAAAGCTGGAAAATAGACCCTACCGAAGGTTTTGCGGCGTACATAGGAGCAGGTGAGATCGATCTACCACTACCAGGAAAACAAGAAGTGGAAAACCATAAAAGGTGATGAACGAAAGATGAACCTCACTAAAAAAACCCTAATAGAATGAGTCAAAACTTGTCAAACTGACTTTTAACCGGTCAGACCAGCCGGTTCTATACTTCGTCTCTAGCAGGGTTAGGTTTGATCGGATCAAATCACTACTAAAAAACGATTTTTCTGGACGAGGCCTTCGATAGATTCCAGACGGGTCAAAAGTGGCCGCGCCTGGAAAAACCGATGCGGCATTATCCCGTGCAGTCCACTTAAGCGACCGCACGGGAAAATTCATTCATTTTCCCGTGCGGTCCCTTAAGTGGACCGCACGGGATAATGCCGCACTATTCCATGCGGCCCACTTAAGGGACCGCATGAAAAAATCTATTTTTCCGTGCGGTCCACTTAAGCCGCCCACACGGAAAGGGCCCGCTTGGTGTCTGGAAATTTTCAGGATTTTCCCTACTTATTTTCCTTCTCCTCTTCTTTATAATGCTATAATTTATTCTGTGGGCTAGATAAAATAATGTGGATTTTTGTGGAGATATATAAAAACACCTAGTTTCCATTTTCCTTGGTTGCACACAAAAATTCCTTATATTTTATTCTCAGCAAAATAAAGAAAATCGTCATGTCTGAAATTAGATTGAATTTTTAGGGGGTCAAAACTAATAAAATAAATTCTAGAAAAATTATATTAATTCATTATAAATAAGATAGTATTTGAATAAATTATGTTACATATATACTTTCATATAATTTAATGCATTTTTGAATGAGGTACAAGTTTTGCCGATTAGGGTTTAGGATTATATTGGATTTTTACTCCTTTGACAATTTAATTAGGGATCTAGATGTAAAGATAAAATCATGCCAAAATTCCAGTGAGTCTAACATATTGAGTAGCATCCACATGAATTTTTCCATGATTTTATCTTACACCAATTATTTTTAACAATTCACTAAGCCTATCTTTGAGTCTGCCGTCAAAACAGTCATAACTCAAGTGTCCTTCGATAAAACAGCCATATCTTTTTCATATGGATTCGAAATCAGACATATAATATATCAACGGACATCTACAGAAAAAGTTACATCCGTTGCTCCCCGGCTTTGCCGGGTTCAGCTAAATCAAAATTTCGAAATTCCGCTTGCAAGATTGTGTTTTTGAGGGGAGAAGCTTCGGGACCCATTTCGATAGAACTTTGAAAAATTCTATGGACCACATATTTCGTTCGTTCGAGCTTAAATTTTTTGTGGTTGGTTCCTGCATGCTCCTATGTGTGAAAAAAATATTATAAAAATAAAATAAAAATAAAAAAGTTACACCTCTCTCCTCTACACTAGAGAGAGAAAAAAGAGAGATTGGAGGGGGGACGGCACCAGCATTTAAAATCCTTTGAATGATGCGGTATATGTTTTTAAAATGTATTTTTCTAATAGGAATATTTAAAGAAAGGCGAACTCATGGAATATTTAAAAATAAATGGGTCAAAACAGTCAAACTGGAGATTATTCCTAAACCCTAATCGGCCAAATCGATACACATCTCATATGTGTATTTTCTCGCATAAAAATGTATGGGGAAAATAATTTATTCAAATACTAATCTATTTATCATGAATTAATATAATTTTTCCAGATTTTATTTTATAGGTTTTGACCTCCTAATAATTCAGATCAATTTTGGTTGAACTGGATTTCCGTGCGGGCCTCTTAAGCCGCCCGCACAGAAAGATAATCTTTCCGTGCGGGCCTCTTAAGACGCCCGCACGAAAAGATAATCTTTCCGTGCGGGCAGTTAAGCTGCCCGCACGCGATGATCATCACTGCCTATATAGGTGCGCGCGGGCTCCGAAATTTTCTAACACCCGACGAAATCTAGATCCCGCCTCCGCCATCAAGGGCTCTCCTCCTCTGCCGGCAGCCTCCGATCCGCCTCCGCCTCCGCCTCCGCGCCGCCGGCCTCCATCGCCCCCTCCCCGCCGCCGGTCTCCTCCGCCTCCGGCCTCCACCGCGCCGCCGCGCCGCCTCCCCGCCGCCGGCCTCCGACCGTCGCCTCCACCACCGCCGCGGTGGAGTCTTCTCGGGTGTGCCGGCGCATCGCCGCCTCCATCGACGGCCGCCTCCACTGACTGCCACCTCCACCACCTCCACCACCACCACCACCACCGCCACCGCCACCACCACCGCCACCGTCACCGCCACGGCCGCCGCCGCCTCCACCGCCTCCACCGACCGCCACCGACGACAACGACACCACAATCGCCGCCGGCCGTGAAATTATTTTTTTTATAATTTGTGACGTGAATTTATTTGTAAATTTAATTGTACAAAAAAATTAGTTGGGAAATTGTGATGATGTGAAATTAATTTTGTGTTATTTGTGATGTGAAATTAATTTTGTGTTATTTGGAAAGTATATCCGGATCCGCCGCCGCTGCCGCCGAAATTAATTTTATTTTTTTTGAATTTTTTTTCCGTACGGTCAACTTAACGCGACCGCACAGGAAGATCGATTATCCCGTACGGTTGGGTTAAGCGGCCCGCACGGGATAATGGATCTTTTCGTGCGGGCTGCTTAAGCCGACCGCACGGGATAATCGATCTTCCCATGCGGTTGGGCCGCCCGCACGCGAAAATGGTCTTTTTCCAGACCTTCTCGCGCGTGCGGGCAGGCCTTCCGCACGGAAAGATGTCTTTCGGCCCGCACGAAAAAACCATTTCTGTAGTAGTGAATGTGACTTTTGGCTATGTGGAGTTCGTTTGACTCGAACATGAACATGTCCTGTTCTTCTTCCTCCCGTGGAGTACGAACGTGCAGAGTATTGAAGGAGATGGAGAGATGACTGCTGGGACTGTGGTGAGATATTTATGAGAACTTCGTGAGCAAAATACGTTCTCGGGAGAAGCAAACTTTACGGTGTTGCCGGTATCCAAAGAGAATATCTGCTTTGGTCGGAACGCGGGTTCTAGTTATAGAATGTAACGACCTCGGGCATGGAACCCATGACTCTGGGTGTGGAAATGGACAGGAACGAGGGAGAGCATCGTGTGGTCCACGAAGTTGGGATTCCGTTTTTGGTGTTTTTGGAAGAAGACGATGTGCAGAATGTGTTGACGATGGTGTCGCCCATGCCGACATATATATAGGAGCTTGGCGGTGTCTTCATGAGCAATCTTTTAATAGTGTTTGGAGCTGCTGGTGGAGCTTCGGAGAGGACAGGAGGATGGAACGGGATGCTTTGGTGCTGCCAACTCCGCTCGTCTCGACGGGCAAAATCGAATACGATGCCGCTGCGCCACGCGTGACGAAGGTAAGCGGAGTAGTAGGGGCAAAAGCCGCAGTGGCGCCGAGTCATTCCGTGTTGCGGTTGGTCAACGCTTTCCTCGCGGCGCTCGTGCGTGCCGAGTGAAGCAGCGAGGCGACACGCGTAAGCGGTCGTGTCGTGCCGCGGTTCTTGTGTATGCGCGATCGGACGTGGACTTGTAATCGGAATCGCGATCACAACGATGGACGACAAAAACATTTGTAAAATTTATGCCAGTTATATTTCTCTCCTGTTATTTGTTTTCTGTTTTGTTGATGAATTGAAATAGGAACAAGCAGTTAGATATGGACTTGGGCATATAGAAATAGGGAATAGGAAGAGTACATGGGCTTTATGGCTTTAGAAACAGAAATAGGAATATGAAGTAGTTAGTAGTACGTGGGCTGTGGTAGTTGGTAGTACTACATGGGTCGTGCGGCAAGTTACATTAGAAGTCCGATTACCTATCTTTACTACTTAAAAAATTCGTAGTGATGGTGATGAGTCCTGAAAGATCGAACAGCTTAGTTCTTTCCTAGGATCCTCCTACAAGATCGATGCTCCAGGCCGCCCCAACTATTAGACCGCACCGAACGCCGCATCCAAATCTAATGGCCCACGTCAACTCGCGCATCCGGATGCCTCCGTATCTCCGCACGCGCATCGTCTTCCTCCGCCGCTCCGCATCTCTGTGCCGCATCGCATCCCTCCCTCGCGCAACACCTTCCTCCATCCTCGCCGCATCGCCTCCCTCTACCCTCGTGCATCTGCTCCCTCCGCCACCTCCGTTCGGTTGCTGTCGCACCACCGCCGTTCATCGCCTCCCTGACTCCCTCGCTTGCCCTCTTTTCCCATCCCCTCCGATCTCCTCCCTCCTCTCCCTCGTCCGCCGACGCCGCTTCGATCTCCTCCCTCCTCTCTCTCATCTATCACCGCCGCTTCTGCCGCTTGCTGCGCCCTCCCCTGTCCCCTGCCCTGTAGTGCAGAAGACGAGGTGGGAAAATGCCCTCGGCCGCCGCGCCACCGCTGTGCATGGCCTCCTTCGCGCATCGCTTCCCTCGTCTTTACCCCTCTCCCAGCATCGTCGCCCTGATCTCTTCCCTTGTCTTTTCCCCTCACCTAGCATCACCGCCCCGATCTCTTTCCTCCTCTCCCTCATCTGCCATCGCCGCTTACACCGTGTGACATCCTGGCCTAATTGGGATTTGGCATGTGTGGCCCATGAGAGCTGTGTGCACATGTTTAGTACCACCTTGCTAGTTTAGCAAGAGTGGAACCAACTTATAAGGCCTCTTTCCTCCAACCATATCACTCACGGGTTAACCCTTTTACACGAAGCGAGAACGAAAATGTAAGTGGGGTGGTATGTGTAAGTGGGCCCGCCCGTCGGATGGGCTGGCTGCACGGTTCTGGAGGGAGGGCTGTTACACACCGCCTGCCATGCCCTCCCCGTAGCTCGCTGGCCTCGGCCCTGCTGCGCCAAAGACGAGGTGGGCTGTTGGATTGATATTCATAAGCATGCTGATAAACCTAAGTTTACCATTTAGTGTTTGGCATTTTGGGCTTCCATTTCTCAATTTTGTCGCTGTGCCTCTTAAAATTAAGAGGGATTTACTCCATCAAAGATTGCTGTTTAGTTTGGATAAAAATACATGAATTCATGTTTTCTTTGATTAGTTGATGTGAAATGTCCATCAAAGATTGCTGTTTAGTTTGGATAAAAATACATGAATTCATGTTTTCTTTGATTAGTTGATGTTAAATGTCGAGTCTGGATTGTAAGTATTGTGGATTACTGATGTGTGCATTGATTTGTGGATTCCTGTTTTCGTCATGGTATTGCTGTTAAAAATAGGTCAGCATCACAGGGAAACTTATCCTGTAAACTTTCAATTTCATTGATTAGTTGTTTCTTTTCTAAAAGGAACTCTGAAAATTAGATTTTTCCTGATGTATTGCAATGAACTCCCAAAATGGTTTTGCTATGATGAAATTGATTTTGCTTCATGGACTGAATTATGAAAATGTGCATTGCAGTGTGTCAATTGAGTATTTCAGCATTTCCAGGGTATTAGTGCATATTGATCAGAAACAGAACATCAAGGATATAACTTGTACCACTGCATATTGATCAAAAACAGAACATCAAGGATATATTTGTGTCATTGCAAGTGCATTGTATAGATGGTTTTTGCAAGTGCCATTGCCATTGCAAGTCAAGACCTTTATTTTTCAGAAATGTGCAAAAGTTTGTAAGGTTATATAAAATGAGAAAATTTGTTTTATGTCTGGTTTGTGGGATATGTGATTTTCCTATTCTTTCCTGGTATATTTGATTGCATAGGTTACCTAATTGCAATAATTATCGAATTGCTTGAAGCATAATTGAAATCCTTGATTACATTGAATCTTTGAGGTGCCACTGTTGTATTTTGGAGGATATAAAAAACTTGGCTGATTAGTTTACGGTTTTTCTATTTATTTTCATATATATTCCAATTATTCTGACATATATTAATTTATTGACTGTGATAACCCCTCTCTAATTCCAGAATCCCGAAAATAGCTTAAGTGCACATCATTGTTTTAGTTGTTCCATTATATTTAGTCCTGCAGCCCTAAGCTAGCTACATAAAATTTAATACAATGTATAGCTGTTGTTTAAACTTTTCAAAAATTAAGTTCTCAAATAAGGACTGTGGGATATTATTGTTTTATTCTCTAATAAGAAGGTTCTCTGATAAGAAGGTTCTCAAGTCAAGTCACGAACGCTGCCGCCGACGTCATCCCTCCCCTCACCACCGCTGGCCCCTCACGCCGCCCGACTAACCATTGACATATGGTTAGGAACCGCTGGCTCCTCGGTTGGACGCCATGCTTCTGTCTTATGATGTTTTAAAAGTTTCTCACTAATGCAGGACCAGGCCAAGACTATGTGGGATTCCATGAGGCAGATGAACGAGGGTGGGAGGAGATGCTAGACGTAAAGGAGATTGTTGTAGCTTGCAGCTCTCTCTAAAGTCATAGGTGAGATCTTCTATCACAGATGATGTGGTTGTTCTTGAAGCAATCATCACTCGTCACTGCTGTTTTTTTTGGTGATTTCAAGAAAACTGAAATTTGTTCCAGATCTGAGCAATATCAATAGTTCTGACTTTCTTTGAGCTCCATCCAACTCACCCTCTATACTTCTTACTGATAACACACTCCATCATAAGGGAAAAATTATGTTTAAAACAATATGGTGCAGCCAGCTATGTGTTGATTAATTGTTCATAGGGACCACAAAGATTGTTACCAGGACCACAAATTCTTTTCAGTTCAATCTGACTAAAAAACGCGGCTACTGTTTTTATTAGATATCCTGTCCCACTCGTAGTGATATTATTTTGTAGGTCTAATTCAGCAACAAAAATCAAAATTTCATTCTTCTAGACAACAACATGTTTACCAGGAACAATGTACTTCCTTGATATACAAAGCCCGACTATTGATAAATGGTCATGATTACTGTGTTGTGAATGTGAGAGACCAGAAGACCACAATTGGATACATTGGTAAAAATAGCATTTGGTATGTACTGGAGTTGTGACTAATATAACATCAAATGTATATAATCTCTGATCTCAGCATGTAACGTACATAATGTAAACCTGACTAATAATATAACACATGCTTTGCTGATGACTCAGGGTCCTTCCATATCATCTTACCCAGATCGCAAGATGTAGTAAACTTGGAAAGCCCGCTGTCTTCACTCTTGATCCACTTCAGTAGCTCCCTTTTCTTGTTTAAAATAAGCAAAAAAAAATAGTGAACATCAGAGCTTACTTTCTCACAACTCAGGAAATTCAAAAAAACAGTGGCCATTATTGTTTCACTGTTATGGGTCAAATAATTTTTCCATTTTTTTCTAGCA
This sequence comes from Oryza officinalis, assembly GCA_008326285.1. Taxonomy (NCBI): domain Eukaryota; kingdom Viridiplantae; phylum Streptophyta; class Magnoliopsida; order Poales; family Poaceae; genus Oryza; species Oryza officinalis. The sequence continues at coordinate 21,741,851 of BDMV01000002.1, forward strand.
TTTGCGTGTGTCCTGTCGTTATTTGAGATTTATAATACTGGTCCTGATCTGGGTGAAATGTAAAATTTGCCCTTATATCTTTGAGAATATTGATTTGATGCCTCTATTTGAGCCTTATACAGAGACTGCTGTTGACCTTGAATTTATCCCACAGCATTTGTGTGCATCGAAATATGCTGAAATTTTTTCCACTTATTCACAAATTAGTGACAGCATAGCAAACACTCTATTGAAGGCTCTGAGATGATTAATCTGTCTTCACCCTTGTTATCCATTTCAGTAGCTCCCTTGTCTTGTTCAAAATAAGCAAAAAAACAGTGAACATCAGAGCTTACTTTCTCACATTTCAGGAAATTCAGGAAAACAGTGGCCAGCATTGTTTCACTTTTATGGGTCAAATATTTTTCTATTTTTATCTAGCATTTGGGTGTGTCCTGTCATTAATTGGGATTTATAGTATTGGCCCGGATCTGGGTGAAGAGTAAAATTTATAGTACTAACATGGTATGTAGGTTCACTTATTAGTGGTTCAGAGAATGCCTTTATGTATGATATGTCGCTTAGAAAGCTTTGCATCTTCTTCTTGTGCTCCTCGGTTGGATGCCATGCTTCTATCTAATATTATCTCTGTTTGATAATCTTTTTGTGGCACTAATATTTTCTCTGTTTGATACTTAACATGTAGGGTTTCGCTTGAAGGATTTTGCTACTCACAATTATAATCCTTTGCCTATGTTTAATGAATTGGATTTGATCATGTAAATTCACTTTTTTATCCTTGGATTTAATGATGTAAATTCAGTTGTAATCTCTCGAGATAATATTCATTTTTTATATAGATCCTATTATAGGCATACAACATAAAGTTTTGATGATGGATATTATCAGTAGACGAAAATAGAGAAATGTTACACATCAGAACTCTTTATACATACATATTATCAGTACATAAACATCTGATTGCAAGTGCATGCTCAATAATTTTCATGCTGTGATGTCCTTGACTGCTTCCTGATGCACCAACTAATTTTGTTTTTAAAGAAGCATCATTTGATTTTGTTTTGCACAGCACAACCATATTGAGCTTCGATAAGGCTGATGTATTTTTTCCCATAGAAACTGAAAAGTTTTATGCCCATACATGGTACAAATGCTATGTCAGTATCGGATAGAACCAGCTTCGGGTTCTTCTTTTATAATAATTTATTTTAATTTTTACTGCTTCAATGATACTTTGGTTCTTGTTTCTGTAAGCCATTAAATTCCATACAATATTCTTGTGTATTATTTCTTCAGTGCGCCAAATCCCTTCAAATATAGGTAACCTTTTATTACTTTTGATGTGAAGCATGCTCTGAGGATTGTTCAGCTGGATTAATTACACATATTAAGATATGGATAACAATATTGGGGGCTCCACACCAACATCATTAACAAGATCATGTGAGTTTTTTTATCATTTTATTTATATGCATATTATTCAGTCCATTTATATGCCAGGATGAAGATAGTGACAATTTTATTAGAAAGATAGTGAAGAACTACCTTTTCCGTGATCTGGTAATGTTTGGCTCTTTATATTTGATAGGATTTAAGTTTGTTAATATATATATATATATATATATGTACATGTACTAAAACGATGACTTGTTTAGATTTTTCTTCCAATAAATATCAAATATGTACATTGGTATTTGGCAGATGTCAACACGAAAAAACAAGAGATACAGGTACTTGATTCTTTGTGTTGGGACTTCAATCGCATTGACCTCACTAATACGGTTAGTGTATACGACATGTTTACTCTTTTATTTTTTTCGATTGTAATTCATTTATGTCTATCGCTGACCGCAAGTGTGATAATTGAGCAGCTACAAGGACTACAAAACCATCTAAATATTATTGGACGGCAGCAGGTGTCACACCCTGAAGTTTTTCCAAATCGTAAAAATCGAGTTTAATAATTTATCGGAGAAATTGTTTAATTAATCTGGAGAAAAATCCAATTAATTAATGCATTAAAGAAGTGGAAATGGCAAGGTGGAATTTTTCTTGAGTTCCCCATGTCAAAATACATTAACAGGATTTTTAGTGGAATTTTCAGAGCCCTGGAAATAATTTTAAACCAATTAAAATCAAATTCGGAATTTGTTTAATCCCAGGAAAATCCCTTTTCCTTTCTTTTTCTTTTTCTTTTTCTTTTTCCTCTTCTTCTTCCTTTCGGGCCGTCGGCCCAGTCCGGCCGCGCGCCGCGCGCCCCTTTCCCCCTCCCGCTGGGCCGGCCCAGCCGGTCCCCTCCCTCCTGCGCCCTCTCCCCCTCTTGGGCCGCCGCAGGCCGAGGCCCGCTAGGCCTCCCCCGTTCGGCCTCCCCCGGCCCGGGCCACCGACAGGTGGGCCCCACCTGTCGGGGTCATCCCCTTCCTCCGGCCGCCCGCGCCCACAACTGCCGGCCGCCGTCTCCGCCCACTTCCTCGCGCCCGCGTGCCCCGCGCACGTGCGCGCCCACGGCGCGCCCCTACCGCATCCACTCCGCCCGCAGCCGCCGCGTGAGAGGGGCGGGATCCGTTTTCCCCGGCCGCCTCTCTCTCTCTTCTCTCTCTCCCCCACTCGGCGTGGAATTCGGGCCGTTCCCGGCCACGTCCGCCCATCCCGCTCCTACAAAACCCCCCCCCCCGCGTCCTCCTCTCCTTTTTTCCCCATTTCCGCCGCCGCTCCCGTGCCTCCTAGCGCCCGCGCCACCACCGACCCCGTGCGCCGCCGCCTCCGCCGTCTCCGGCCGCCGCTCCCCACCGCTTGCGCCGTCCCCGAGCCGCGCCGACGCGTCCGCCGCATTCGCCGCGTTCTCCCGCACCCCGTCCGCCCTTTTGCGCCGCCCGCGCCGTCGTCTTCTCCGCCTCCGGCCGAGCCCGGTGAGCACCTCTCCTTTTTCCCTCTCTTTTCCCTCTTCCTCTCCCGGCTGCGCCGCTCCTTCCCGCGCGCCCGCGAGCGCCGCTCTCCGCCGCACTTGAGCCGCCGCCTCCGGCCGCCGGTCGCGCCGTCGCCGCCGCCTTCGGCCGCCGCGCGCCATGGCCAAGCCGCCCGAGCTCAGGGCCGTGCAGCCCCGGCCGCCTGCCGCCCGCGCACCCTGGGCCGTTAGATCGGCCAGTCGGCCCGATCTCGGCCGTCCCCCTCCGTCCCGCGTGGCCGCCCACGTGGTTGCCCCGTGGCTGCCGCGTCGGCGCCACGTGTGCGCCACGTGGTGCACCGCCGCCGCCACGGTCCCGTGGACCGAGTCCACGGTGGACCGGCCGCCGCCGCCGCTGACGCCAGCCCTGGGATTAATTGCGCAATAAATTAATTAAGGATTTTTCTGTTTTAGTAAAAACACAGATAACTTTAAAAATTCATAACTAATTCATCCGAGCTCCGTTTAAGTCCATTCAAATTTCATTAAATTCATAAAAATGCAGAGAATCCATTAAAAATACTTTTGTGCTTTGTTTCAGTAGACTTATAGCGTGTATTGTTGTTTGCTTTGTTTGTCGCGTAGATTTCGAAACCTCCGACACGCCCGTTTATTTCGAGATCGTCGCAGAGGTAGCCTCAGCTCAGGAGCAAGGCAAGTCATGCTTCACATTGATCATATTGTACCTAAATTTACAAATGTCTTATTTTTCTGTAAACACTGCATTATTTCGCAATGTCATTTCATGTGGGATTATACCTATTGTACTCAGCCAATTATATTGACTATCTTGTTTCTTTGATAGCTTGGGTAATTAATTCATTGTTCGCTTATTTTAGGAGTGCTTAGCCATGCTTAGCTAACATAGCTCACTAAAGGGGATCACCTTGAATAATTAATTAATGTAGTCCCTATGGTGACACTTTGGTTTAGGAGCCACCATGGTAATAAAATTTAACTAAAATATGCTAATGGTGGGCCGTGGGTGCATGGTTTTGATGGAAGCACCCATGGCAATTAAGGACCGGTTCGCGGAAAACCCTGGAAGAAATACCGTGCGTACCACAAGCCAGCGTGGGCAACGGCTGGACTTGTAGTGTAGCTGTCTCTGGCTGACGTACCAGAATAGGGTGGGCGTGATGGAGTTGGGTCGGTGGGGGACATACCCGTTGATCGGCTGCCGGATTCACCGTGGCACGAGAGGGGGCTGCCTACCTTGGACATAAAGGTGGGGGCGAAACCTGTGGTGTGGTACGGCTGGTTAGAGGGGGTTATGCGAAGGGTCCTGTCACAGTCTCTATTCGGGTACTTTCCAGTATCGCGACGCATGGTTGACATGATGTTGAGGCTGTGTCTTGTGGGTACAGATGTACACCTCTGATCAGAGTAGAACTATTCGAATAGTCGTGCCCGCGGTTATGTTCGATCAACCAGATTCACCGTGATTAGTCTCACTTTCTTAATAACTGGAATTACTGGAACTGGTTTAGTTCAGGTGGATGGTTTGGGCCTGTCGCAACGTGGATATAGCGTTGGACAGTGATGGTTTAATATTGTTCAATTAATTCAACATTTTACTACTGCTTTCAACTATTGTTTTAAATGCTTACTTTATGCAAATAAACCCCTGCCTTCCTTTGGAATATCTTGCATCATGCCTCCTTTTCCGGCATGACTTGTTGAGTACCGTGGGTAGTACTCAGCCTTGCTTAATTTTTCCCCACATCAGAAGAGGAGTATGCGTCCGATGGAGGTTTCTCAGAGGAGTAGGTTTCATCCGCCGTCAAGGATGCCTGTGGAATGGTGCCAGCCCGCTGCAAGAGTCCCGTTCTAGTTTAGTTTGTCTTTTCGTCTTTCCGTTGCATTTCTGTAAGACTTTTACTGTGTTTGTAAGACGTGGATCTGTATGTCAACATTGTCGTCTATGTACCCTGGCTGGTCCTGGACAGGGGTTTTAATACACATTCAGTTTCGGAAATTCTGGTACTGAATTTCCGGGCGTGACATGTACTCCTGTTTAATTTTTAATTGTTGTACTCATATTTTATGACAATGCAGTTCTTCATGTGGACTGTTCATGCTCAAATTTATGGAGAATTGGACAGGAGATGCACTTTCTTGTCCTGTTACACAGGCATATTTCGTAACATAACAAAAAAGTTGATCATATATATTATCTGTTTTTTTATTGAACGAAGTTACTTTTTACTGTGCAGGTAGATATTAACCTTTTTAGGTTCAAACTACCTAGCATATTATTATGTCGGAAAACAAACAAGGCGGCCATGACCACTAGTGTTGTACAAATCGAAGATACCAAAGACAGTGCAGACGATGTTGTGATATTGGGTAGTCGTCAACGGAAATTAAACTCTAAAAGGGACATAAAGGAAACTAAAGAAGTATACTCGGGAACCCATGACGAAAAATATAGTTCACTACTCTCTGTGATTTCTAGGATGAGTAAACAAGAGTTGATAGGCGGCCTTTTGCACTACATCTAACAGATTAATTGTGCCAAAACCCTAGAGTAAGCCACTGTTATATATTGTATATACACATGTAGTTCAAACATGCACTAACTTATTTTCTTATTGATTGACAGGAAGGTATTGGTTCAAAGTTCAAGGCCATACTCCATTAGCTTGAAGCTCAAACAGCTTCAATCAGTACTAAAGACAGATGAACCATTGGACCGTCATTGCTTCAACATGTTCATACATAAGTTCATGTATGAAAACATCCAGATGATTCACAAAACTAAAGAAGCAATGTCAAAGCATTGCCTGGACTTGCAGTTTTCGGTAAGTTTTTATAATCTGCCCTATATTGACTTCTATTCCTCATATTTTAAACCATTATTTTATATCATAATAGACTACTACTGGCTTTGGTGTATCCTAGATCTTTCATGAGAACATAGATCTTGTAAAGTCAGTAGGTAGCTGGTTGAAAATTCACTATAAAATTTCACAATGCAACTCGGTAAGATCGCCTAACCTTTACTCCTATATGCCCGTGTTTTTTATATTATCTTGACAATTGACCTTTCACAAATTCTTATACCAGTACGCTACACTCAAAGCTTTATCCTGGTCATACTGGACCAAGAAAGCAGAACACTCTGTAGGATCGAAAAGAAAGAACTAAGCCAACCAGAGGGCGTGAATGGTTGTAGTACCCAAAAACCAAAACTTTTAGCGGAAGTAAAAGTTACCCTCAAATCGATGTAGATCGGTCTGACCGAAATATATCAGCCGGTCTGACCGCACCTGTTCCGCCAGTCTGACCGGTATAGATCTTCCGGTCTGACTGCTCCAAAGTCGTCTCTGCCTCCTGCCACCGTCACCGGTCTGACCGCCATGTCCCCGCCAGTCTGACCACTGTGACGCACCAGTCTGACCGTCGGTGTCTCGCCGGTTAGACCGCCGAACCCGAGCAAGCACAAATTGAAGATCTCTTAAAGTAGATAACAACTTTATTACTTCTCTCTGTGTTTATGAAGTGCAACAGCAGCACTCCTCATGAAAATCTCGATTAAACTCGAAACCCTAACCAAACTCACAACTCAATGCTCTCTAAAGCAATACCGGGAGGCCACACCCTCCCTCTCTATTTATACATGAGGTAGGCAGCCTAAGGCAACAAACCAAACTCATACAAGAAGTTCTAATCCATATAGGAAACCTTCCCGTACAAGAAACCAACTTTACATATTCCAATTGTACCAAATTTGGACTCCTTCGAAATTCGACTCCGCATCCCATACGCACACAATATCTCCATCGTATGCCATATGGAATCTTCACCAACCACGTGCATTGATCTTTAGCCTAAGTATCCCGCATGATATCTGACCGTCCGGACATCACCTTATCTCAAAGTTGACTCCCGATCCATCACCGGCAATACTCTCCGAGACGTAAAGATTACCTACACATGAATCAAACAAAGAAACCATATCCGAACACAAGCTATCACCAACTTGACTCATTGTTAGCACACGACAGTATTACATACGCATAGTATCCATCTAGAAGTCATAAACATGAATTAACCACGAATATCCAATGAAACAACCCAAAACCAAAATCGACACAGAGTCGGCCAGTCAGACCGCAGGCTGACCTGTCTGACCACACACATACCTCCGGTCTGACCGGCCTTACCTGCCCGGTCTGACCGGACACATACCACTGGTCTGACCAGCCTTACCTTCCCGGTCTGACCGGACCCAACAAAACAACAGTCCCTGTTTACCGTCTGAAAATTCAATCATCTCAAAAACCACTTCGCCAATAATCTCCAAATATCAAAACCAAAAACCTCAGATGCCAATTGTTCATCACAATAGAAGAATCAAACACACCTTGATTTTACAATCTCCCCCTTGATGAACACATTGGCAAATCCATCAAAAATGTTTGGTTTGGTGTTTGGAAAAATAAAAACAAAAAATGAAAATCTCCTCCATTGAAAAAGAAGAAAAAACTTGCACTATTTGTATCTCTATTTATATCTCTTCTCCCCCTTTTGACAATGATTTCGTCAAGCATAGGAATTATGTTCAGTTAATATTCAAGAGCTTAATAACATACATATAGGAATTCATGTCATATGTTGCAACAAAGAGAAGATGAACCCATCAATTATATAGCAAGCATATACTAGAGTATAATCATAAACCAAAGATTTTATAATTAAGGTTAATGCAATAAAGATTCATGAATTCAAAAGATTTATAATGCAACATCTTTACAAACATATAGATTTAAAAATAAATCCATACATATAGACCAATTGTAATCATTACTCTTTCCCAAATTAGCTCCAGCACAAAAAAACCAAGAGAATGTTCATATTTAATTGAGCCCTTTTTTTTCATATTTTTCAAAATTATTCCGGGCACGTCCTTGTCGTCAAGACTGTTTCCAAGGATTCAACACCCATTATTTTTGCTCACATCGAATACGTCCTTGTCATCAAGACTGTTTCCAAGGATTCGGTATTCATTTTTTCTTAGAAATATTTTTAATTCTCTTGCACAATGAGCAATTTCAAAGCTATTTGAGGAATAACAATTCAATAAAGCATATATATAAGCATTTACAATCCAACCTATGCATTAGTATCAATATTGCATATTTTATTAATTCAAATATAAAATTTAAGTGTCATGCATCATCTTCCTAAAAGGCAATATCTAAATCTTATAAAAATACTACAATTCATACAAGCTATAAAATGGACAAATAAACCTTCAAAGTATTGCTAGCATGAACAAAGAAAAACACTATATGCATAATACAAAGCTCTCTATTAATTTATTTCTTTCAATTGTTGTTTGATAAAACCAAGAGCACAAAAACTACCCCTCAAACCATGCCAAAAGGATGAATGATTCCCAACTCTCCATGAAGAAAAGCAAAACGAGATGAATCTAATGGTTTAGTGAAAATATCCGCAAGTTACAATTTTGTATCCAAAAATTTCAATTCAACATTTCCCTTCTCAACATGATCTCTCAAAAAGTAAAAACGAATATCAATATGCTTCGTGCGTGAGTGTTGTACAGGATTCTTAGCAATGTTAATAGCACTTGTATTGTCACAAAACAGAGGAACCTTTTCAAAAGCAAGACCATAATCTTTCAACGTTGAAATAAGCCAAAGAATCTGAGAACAACAGCTAGCAGCAGCAACATATTCTGATTCAGCAGTTGATTGTGTTACACTAGATTGTTTCCTAGAAGACCATGCAATCAGCGATGTTGTTGCTCTCTCCCTGCTCGCTGCTGTGCGCTTGAGAGCATGGAGGAGCGCCACCATCATCGCGTTGAGGACGGGGGAGCGCGGCCGCTGTCATGCCCAAGGGGGGCTTGGAGGAGTGTAATCGCCATCGAGACAAGGGAGGATGGGGGAGCGCCACCACCATCGTCGTCGCGCCGAGGGGCTTGGGAGTGCCATTGCTATCGCTTTTTGAGTGGCTGAGAATGATAGGAAGGAGACAAGACCAGGGTTCACCTTACCGACGGTAACCGCGCGGTTACCGCAGTTACCGCCCGTACCGCGCGGTACGGTTTGCCCGAATTCAAAAATAAAAAAAAATCAAAAAAAATTAAAAAAAAATGGTGAAGGTAGTGCTTAATTTGTAGTATTTTATGGTGAAGAAATTTCTCGAAAAAAGTAATATTTATTCAAATTTGAGAGCAAAACAGAGAAATAATTTGGAAATAGAAAAAACCAAAAAAAATTGGGCCGGCCTGGTACTGTGCATATGGCCCATAGAGGCCCAACCGAGGAGAAAATATCTTCTCCTTATCTCTACCGTGCTCTCTCTCCGGTCTCTCTCTCCCTCTCCCTCCTTAGCCAGATCCACCGTCCCCGCGCCGGCGAGCGGCGATACCGCGCGGTAGGGCGCGGTAACTGCGCGGTACGCCGTGGTAACCATCTCCACCAGCGACCCGAAGGTAAGTCCTCTCCTACCGCGCGGTTTGGCGCTATAACCGCGCGATTTGCGATGGTTATCGCGTGGTTTAGTTCGGTTACCATAGCATTAGAGGGTGATTTTCGGGAGCTATAGCGAGCGGTAACCGCGCAATATCATGCGGTAACCGCGCGAAAACCGTGGTTACCGCGCACAAATCGACAGTAACCGCATAGCTTCAATTTTTAATGTGATGTCAAAATATTAACATGTCAATAGATGTTGTATGTATGGCTATAGCTATATTTTTGGAACAATTTTGGCCACATGAAAAGTTTGCTAGTTGCAGGTTAAGGAAATGTAGCTTTTAAAGTTTATGAGATTAGTCTTTCATTTAACGTATAATACATATATAACCTCTGTGACCTCTGTGACCTCTGTTGGATGAGTTATTATGGTAGATGTAAATTTATTGTACTGACAATTAGTTCATACGGTTTGCATTACGTAAGGGTAGCTATGCGGCCTTGGTGATTTAATTTCTAATACTATACTTTTCGCGTATGTTACATACAGGGTGGATATGGCAGATAGTAGGGACCCAGTGTGGGAGCACGGGGAGAGCATGGCACCTGGATGGCGTTGTAAGTATTGTCATCAGAGAAAGGGCGGTGGTGGAGCAACTCGACTTAAAATTCATTTGGCTGGAAAAGGGAAGGGGGTTACATATTGCAATTCAGTGCCTCCAGATGTTCGTGAATTCTTCAGGCGTGAGTTGGACAGGATAAAGGATGCAGGTGATAATCGTCGCAGTGAGAGGTCAAGAAGGGTTGAAGCGGCAAGGGCCAACTATTACGACCTAACAGGTGATGCTGATGAGGAGGAACAAATGGAAGCAGCCATGCAAGCCTCACGGTAAGAGGCAAACTTTAGGAGGGATGTGGAGGATCGAGGTGGTACATATGAGCATGGCGGTGGTAGTGGATCCGCTCAGCCCGAGGCACGGAAAGGTAGAAGCAACCCAATTGCCAGTTTGTTGCGAAGGGCTACATCTCACAGGGAATCACCTTCTGTGAGAGATTACAACCTAGCATCTACCAAGTCTCCTGTGCAGACACGCATCGATACAGGATTCTTCACAAAGAAGGGGAGGCAAGCTAGGGAGGCCATTGGTGAGTCATGGGCAAGGTTCTTCTACACTTCCGGCATTCTTGCAAGAAATGCTGATAATCCATACTTTGTCAGTGCCGTTCGAGAAACACAGAAGTGGGATACGTATGCATTTCATATGGACTTACATTGTTCTAACAGTTCGCACACTAATTATTTGGCATTTGTACATTGTAGGTGAAAACATACCTTCTCCAAGCGGTAAGGAGATTGATGGGAAGTACCTTGATGCTACAGAGAAAAACGTCAAGAAGCAATTCGACAGGTTCAAGCGTGATTGGGATGAGTACGGTGTTACTTTAATGTGTGATTCTTCGACAAGACCGACGGGTATGGCGGTCATCAACTTTTTGATATATTGCAATGGAATCATGTTTTTCCACAACTCCGTTGATGCCACGGGCCAAAGCCAAGATACTAACTTCGTACTGAAGGTGACGACGTTCCATCAACACTTTAGCCTCATTTGATAACATCAAGTGTAGTGTTTGAGGTCTTGTTTTATTTTGTGATTGACCCATGCAGGAGATAAGAAATGTGGTACGCGAAGTAGGCCCCCAACATATCATTCAGATTATCATTGACAATGGGTCTAACTACAAGAAGGCTTGCAGACTGCTGCGGCAAGAGTATCCAACAATTGTGTGGCAACCTTGTGTGGCGCACACAATTAACTTGATGCTTAAGGAGGTTGGAAAAATGCCGAACCATGAAATGGTGATTGCAAGTGCGAGAAAAATTTGCAGATAGCTATACAATCATTCCAAGCTGCATGCCATGATGGTGTCAGCTATAGGTGGTGAACTGGTTAAGTGGAATGCTATACGGTTTGGCACAAACTACATGTTCCTTCAGAGCTTCCTTAGGAGGCGAGATCAGTTCATGCAGTGGATGACTTCCACTAGGTTCATGCAAAGCAAATTCAGTGGCACAACGGAGGGCAGGTATGTACACGCATGCCTATCTAGCATGACTTGGTGGGAGAACTTACAGGCAGTAGTCAATTCAGTTCAGCCGATGTACTCCTTCCTTCGGTTTGCTGACGAGGACAAGAACCCCAATTTGAGTGAGGTTCTTCTGAGATATCAGTTGTTGAAAATGGAGTACGACAGTCTTTTTGTGAGTCAAAGGGATAAGTTCGAAGCATACATGGAAATTGTTAACAGAAGGATGCACGACCTCACCAATGAAACTCTAATCAATGCCAGTAAGTAGCCGACATTACATAATTCATGAAATTGGTATTGTATAACTCTCATCGATCTTGTTTCATGATTTATAGCTGTAGCATTGAACCCTAGGACGCACTACGCATACTCTCCAAGTGCTTCCGTCTTCCAAGACCTCCATCAGGCCTTCGAGTGGATGACGGACATCGATACGGCCGCCGCCGCTTTGCTGGAGGTTGTAATGTATCGCCATAAGACTGGTGAATTTGGGAGGGCCCTTGCAAGAAAGATGGCCACCGATGGAAAAACTTCTCATGGTATGTTTTAAATCGTTTGCACATGTCATATGTCCTGATGCTTTACACGTATTCAGTGTTGCAAATTGACATGGAAATTGGCATGTGTAGCACAATGGTGGTCTATATTTGCCTCAGACACGCCAAATTTGAAGAGGCTTGCGTTGCGTATGGTTGGTCAATGCTGCTCTTCAAGTGGATGTGAACGGAACTGGAGCACATTTGCCTTCATACATACTAAGGTCCGTAATAAACTTACTCACAAGAAGCTCAACAAACTAGTTTATGTGAACTACAACCTTCGCCTGTGAATTCAGCAAGCAAATGCCCAAGTTAAGAAGGAGGACGACGATCCCCTTCAAAGACTAGCGGACCTATCATTCTATGAAACTAACAATCAGATTAAAGAATGGATAGACAATGCTCGGTCCAATGCTACTCCAAAACTAGATGAAGACTCAACTGAGAGTGACGCCCCGTGCCTAGTCCACTTGTAGCCAACCTAGTGGACTTGACTGACCTGCGCAGAACCACGGGAGCTTCTACTATTGTAGAGTGGGCTGATGTGAATATAGGTGACACTCATATTGGAAAAAGGAAGACTCGGTAGCCACCAAAAGCACCTACATCCAAAAGAGTTAAGGGCAAAGGTCCACAATCTCGCAATGTTGATAGCAATGAAGAGACTGAAGGAAGCCCAAACTACCAAGAGTCCAATGATAGTAGCTCAAGAACTGATACAGACGACGGAGACAACGGTGGTCAAGGAGGCCAAGGCACCACTGAAGTGCCTCCTAGGGGTCACACCCAACAGTCAGATCACCACAGCCCTATTCAATTCACTGGTGCGATGTGCTTCAATTACCATTTAGACATTTACCATGCATTTCACTATTGATTAATTTTCTTCCTACAATTTTATTTGCAGATGAGGCCGACTTCACTCACGCGACTCAGGACCGTGATCACGGTGCTCCAAGCTCTCAACGAACTACCTTTTCACTGAGTGACCAATAGCAACGGCAGCATCTTGACATACCACAGGATAGCTACAGCTTATTCAGTGCCTCTAGCATTGAAAGTGGCTATCCAAGGTATGCGTACAATCGTCCTCAACCTTCTGATTATCCCCCTCCTACATGGGTGTATGAGTGACAAGAGCCCCAGTGGTACACTCAATTGTATGCTCAGTGACAAACAACAGCATCATGAACAGGTCAAAGTTGGAAGAAATACAAGGCAGGGTTACTACACTCGCATGGCTTGATGCTCATGTCCATAGAGTAGTACAACATGGCATATAATCAATGGAACTTATAGCTGGCCCTATTGTGGACATCTTGACATGTGGACATGTGGACACCTTGTACGACATCTTGAGATTGTTGATTGTTGTTGTCGAAATATTATGTTATGAATTGTTCAATTGATTTTAAGTCCGTAATATAGAAAAGATCATGCCAAAATTTTTTATTGTATACCCACAGGTATCCTACATATTTTAATTATAATCCCTAAATTCTACACATCTTTAAGTGTTTCTTTAATTTTTTTATTTTTTTCTTCATTTCGTTCTTCTTTTGCTCTAACATCGCGCGATAACCGCGTCAAACCGCGCGGTTACTGCGCCTTACCGCACGGTTACCACGGTTTCCTCGAATTTTTGAATTCAAATTTTTAAATTACGAATTTGTTGTGGTTTTTGGCGGTTATCACGGTTACCATCGTACCGCCGGGTCGTGGTAACCGGACGACCTGCGTTAAGGTGAACGCTGAACAGGACTCGCCGCCGGTCTGCGTCTCCCTTCCTCTAGCTCCGCTCTCTCCGCTTCTCCACTCGCCGGCGCTGGCGTTCCTCAGCTGTTGACCCAAACCAGCGCACTGCCGAGTCTCAGATTCCCTCACGCCCTATTGAAGAGCTGCACCTGACCATCGATGGGATGAGACCGTGACTTGATAAGGATTTGTATTTTTTTTCATTTTAGCCCTTTGACTTTCTGAATATTACGATCAGTTCTTTTTTAATTGATTTCTTTCATATAAGCCCAATTTTTTTTCATAACAATGGCTTTCTAAATTTTGATATCGTTTCGAACTATTGTCCCGAAAAACTGACAGAATGAGTTCCGTCCTTCGAACAAATGTTTTTGATCCGAAAGTTAGAAGTCCCAGGTCTTTCTCCTTTTCATATTAGATGTTGACATATTAGATGTTGAAATAATGGTATTTCTTTAGTATGACTGTTCACTATGGATTATTGCCTAGCGAACTATTAATTCGTTCGTTTTGTTGATATATGACAAAAACTTATTCATACGAAATTCTAAATGTTTATAAAATGATAAATTTAGCTGTAGGACCTCGCGACTTTATGGTTTTGACTCAGGGACATAGCAAAAGTCAAGCTTTGAGAAAAACATTCTCAAAATATGGATATTTGCTCCTAGACACCACGCCCGCTAGAATACTCTTTTCCGGTTGCATAGCAGTGAGAAAACCACAAAATCATGATATTATGTAGCAATTTTTTATCTAAAATGATAAAATACAGTCTTTTCGTTGCAACGCATGGGTCTTTTTTTCTAGTGTGTGTATATATATACACACTATATGTATATATATATATATACATATATGTATATACATATATACATATATATATATATATGTATACATATATACATATATATATATATATGTATACATATATACATACATATATACATATATATATATACACACACACATACACACACACTACCTGTGCGTACTACGACCACTACTACAAAAACCTCCATAGGTACCGGCCACATAGGTGCCGGATTTGCTAGAACCGGTACCTAAAAGACAAATAGACCCAATTTTTCCACGAACCGGCACCTATAAGGTCTTATACGTGCTGGTTGGATGGGAGAAGCTCATATGTGCCGGTTTGTAAGAAAAACCGGAACCTATGAGCCCAAAAAAGGTACTGGTTTTTTTTACGAACCGGCACCTATCATATAGGTGTCGGTTCGTAATAAGAACCGGCACCTATGTTACGGCAACATAGGTGCCGCTTTAACCTAATAAACCGGCACCTATCACATAGGTGCCGGTTCTTATTAAAAACCGGCACCTATGTGGTGGCTTCCTTCGGAAGAAAACTAAATAGGTGCCGGTTCATAACATTAACCGACACCTATATCCCCCAAGTCTATATATACCCCTTATTCACTGCATTCTCATGATTTTGAGGCTTCTCTTCAGCTCATCCAAACGGGGGAGGAGGTTTTGCCCAAAAATTTAAAAAATATCGAGAGATCTATGTGTTTGCATGCGTAAAGGTTAGTATGTGTTGATTCGATATGTAATTCGCAGTAATATTTGTCAAGTTATTTTTTGCAATTTGTTTTGTTGAATGAGAAGCATGAGAAAGTATGATGACTTATTATATTGGAGTAATTTAGAGATTAATCATCAATGAGTAATGTAACTGTTATTAACATATATCAGAATTTCAATAGATATAGAGAATGATATACGTATGTTAGTGGTTAATTTAAGAATTTTCGTAGGAGCGATGGATGAAGGAGGAATGAACATTCCGCAGCGCGGTACCTTGGAATATGCCAGGAGAGTAACCAACTTCGTGATCGCAGCCATGAGATCCAGATCATTGAACACGACGGAACACTTGCGTTGTCCATGCGCTGATTGCAGGAATGAGAGACAGTTTCCTGCAAAACAAGTTCATGAGCATCTCCTAACAAGGGGTTTTATGCCTAATTACACATGTCAGGACAATCATGGTGAAGATGAGAATCCGGATGTAATGGACGGAGGCAATGTGGAGTTGCCTGCTGACGGAGGTGGATATGATAGTGACGAATCAGATGGTTTAGATCAGATGTTACGCGACGGGGAGACAGCCTACGACGATGACAGGCAATACGAGAAGTTCAAGGGCATGGTGGAGGACTCAAAAACCTCGCTTTATCCAGGATGCAATGAGCAGCACACCAAGTTACACGTCGTCCTCTCGTTGCTACAGATGAAATCAACCAACGGTTAGAGTGACAAGAGCTTCACAGAGCTTCTACAGCTGATTGGAGACCTCCTTCCAGCGGGTCATGTGCTACCAGAAACAACATACCGCGCGAAGAAGGTTGTCTGCCCACTCGGACTGGAAGTGCAGAAAATTCACGCATGTCGAAATGACTGTATCCTATATCGAGGTGACTATGCAGACTTGGATACATGTCCAGTTTGCGGAGCACCGCGGTATAAGGGTGGAGTTAACGATGATGATGATGTTGATGATGACAGTGGTGGCCCAGTCCTGAAGAAGAGGAAAGTGCCCGTTAAAGTTGCGTGGTATTTTCCTATAATCCCTCGGATTGAACGCATGTATGCAAATAAAAAACATGCAAAGATGATGCGTTGGCACCACGAAGAGCGTAAGAAGGATGAAATGATAAGACACCGTGCCGATGGATCTCAATGGAGAAAGATAGATAGAAAGTATAAAAAGCATTTCGCGCAAGAGATTAGGAATATAAGGTTTGGGCTGAGCACGGACGGGATGAATCCATTCGATGACATGAGCAGTCGGCATAGCACGTGGCCAGTGGCACTTGTTATCTACAACCTTCCTTCATGGTTGTGCATGAAGCGTAAGTATATTATGATGCCACTTCTAATCCAAGGGCCCAAGTAACCTGGCAACAATATCGATGTCTACTTCAGGCCATTAGTGGATGATCTTAAGTTTCTATGGGACCGGGGTGTGCAGATGTGGGATGCGTACAAAAGAGAGTACTTCACCTTAAGGGCAATGTTGTTCGTTACCATCCAAGATTACCCTGCAGCTGGTAACACATCCAGGCAAACAGTGAAAGGTGGTTGTGCATGTGTGCAGTGCATGCGGGATACAGCGAGTAGGTGGCTGAAGTACTCCGGAAAGATTGTGTACATGCGCTATCGGAGGTTTCTTCCAGCCGGCCACCAGTACCGTAGCAATACAAGAGATTTTGATGGCACAGTGGAGGAGGGTACAGCTCCAACACATCGTACCGGCAGAGAGATTTTTGAAGAGGTACAAGATATTGAATGTATATTTGGTAAGGGGCAAGGCAATCGAGGCACAACGAGCAAAGGTGGTGAGAAACCTTTTTGGAAGAAGAAATCTATCTTTTGGGAACTACCATATTGGAAAGATTTGGATGTCCGTCACGCGATTAACGTGATGCATGTTGAGAAGAATGTGTGCGAGAGTTTGATGGGACTCCTGCTAAACATACCCGGCAAGACAAAGGACACGTTGAAAGCCCGGAGCGACCTCGCAGACATAAACATCAGGCCCGAGCTACATCCTCTAGAATGGCCCAATGGTCGCCAGTACCTCCCTCCTGCGTGCTACACCCTTAGTGCCGCAGAGAAAATAAGCCTGTTGGAGTGCCTGCAGGGTGTCCGAGTCCCCTCTGGTTACTCCGCGAACATTAAAAGACTTGTCAACATGAAAGAGAAGAAATTAGTAGGCATGAAGTCACATGATTGCCACGTGCTGATGACACAACTTCTTCCTGTTGCTATTAGAGGCATTTTGCCAGATAAGGTTCGAAACCCAATTATAAAGTTGTGCTCGTTCTTCAATGCTATATATCAAAAGGTGATCGATCCAAGCACGCTAGACAAGCTCCAAGCAGATGTAATCATTACACTTTGCCAGCTCGAGATGTGTTTTCCACTATCATTTTTTGATATAATGGTTCACCTCATGTCACATATCGTGAAAGAGATAAAGATTCTCGGCCCAGTGTATCTGCATAACATGTGGGCTTTCGAGAGGTTCATGGGGATCATAAAGAAGTATGTGCGTAATAGAGCTCGACCAGAAGGCAGTACCGTAGAGGGTCATGCAACAGAGGAGGTGGTTGAGTTCTGTATCGACTATATGGATTTGCATCCCATTGGTGTGCCGATGTCTCGACACGAGGGCAGACTACTAGGGAAAGGGATACTAGGGCATAAGGCAATTTTCGCTTCTAGCCTAGAAACATTACGGCAAGCACATTTCACAGTGCTCCAGCAGTCGGCCTTGGTGGCTCCATTTGTCGACATGCATTATAACACACTCTGCAGCGAGAACCCAAGCAAATCAGAGGCATGGATAGCTAAGCAGCATAGGTTGAATTTTGGCGATTGGCTACGGAAGCATATCATTGCTATGAATACTGATAGTGACCAGCTGTATGTTTTGTCTCGGGGACCTACGAGCACAATTCATTCATTCCAAGGGTATGACATTAATGGATATACATTTTACACGAGAACCCAGGATGCCAAGAGCTCGTATCAAAATAGTGGTGTTCGCATAGACGCCTTTGACAGTAATGGTGTAGAACAAACGTACCATCGTTATATAGAGGCAATCTGGGAGCTTGAATACGGACCGCTGAAGGTACCACTTTTCCAGTGTCAATGGGTCAAAATTCCAAGTGGTTTGAGGATTGACAAGTACGGAATGTTCATCGTGGACTTAAACAATGTGGGTTATCAAAATGAACCATTTGTGCTCGCAAAATCCGTAACACAAGTTTTCTATGTCAAAGACCCTTCTTCGTTGACCGATCGCCACGTGGTTCTCCATGGAAAGCGAAGCATTGTCGAAGTTGAGAATATCGTTGATGAGGAAGGCTATGATCAAATCAATGAGCTACCATCGTTTGCAACAGATGTAGAAGGAGGTGATGAAAGTCAGGAAGACGAAGACGAGGAAGAAGCACCATATGTTCGTAGTGACCATGAAGAAGGAGTAATTGTGATAGACCTGCATGTTTCAATTTTATTGCAATAAACATGAATGTGTAATTTTGGATCATACCGTCGGTGTCAGTGAGGACCTTGCTGCTACCGTCCACCTCGATTACAGTAGTCGAGCGTCTTTAAATATAACACTCGATTACATGATTTATGTTAACAAGTAAATTTAAAAAATAGTTAACTTTTTAATAGTTTTTGGATCATATTTTTGGGTTGCATCTATGTATTGTTTGGAAGTATATTAGACCAACACAAACATAAAATTCATAGGGTATTTTAAATAAGTCCAGATTTTCAAAGCAACTTACACTTAGGTAAGAGCTGAGACGACCAAACAATTTATATTTGGAATGGAAGGACAATTGTGATATTATACCGGTTCAGGCTGTCACGAATGCAATAGGCCAACAAGCCGAATAATGCACCATGCAGCTTTCCAAGTACAAGAAATGGTGTAAATTGTATATATGTGTTGTTTGATTGTGAACTATGGATCATATCTTATATGTATGATCCTTGGAATAAATAAGTTTGTTTCAGAAAAAGAGGATAATTATGTATCATAGATAATATTTTCTTTTCTGGTGGACAGCAATATGATGAATCACTCAATAGACTAACCCCCTCCCAGAATGTCCATAGGTACCGGTTCATATTTACAACCGGTACCTATTGTGGTAAAAGGTGCCGGTTTTAAATAAGAACCGGTACCTATGTGATCCAAAAGGTACCGGTTCCAATTTAGAACCGGCACCTTTTTACCACAATAGGTACCGGTTGTAAATACGAACCGGTACCTATGTGGCTTGTATATATGCGGCCGTCGATCGGTATTTCCCCCAAGACACCCCCTGTCGATGCCATTTCCCCCAGACCACCCTGCCGACGCCAAGATCAACCGGTCACCGCCCGCCGCTCGCCGTCGCCACCCACTGCCGTCCCCCTCCTGCACCACTGTCGGTCCTCCCCCTGCCTAGATCTACCGCCGTCGCCGTCCACCGTCGTCCTCCTTCCGGATCTGCGGTCCGCTCACCCGCCCGCCTACGCCCTCCATCACCATCCCCGTCCTCCAGCGCTGCCGTCCTCCATCGTCGCCGCTGCTCTCCTCAAGTGCCGCCGTCCTCCATTGTCGCCGCTGCTCTCCTCCAACACCGCCGTCCTCCATCGTCGCCGCCGCCCTCCTCCGCCGCTGTGGTGTTCTCCTCGAGCTGCTGCTGCTGCTGCATTCTTTGCCGCCGTCCTCCAATCTTCGCTGTCAAAGGTGTGCAATTATGTCAATTAGTTGTTTACTTTGTGAATATTTAGGCATGGATCAAAACAGGCATGGATTGGTATTAATCTAGTCTTAGAAAATACTACTACAAAACCTATTCTTTTGGATAATTGGTTATTGGGATTCCCTGACATATAACTTAGAATAGCTACCAGCACAGTGTGGAGTACTGCATACATTCAGGCCAGAGTTGTTTTCTCCTCGAGCTGTTGCTGCTGCTGCTGCTGCGATACTGTTTCCTGCTATTGCGTATTTAGGAAATTTTTCTATTGTGTATTTCTGCACCCTTGAATACTTTTTACTATTGTGTATTTAGGAAATTTTTCTATTGTGTATTTCTGCACCCTTGAATACTTTTTACTATTGTGTATTTAAAAAAAATGCAATCATGTGTTACTTAAGTTATAAATATGCACAATTTAAGTTATAAATATGTGCAACTTAAGTTGCAAATCAATAAGAACTCTTGAAAAAATTATGCAAATAGGAGCAAAAAATTGTGTTGAATTGTTTCGATATTTTCCCTTTTGTTTTCATAAATTATGCAATAAAAATATGCAAGGTAAACACGGCTTTATGTATAGTACTTGAAAATTTCAGAACATCTAGCATTGGTTTGATTCTTAAATGTACTTGTTGGATGATTTTCAGAATTTAAGTTAGATGAAAATATCAATTCATTCTATAGGATATTTTCATCTTCATACCAAACATTTGAGACTTTTCATTAGATGGCAAAGTTGTAGATAAACCAACATAGTTCTCAATTCTGCAGTGCATCCTAACATGGTTGAGTTGTACATTGCACTAGCCAGCACACCCTAGACAATGAACTAACAGTAAGCCAGTCGAAACTAGTGTGCTTGTAAACAAAAATATATGTAAGCAGAACTAAACAGATTCATGTTTCAGAACTAAACAGATTTCAGAACTTGAGCACAAATTCAGAAATTTAGACGGCTTATAACTTTCATATGCTTAATAGTAAAATTGAAATTCTTTCACCTAAATTTGAAAACATCATGAATTAGTTCACATAGTGGGCAGGTTGAGGAGCACATACAAGGCAAGTGCCCCTTCTTCCTTTGATACATTAATACACTATAGCTATGCAAAGTACATTAGTACACTTGCTTTATGAGGCTGTTTACTTTTTCATATTTTTTCAATTTTGGGTCTCTCGCTTTTCACGTACACGTTTTCTAAACTACTACATGGTGTATGGAATTAGATGGCATTACTTTACTGTTGGTATATTTGAAAGAATATCGTCAAGAGGACAATAAGTTCTTACACTAATTTCTTGTATCTATCTAGCAGTAGTTCTAGCCTAGATCTACAAAAGGAAATGTCAGGGGAACAAGATAACATTAGGCCTACAAATTCTGGAGAAAGCGATGGTGGTAATGGTAGCCCAAGTGGCTTTCTAAACTTGAATCAGCCCGGTGTTAACCCGCACAATACAGAGGTAAATTAACCCATATGGAACAAATAATACCTTAAAACTACATATATCGTCAGATATGAATGACTAATTTATACTGATGTTTGAAAGAGGTTAATCCTTCGGCCACTACGCACTCCGCGAATACTTCAACCTCATCGGCAAGAAGAAAGGCTAGAGGTCCAACTAAGATGCTCTCAGGTCTATACACTATCACGGAGTTAGCTGCAGATGGGACCCCTATAGCTCCAGAATCGGCACTCACCCCATATGGCAAAGCTATAGGTGTCATCATGAAGGATGACATCCCCATCAAGTACCGGCACTGGAAGAGCAGTGATACAGACGAATTGGAGTGGACGGTACCAGACAGAGACAAGGATCTTGCTTGGGAAAAGTTAAAGCGGACATTCCAGTTTCCCGAGGGACAAGAAGAACTCGCAAAGTCCGGGGCTCTTAAGAAGATGTCCATCAGCTTCAAGAAGTGGAAGACGGATCTTAATAGGAAGTTTGTCAAGAAGGGCCTAACACCAAATTTTGAAGATGCCAACTATCGAAGGTGTCGTCTTTTCTCGGATGACTTTGTGGCCTATAGAACATCAGATGAGGCAAAGGAGATTAGCGAAAGGAACCAGGCCAATGCGGCCAAAAACCGATACCCTCACCGTCTCGGCCCTAGCGGATATGCTAAGAACATAGCCAAATGGCAACTCCGGGAAGATGAGCTGCTGCAAAACGGAATCGAGATCGAGACGAAGGACTGGTGCCAACGGGGAAAGAATTACCAATACGCCCGAGGTTCAACACTCTCGGATACAGGCGAGTTGGTACACAAGGGTCCTCGAGAGCAAGAAGTGTCCCAGAGGATCCACGAGGCCCATCTAAAGTCCTCAGAAGGTTCTTTTGTTGCGAGCAGGGAGAGAGATGAGCTTACACTTGCATTGCAGAACCCTGAGCATCCAGGACGCACAAGAGGAATTGGCCTAGTTCCATGGAGAGAAGGTTTTCCTGAAGACAGACATAGGTACCGGTCTCGGAGCAATAAAAATTCCAGAGACCAATCGGAAGAGATAAGGCTATTGAAAGAACAAATGACACTAGTAATGGCAAGGCTTGAAGGTCAGCAAGGGGGCAATGCTGGCCACTTAACCAGTTTAGGTGGGAAGAAAAGCAGCTGCACTTCAACTGAGGTTCCTCAAGAATCGGACACGGTTCATTACCCCGTGGATCACATCACTGTACGTACTACATGCAGGCTGCATGTGCCACTTCAAAACATCAGTCAAGAGGTGGCACGCGCGATGGCACATCCTGTAACGGAGGGAGGGACGATACACGGTAAGCCGATACCAAGTGGCTACTCAAGGGTCGAAGTGGAGGACGTGCCGAGGAGGTACAAGGCAGTGCAGCTTGATTTTGCTCTAGAGGAGGGGGTGAACACTCTTGGTGAAGCCATCCACAACATAATCCTGTGGCGCAAGCGTTTCATTATCTTTCCTTCAGGAGATGGTGATGACGAGCCAAGCGATGGCGGGTCTAGCTCTGAAGGACTTCCTCCCTCCCCTCAAAGGATGCCAACTCCACCACCATTGCCACATAAGAGCCCGTCTCCTCCACCGGCGCAACGTAAGAGCCCATCTCCTCCAGAGGCAGCACATCAGAGCTTAGCTTCATCAGACCGGCCGAAAAAGAGGGGACGCCTCTGTAAAACTTCTCAAATGTCTGAACCACCATCTCTGAAGAAGACCAAGAAGACGCCATTGCCTACCAGGTCGGAGCCATCTTTCAAAGTGCCAGTCGAAGTACAGGATCACTTCATTCGCATGGCAAGGCCACCTGCCCGAAAGTAACCTATTACGGACTTCCGACGTACGATCAAGAAAAAGGGATTGCAAGAATTTTCCAAGAAAGAATTCGAGAAAGATGAGGCCAACAAGACTATGCAAGACTTTCTAAAAGAGGCAGGGCTGAAAAGTTTGGATGATGTGGATAATATTGAGATGGCCTCATTGGCAGCTCAGTTCAAGCTTGGTCATTCTTTGACTACCGACGAATATCGCCACGTCGTTGGCAAATGTACTCAAATGAGAAGGGTAAAAGAGTGGTACTTACAGATGGCCAAGGATGGTAAAGAGATGTTCCCCGTCTTTTACAGGGACGAGGACTTTCATCACTGTGATGGTATAGTTTGGGTCCCATTTAGAGAACTATTTCATCTATACAATCTGAGGGAGCGAGACTTATCGGTAATTCAGTTATGGGCATTGTAAGTATACTCGACCTCTCGCCATTTTTCTAAGTAAATATCCTCGTTGCGTGTCTAATTTTTTTCCTTATGCAGAATGGGGGCGCTTGAATGTAGAGCGACCCATAACAAGCTAGGATTCCTCGATCCACAAATAGTCAATTCCTGTAATATTGACGCAGGCGAATGGTCCTCCCAAGAAATGCTGAACTACCTTTACACATCCTTTGTCAAGCTGCAGGACATGAATACCATCCTTTTGCCTTACCACTTTAAGTAAGTGTGGCATTATCGTTGTACCTCCCATCGTTGTACTTTAAGATGTTAATTGTTCTCTTCCCTTGTATGTAAGCCTCACTGGATTCTTATTGCCATCCATTTAAACGATTCGAATTATAATTAAGCCTAACAATTAATGGCTTTTTGTCAATGCAGGTACCTTTTTCTTTTTTTTCCAGAAAGGCCATTGACTTTGAGAAATGCAATTGATCTTTGAGAAATGCAATGTGAAATAAATCATGCTAGCCTTTCAAATGTAATATTCTGTGATTTCTGTGTTTCAGGAAATATTATATGTGACCCCAAAATTATTTTTTTTGTGCTTCAGCACTATAGGTGCCGGTTCTTCTAAAGAACCGACACCTATAATGCTTCAAAGATGCCGGGGCCTATCACTTATAAGTGCCGGTTATTTATAGAAACCGACACCTATAATACCATATAGATGCCGGTTAAACATTTACAACCGGCACCTATAGAGTTATAGGTACCGGTTGAGAAACCGGTACCAATAGCTTCGATCATTGGTGTCGATCAATTGGTGCTGGCTTCGAAACCGGCACCTATGAGCTCTTTGGAACCGGTACCAATGATTATTTGTGTAGTAGTGGACGTACGTATGTAGCCACGTAAGACGCCGACCGGGACGACGTACGCGGTACGTGTATAGCCACAAAGTCCCTGACTGGACCACGTACACCACATATGCCATCATGACATGCAAGAGATACTCCTGTCTGATATGGATCCCCTCTTCGATCGGTCGGATTGCTACATATATCGTTCGTCCTGTATCTCATCAGGTCGATCGATCGTACGTCGTCCTCGCTAGCAAGCTCGATCAATCGTCGGATTCAACGTACGTCACATTCACACGGCCGGCCGGCTAAGCTAGCTGGTCGGCAGCTGGCCCGTACGTACGTGGCGGCGTCCAGACAATGTGCAGGTGATGAATCCCTGCTACATGTGAAACATAACGTCCCCACACCGACCAGCCGGCCAATCTTACATAAGTTTAATTATATTATCTCTTAGATTATTATTTCCTCAGGTTGATCAGCACCGTTTTCTGTGGCGAAATTACACTTGATTTTGCTTGTCAAAATTTATTTCGGTTTAATATGCTCCATGGAAGAGATGACAGTTTTTTTAAAAAAAATTGGAGGTCAAAACTTGACAATATGAAAAGTTAAAAAAAAAAGCTTATGTGTCGTATCAATAACATCTCATTACTTTAAATTTGTCTTCATCTTACCCATAACATTTTATTTAGTGAAAGACACCGTAATTTTTTTTAAAAAAATCTAATTCACTGCTAAAATATTTAAAAGTACTTATATTTTAAAACAGATATTTAGCCATTTGGAAATGAAGGAAATACTTGCAAAATAACATTCTTCCATGCCTGAGACAAAAAAAGATCAATTGCATTTCTCAAAGTCAATGGCCTTTCTTGAAAAAAAAGAAAAAGGTACCTGCATTGACAAAAAGCCATCAACAACCTGGTCGCAGGCATTAATTGTTAGGCTTCTTTGAGGCATCTCTGAATTATAAGGATCTAGAAAAACCAGTTTTTGACTTTTAGATTCTGCTTCTTCGATTCTGGACAATAAGCTGACTGTTTGTGATGAGACTGTGCCACACAATACGTATCTCTCAACAAATCCTATGCACAGAAATTTCAGCGAAAAACATAATTTTTTTAATAATGGTTAGTAAATTGTCTACGGTACATTCAAGTGAAAAATAAATTTGTTGGTTTAAATCAAATTTTGAACCATGAGATTAACCATGTATAAATTAACAGGTGTCAACCATCGAGCGCTTTTGCACGCAGCGCGCATGGAGGAGAGCACGCTTCTACTTGGAAATGCTAAAAGAACCCATCACAAATTTTTGGGTGAAAAAACATTGAAATCTTTCTATACTATATCATATAGTGTTATTACACTATAGGTGTACTGTAATAATATTTTAATCTCTATATAACTTACAATGTACTCCGTACAAGATATATAGATTTTACGTGTGTTTCTAATACTTATGTAAAATTTATATATAAATTACAATACAATATAGTTATAGAAATTATGTTAATTTTAATATAGTATAATATAGTTAAATTTTGAAAGTTTTTTAAAATAAGAGAGAAAGAGCTAGCCTAATATTCTACAAATAATCTACCTCAATTATATTTGTAAGGTAGAGGGTAAGCATATATGCATAGAATGATAATGTATGCAGTCTCATCCAAAAATGCTTTTGGTGAGTGATATTTGACTGCTAAGAATACTACGAAGAATATAACTTTTGGCGAAAAAAGAGAGACATATGTACAAGGTGCCTCCACTTTAGCTAAATAAAAAAAACCATGAAGAAAAAAGGAAGTACTACTCCCTGTACAAGCTCATGAAATCACAGTGTTGAGAAGATAAGCACAAAGCACTGAAGAGCCTCCTTCTCTAGCTTTTATAAAAGGAGTAGGTCCAACTGAAGAGAACACACCGAAAAAGCAAGAGCTTCTAGCTTAGCCTTCAAGAACCTCCAGCCTCCCTCTTAGGCTGTGTTTAGGAGGTAAGGTTGGAAACTCACCTCCCACGCACACAAAACAGAGCGACGTATTTTTTTATGATTACTTAAGTATTTGCTAATTATTTTTTGAAAATGAATTAATATGATTCTTTAAAGCAACTTTCGTATATAAATTTTTTGCAAAAAACATGTCGTTTAGCAGTTTGAAAAATGTGCGCATGAAAAAGAGAGAGATGAGTTGGGAGAGTAGGCTACCGAACACAGCCTTAGTCCTAGTAGCAGTGTTAAGAATCTACCTTGCTAGTATATTGGAAGCAAGGAGTGTAACATATGCGGTGTAAGGTGAGAACAACTTGTTTGTACCTTCTTTCGGGTTCCCGATAGGGAAAACCATATGTAAGCTTATCTGTTTAATATGAAATAATTTTTTTACGTATCCCTGTCTATTTGTTTTAGATGAGTGTTTATGCTAGGATCCTATAAGAAAAACCGTTTCGGTAGTTCTCATTCTTAGCCTGCATCCTGTATAGGCATCCGAAGAACCTTGTATCCGTAGATAGAAGTGTTCCGGTCCTTCGGGTGGAATAACCTAGGGAAACGATAAACTCTCAGCTACATCGAACATATATAACTAGGAATATCTAAAAAAGTTATTTCTAAAACAGATAGATGAGGCATACGGTGAGTACTGAGTAGGACTTCTAATCTTCTAAATCAAGCATCGATTGTCTGTTTAAGATTCACTATCTTGTAAAGATCCTTAAAGTCAAGAAAAGTTTTTGAGTGAATAGTAATGAACAATAAATTAACACTTAGAATAGTGAACAGTAATCAGTACTTTGAATAGTTTTACCACTTGAAATATTTAAGCAGCACCATCCTAGGTGCACGAATATCCAGCTTCTATAATTAAGTCTTTTTGGGTGTGCTGGTTTACTGTTCACTATTCCAAGTGAGTATTTACTGTTCACTACTATTTATTCAAAAAAAATTCATGACTTTTAGGATCTTTACATGATGGCGAATCTTAAACAAACAGCCGGTACCACTACTACAGAAAGGATTTTTGCAGACGGACGGATTCGATCTTCGCATGCGGTTGGCCGGGCCGCATGCGCGAAAAGGTCTGTGAAGATCACCATTTGCGCATGCGGCCGGAGCCAGCCGCATGCGAAGATCGATCTTCGCATGCGGTCAGTTATGACGGCCGCATGCGAAAACCGATCTTCGCATGCGGCCGATATAAGCAGCCGCATGCGAAGATAGATTTTCGCATGCGGTCCAATTAAGTGGACCGTTTGGGAAAACAAATTTTCCAACAGCAAAATTAATACTCTATCGTATTTGATATTATATTTCGTATGATTTATTATCGTATTTTCGAATAGACGCATATGAGATAGTCGGATTGATGATATTACTGTAAGAAATATCAAATACATAACCATAAATTGAAACGTTGTTTACATACGAAGCATATATTACAAATATCACAACTGTTTCATCACATATATAATTAGTGTACATCTCATTGCATTTGTTCTTTCTCCCATTCTCTGAGAGGTTGAAATTTGTCTTCCAATGCGAGTTCACTCTGGTTGTCGTAGAAGAGACCTCTTGCGTTGCAGACATCACGACGGATGAATCGGCAGAGGTCAGCGCACACGTTCCAGATAGTCCTGTCGTCGAATCGTTGTGCAACATAAGGGATTTTCGGGATCTGTGCACAGCAAAGTCAACAAAAGGTTACTAAGTGAAATATGTGTTGTAGTTGGGTTTCTTTGTAAAGAAAGAAATGCTGACATACTTGGTCACTGGTTGTTCGGTACCTCCCGTTGACTCTGAGCATCTCGCACACGTAATATCCGCACAAGTTGGTTCCCGCTGGTTGTTTGTAACACTGCAATATAATTACGAGGGACCAATCATTAGACATAATTCAGGAACTAATGTACGATAGTTTGTTGTATTGGCATATATATGTTCGTACCGGCCAGCCAGTCTTGACGGATAACTTCTTCTTGGCCGGATCATGTACTGGTCCACCTCTTTTGCGGTAGTACTTATGTGCTCTGTTAGAACAAAACAATTGTTTCTCCAGTATTAAGAAAACTAGAAGTCAAAAAAAATGTCTATTGAAATGTGTATCACTTACAAATTCAAAATAGTTAGGAATTCCATAAACGTCTCCTTGTCATAGTGTGCGGGGTCCAACGATACAATCAATTGGTCTTTTGGATATACGAGGAATAGTATGTAGTGGTCGCTGCAATTAAGAAAGACAAATTAGAGATAGAGAATTTAAAAAATGATAAATTAATTTAACACAGAAGAGAACGCTTACCTGAACGCGTAGGGGACCATCACGACATTTTTGTCGGCGTGCGCCAACATTGCTATTGCCAAGTATGTTGCTACCTCCAGCTTCTTGGTCTTGTGTAATTGCTTGATATATTCTTCCTTTTCTGGAGGGGTCTTGTCAACCAATTCCGGGCAGTCGGCTCTCATCTGTACGGTGTGTTGCATTTTGCATATCCTTGTTGGATCGACGTAGCCAACCGATGATCCAGTTCTGTCAGCTTCGTGAAATTGCATCCTATACAATGTAAATGAAGTAATGAGATATGGTTTTTTTGTTTGGAATGATACGTGTAACATATAAGAGTTCAGACTTACAGGCAGAACGCGGCAAGGAGATTCACATCCATTTTGTCTAGCTTGTAGATGGCGTATAGGTCCCGGAAAGAGATAAAGAATATCCCATTAGGACCACTCATGAAAGCGCCTTCCGGGACGGCGACGCTTATGAAACCGAGACCCTTCCTAGCAGCCTTGATGTACCATTCATGCATTACCCTCATTTCCCAGGTTAGTTTGTTAAGAAGATAAGTTGGTAAAAATGGCTTGCCATATTCATAATTTTCAGGCACATCTGCAGATACCCAAGATTGGACTTCATCTTGGGCTCGTAGTACTGACTTCTGACTGTCTGACATGACATGCGCTAGTTCTTTTGACTTATCAGAATTCCTGAAAGCTGAAAACATGAACTTCTCCTTATCCTTGTCAATCTCCTTTGGGTCGTATGTTGATATCAACTTTGGAATTAGACGACGAGGTTCCAAGGGATTAGACCTCGGTCCGGATTTAGTTCCTTCAGGTATGGGCAGTTGTTCCACCGGAGCAGATTGGGGTGTGGGCGGAGAGGGTTGAATTGTTCGCGGAGAGGGGGGAGCTGGAGGAGCTGCCTCTTGAGCTGGGGAGGGCGGTGGAGTAGGTAGGCGAGGCGAGGACCTAATCGATGGTGGCGACGCTGGATCTGGAGGGGAAGGTGGTCCAGGAGGCGACGGTGGTGCTGGAGCGGCAGCTGTCTTTGCTTGTTTTGAGGTTGGAGTTAAAGATGTTGGTGCTGAAGCGGCAGCTGTCAGGATTATGTCTCGACGATGCCACAATATAAACTGATTTACTGCATCGCCGAGAAGTTCAATCCCCTCCGGTGCAAGGATGTCTAGTTCCATAGAAGTGTGCTCGCTATGTACCTTAGCGACTTGTACCCTTGCATAATCCTCAGGGATTGCCGTGTTGTGGAATTGCCGGCCGGGTATCGCTAAACCCGTTGCAACCTCTTTAGTCTTTCCAGCGCGGCCGATAGGTACTACGAGTGAGCACGGAGTTGGTTCGGTTATACCATCCACAGTGCAAGGAGTTGTGTCCACTGAGCCTGCACTGCTACGTACTTGAGTTGTTGGCTGTGGAGATTGGATGGTTTGCTGGCTATCAGGGAATAGCCTTAGAAAGGCCGTGGGGTTTTCAGCTGCCAACGAATAGAAGTGTTCCTTCACTTGCGCATAGATTTTGTCCGATAGTTGTTCTTTGTATTTGTCTCTCTTCTTATAGCTTGATGTGTCCTGTGGGAACCCTAACCTCCAACTCGTCTTTGACGACAAACCCCTTACACGTCCAGAGTGTTCGGCGGTCCCCAAGGCTGCAGTAAGTTGGTCATTCTCCCTCCGTGGGACGAACTGTCCTGATCTTTCTTTCTCGGCGATCTTCTGCAAATTTTCAGTGATCTGTTCTATGTCAGGAGTCTCGAATAGTATATCTCCCTCCTCCGAGACCTGACCTGTGCTGCGCGCCCACACCCAATTCTTGCTTCGTTCCACCATGGGGTCTACGAGCAAAGGCTTGCCAGCGGCTGCAAACTTTTGCTCGGTTTCTCGCCATCGATCGACGTGCCCAGCGTATCCACTCGAACCCAATCGATGGGGATATTTGTTCTTCTTCGCCAGATCTGACATTTTTTTCCTCAACGCCAACGCTTCAGCTGTGGTACGATCCGCAACGAATGTATCCCAGTCAGCCTGCGATATATGTCCATAGTCATTGAACGGGGGGCGATTCTTCTGGACGTAATCCCGATTTAGATCGGACTTCCACTGTCGCCATCGATCTCCCATCTTTTTAAGTGCGTACTCTCTGCCTATGACCTCCGATCCAGGAGGGTACACGAAATACCTCTGCAAATCATTCCAGAGCAGTGTCTTCATGTTCTCGTCCACCTTTTCCCATAACTTAACATTGATTGGACAACGTGTCCTGACTAGAGTGCCACAGGTGTTGCTGAACCTGGACCTCACAATCGATGGCTCGACGGGCTTCCCATCCTGATCGACAGTAATCACGTTGTATGTTTCCTTTGGTAATTTGTTCTTGCTTCTCTCACCACGTCTTCTTTTCCCACTCCCGCCTGCACTCGTAGATGTATCCGTACGATCCGGGGCAGACGTAGCAGTGTCCATTTCAACTTCTTCCGATCTGCGAGTCCTCCCGGCCTTACGTTTCGAGCGGCGTCGGACTTCCATCTGCAGAACATAAGTCACTCTCTATATCATTAGGCAGATTTGGTATTTACGTACGAATTAATATATGGCGAACGATGTTCAACACTTACGGCCTGTTCCAAAGGTATGTAGTCCGGATCATCATCGCGAGGAGCGACTTGTATTACTTCCATCGGGTCACTTGGTGTTCGCCACGTTTCTTCACTAGAAGCATCAGCCTCCTTGTTGCTACCGGAAATCTGAGGAGCTTTGCCTTCTTCAGTACAAGCTTTGCCTTCTTCAGGCGCTACTGGGGCGTTCGATGGAACCTTGTCGTTCGACATCTTTCACATTGACGAAAAAACAAATGAGTAAGACCAATTGTAAGCTCCCAAAAGTCGTACATGTGGAATACATAAGGCTGTATTTTTTTATGCTGATTTAAAGGGTTCAGAAGGTAAATCTGATGGGAAGAAAGCATAATTTCTTTATAATTCAACAAATTTTCCATAGAGTGCTAGCAGGTGTCTCGCTGGCAGCTAACTATTACTACTTCCAAACCTAGATAGATGGTATTGTTGACTTTATTTGGTCTTTTCATGTGTAATTTTGACCATTATTTTTATGTTACTCCATTCATTCTAAAATATAAGCATTTCTAGGTTGTTTAGCTGTTTAGCTGGTTAAGAAAAAAGATCCCCTTTTTATCACCTCGATTGCTTTGAATTGCTTAATTCTCCTCCTAAGCACATGATTGACTGAAAATGTATATCTCGTTCATTGGAATCGGTTCCTTATAACAAATGGTGGGGTTTTATTGTGGTACAAATTTTGAATCTACAAATGTTTATATTTTGGTACAAATTACGAATGCACAAATGTTTATATTTTGGAATGGAAGTATAACGATAATACCAAACAATATTGTAAAAGTATTGTAAGGAAGAATCTACCCATATAATTTGTATATTTTTAAACGAAATATTTTTTAGAGCATTCACAACTAACCCCTCCATTTCATATTATAAGTCTTATGACTTTTTTTAGTCAAACTTTTTTATGTTTAACCAAATATAAAAAAAGAAACATAGTAGTATTTTCAACACAAAGCAAATATGAAGTATCAAAATATATTTAATGTTAGATTTAATGTTACAAATTTACTTACGAAGTAATGACGAACATCCAAATTTACAAATTTACTTACGAAGTAATAACGAACATCCAAATTTACAAATTTGGTTATGAAGTAATAACGAACATCCAAACATATTCCAAATTTGTATATTACCTGTGCTTCTCACATATATATATCTCACAAATTCACAAATTCAAAAATAAGGGGCTTTGGACTTGTTTTGACATAATTGCACATATATACATCTCAAAAATATATCTCACATATATATATCTCACAAATATAAATCTCTCACATATATATATCTCACAAATTCACAAATTCAAAAATAAGGGGCTTTCGACTTGTTTTGACCGAATTGCACATATATACATCTCACAAATTCACAAGTATATATATATATATATGACATATATATCTCACAAATTCACAACTATATCTCACAATGCACATATATATCTCATATTTCACTTCACATTGCACATATATATGTCACAAACATCACACTGCAAATATATATCTCACATTTGACTGCCGGCGGCGTGGAGGAGGACTAGGAGCTGCCGGCGACCGCGGTGCGCGTGGAGGAGGAGGCCGGCGACGAGGGCGACGGCGTCGGCGGCGTGGATGCGACCGGCGGCGGCTAGGGTTCGGCGGCGGCCGCGGTGCGCGTGGAGGACGAGGAGGAGGCCGGAGCCGGCGGCGGCGAGGGGGAAGGAGGAGACGGCGGCTAGGGGGGAGGAGAGGAGGCCGGCGACGAGGGCGACGGCGTGGATGCGACCGGCGGCGGCTAGGGGGAGGAGAGGAGGCCGGCGACGAGGGCGACGGCGTGGATGGCCGGAGCCGGCGGCGGCGAGGGGGAAGGAGGAGACGGCGGCTAGGGGGGAGGAGAGGAGGTCGGCGACGAGGGCGACGGCGTGGATGCGACCGGCGGCGGCGACGAGATTTGGCAGCCTGGCGGCTAGTGTTCGGCGCGCTAGACTTAGAAAATTTCACCATCCCGCGCTCCCCTGTATATAGGCCCAGATCATCGCATGCGGGCGGCTTTACCGGCCGCATGGAAAAATGATCTTTCCATGCGGCTGTCTTAGCGGACCGCATGGAAAGATAATTTTTCCATGCGGTCTTCTTAGACAGCCGCATGGAAAGATCGTTTTTCCATGCGGCCGGTAAAGCCGCCCGCATGTGATAATGTTCTTTCCATGCGGCCATCTTAAGGGCCCGCATGCGAAAATAATTTTGCCTTTTGGTTAAACTTTTTTTTCCCATATTACTAAACTTCATTGGTACAACTAAATTTTTTTATTACACACAATATTTTCAAAATACATCCTAAATATGTAGTAAATTATTTATAACAATGGATTAATAAGATTATGTAAAGAAACTTTCGTATAAAAACATGTAGAAAAAAAACAACGTTTAGCAGTTCGAAATGTGGGCCACTTTCATTCATCCCGATAAATTTAGAACACCAGGACAACTGAAGGTTACAAAAGAACTAGAGCTTAACTATCTTTGCGATACCATCTGATCGAACGTACGACATATTAGCTTCGTCAATGGTTCGCTCGACCTTCTTAATTCGCATAGGAAGATCGGTAAACAATGGTACATCGTCGAACTGGTTGTAATCAGCGGGGTCTTCGATGTTGTCGATGCCGACGATCTGTTGTTTTCCGTCCACGACAATATCCATCCGTTCATCCAAAGGGTCCTTCACATAAAACACTTGAGCCACACGCTCTGCTAAAACCCAAGGATCATCCTTGTGGCCTATCTTACTGTGATCGACTATCGTTAGCCCATAGTCGTCCACGGAAACCCCTGTTGTGTCTTTCACCCATTGACAACGGAGCACAGGGATCTGGATGTTCAGGCCGTAGTCGAGTTCCCATATTTCCTTTATGGTCCCGTAATACAACTTCTTTTCACCAGTTGGGTCGATCGCTTCGACACGAATCCCACTGTTTTGTGAGACGCTTTTCTTGTCCTTCGTACTCGTGTACAAGGTAAAGCCATTGATGTCGTACCCTTGCCATGAGTTGACAATACTTGAAGGCCCACTTGCCAATCTTGGTAAAGTAAGTTGCTCCGTACAATCACCGACTGGCAGGTTTAGATCTTTGAACCATTGAGGAAATCGACGCCTGTGCTCTCTTGAAACCCAATCGGCGGATCGTCTTGGGAAGCAGGCTTTGATTTCTTCAAAGTGTCGCTCAATGAATGGCTCGACGATAGCGAGCTGTTGTAGAACGCTGCTGTGTGCCACGGCCACTGTTTTGTAATCATTATCGAAAAACTGCTTCCTACCAACAGTACCCCTTCCAGATAATCTCCCTTCGTGTCGATGCACAGGAATCCCAATGGCATTACCATCCTTTATGTAATCCATACAACACTCGACCGCCTCTTCAGTTGTGTATCCCTCTATCATTGATCCTTCGGGGTGAGCGCGATTGCATACATAGCCTTTGAGGATTGACATGTAACGCTCATACGCCCACATCTGGTGTAAGTATAAGGGACCAAGTTCAATAATCTGAGGGACGATGTGAACGATCAAATGCTCCATCATATCTAAATATGATGGTGGGAAATACATCTCCAGCTGACATACGGTCTCCACAGCAAATGTCTGAAGGGGACCTAATTCGAGAGGATCAAATACCTTTTGTGAGATTCGATTGAAAAAGTAGCACAACTTTGTTATAACCACCTTGGTATGGACAGGTTTGACTGCCCTTATAGCAATTGGTAGGAATACCGTTAGCATCCTATGGCAGTCGTGCGCATTGTATCCGGAAATGGTCAAATCTTTCGTTGAGACTAGCTTCCTGATGTTCGATGAGAAACCACTAGGCACTCTCACCCCTTGTAAGCATTTACAGAAGGCTTTTTTCTCTTCAAGTGTCAACGAGTAACAAGCAGGAGGTATCTTGCTCTTTCCATTTGCCAGCTCTACTGGGTGAAGGTCATGCCTTATGTCCAAATTTACAAGATCATTACGTGACTTCAGTCCATCCTTCGTCTTACTCGGGATGTCCAGCAAGGTGCCGATGGTGCTATCAAACACGTTCTTCTCGAGGTGCATAACATCAATTGCATGACGGATCTCTAGGTCCTTCCAGTAATCTAAGTATCTGAAGAAAATTGAGTGCTTCTTGAATGGCAATGTAGTATTCTCCACGTCATCAACTTTCTTCCTCTTTGCTGTCTTTTTCTTTCCCTTGCCAAATACAACCTTAATGTTCTTTGTTATATCATACACGTAAGTACCACTTCGTGTTTCAGGGCCAGTCTCGTTCTCCACTGTCTTGTCGAACAATCTGGCCATCTTACGATACTTGTGTTTTCGTGGTAGAAACCGTCGATGTCGCATGTACACTGTCTTCTTAGACGACGTCAGGTATTTGTACGAAGTCATATCCAGACATATCAGACACCCAGTCTTCCCTTTAATCTGACCGGATAATGAAAAGTTTGCAGGTAGATCATTGATGGTAACAAATATGATCGCACGTAGATTGAAGTGCTCCCGCTTGAACTCATCCCACAGCCGTAACCCCTCTTTCCATAGCTCCTCCATGTCCTCCATCAAAGGCTCAAGAAAAACATCTATATCGATTCCAGGTTGCTTCGGACCTTGTATGAGGATAGTGAGAAGAATATACTTTCGTTTCTGACATATCCATGTTGGAAGATTATACATTGTGAGAAGAACTGGCCATGTGCTGTGTGAGCTGCTTAAATCACCAAACGGGTTCATTCCATCAGTGCTCAACGCGAACCTTACATTCCTTGGATCCTTACCAAATTCTGGATGCTTTGCATCAAATGTCTTCCACTGGCGAGCATCGGCAGGATGTCGAATCATACCGTCTGTCTTTCGGCCCTCTTGATGCCATCTCATCAACTCAGCATCAGTCGGGTTTGAGTACAGACGCTTCATGCGGTCCTTAATTGGTAGGTACCACATCACCATTGACGGAATTTTTTTTCGCTTACGCTCCGATGAATCTAGGTCAGTAGACTCTGTGTGAACGGGCCCATTTCCCGTTTTATACCGACTTGTGCCACACGTTGGGCAACTTTCCAAGTCTGCATATTCTTTGCGGTATAATATACAATGATTCTCACAAGCATGAATCTTTTCAACACCAAGAGATAAAGGACATATGAGTTTCTTCGCTTGATATGTATTCGAAGGTATGAAGTTAGGCTTAGGAAGCAACACACTCAACAAGCTCATCAGATCATTAAAACTTGTGTCCGACCATCCATGTTTAGCCTTCAATCTCAGAAGTTCAAGCACTGAACGCAGTACCGTGAAATCCTTATCACATCCGTTCGTTTCATCGTAAAGAAGATCCTTCGATGCCTTCTCCAGTGCCTGCCAATTCTCTAACCGTCGTGATCTACCCGCTAGAACCTCAGGTTCGACATGGCGTAGCATATCTTCTATATCAAAACCGCCCTCAAAATCATCACTATCTGTGGACACGTCTACATTTAACCTTTCACGGGACATGTCTTCGATTACAAAATTCTCTGCCTCATTCATCTCCGGACTTAACTCTTCATCGTCATCTTGGGGATCGGCGATTTCCCCGTGATAGGTCCAAACCT
Organism: Oryza officinalis; assembly: GCA_008326285.1. Lineage (NCBI taxonomy): Eukaryota > Viridiplantae > Streptophyta > Magnoliopsida > Poales > Poaceae > Oryza > Oryza officinalis. The sequence goes on from BDMV01000002.1 coordinate 21,779,020, forward strand.
TATAATTGGCGGTGAATCCATGTTGCATTATGTGTCCCAAAATTTCGCCATGATCTACCAGCAATTTCTGATTCTTGCAATGACGACACGGACAAAAAATTTTTGCCATATTCTCCCTCAAAGCATGCGCCTTAGCCTGATCAATAAATTTAGATGCTTCCTTCATAAATATTGGCTGAGTTCTCCGCATCTCATACATCCATGACGACCGATCCATCTATATATAAAGACAATAAAATTACAGACACAAATAATAGACCGCAGGTATTTTATAAAGACGTGTAAATACATATATATATCCATCAGAAAAATACAACAATACAAGTAACTAGTATGTATAAGTGTTTACATCCAAAATTTACACATCAAAACATATATTTTGAAGCTAGATTTTGCAAAAACTAGCTAAAACAAACCTTATCAAAATTTTAAAAAAGCTATAATTTCCACCAACGAAATTTAATAAAAATGGAGCCAAATGAAGGAGGAGAGAGAGTTCTTCACCTTTCATATAAACTTTAAGCAAAGATTTCGAGTTGAAAACCTTCCCCCCTATTTGTTGCATGCATAGGAGAGAGAAGAGCTCGGTTTGAAATGGTGAAGTTCGGGCTAGCTGCAAGATATATGGGCCCATCATCGCATGCGGTCCGTTAAGACAGCCGCATGCGAAGATTCATTATCGCATGCGGCTGATTAACCTGCCCTCAGGGGGGCGATTTTTGCAGGCGCGCCCACAGGTCGGCCGCATGCGAAGATAAAGCCCCCCGTACAGAAAAATGTTCTCTGTAGTAGTGTACTTTATTAAGAAGATTTTAAAGTCCTAGTCGATACTCACCGTATGCCTCATCTATCTGTTTTATAAGCAACCTATTTAGATATCTCTAGTTATTTTCGATCTAGCTGAGAGTTTATCGTCTCCTCAGGTAGTTTCGCTCAAAGGGAACACTTCTCTACGGATATAAGGCTCTCCGGATGCTTATGCAAGATGCAGGGTATGAACAAGAACTACTGAAAATGTTTCTCCTGGGTCCCTAACATAAACACTCGTCTAAAACAAATAGACTAGGATACATAAAGAAAATTACTTCATATTAAACAAATAAAATTATATATGGTTTTCTCTTTCGGAAACCCTGAAGAAAGGTACAAACAAGTTTTTCTCACCTTACACCGCTTATGTTACATTTCTTGCTCATAATATAGTAGCAAAGTAGATTCTTAACACTACTAATAGGACTAAGGCTGTGTTCATTATTTTGAGTTGGAAACTCGCTCTCCTAACACGCAAAACGGAGCGGCTCATTAGTACATGATTAATTAAGTATTTGTTAATTATTTTTTAAAAAATGGATTAATATGATTTTTTAAAGCAACTTTCGTATATAAACTTTTTACAAAAAAATATACCGTTTAGCAGTTTGAAAAACGTGCGTGTAGAAAAAGTGAGAGATGAGTTGGGAGTATAGGCTAACGAACACAGCGTAAGAGGCTGAAGGCTCTTGAAGACTAAGCCAGAGGCTCTTTCTTCTCTGGTGTGTGCCCTTCAGCTATACCGACTCCTTTATAGAGGCCAAAGAAGAAGGCTCGTCGGTGCTTCATGCTTATCTTTTCAACGCTGTAATTTCACGAGCTGGCTAACACCAGAGAGTAGTACTTCCTTTTTTCTTCACATCTTCCTTCATTCAGCAAAAGTGGAGAACCCATTGTACATATGTCTCACTTTTTGCAACGGAAGTTATATTCTTCACATGTTAGCAGTGAAATGTCACTCACCGAAAATCTTTTTGGATGAGTCTGCATATATTATCACTCTATGCTCATAGTGTCCTTCTAAACTATTCTTCCCTTTACCTTAGAAATATAGTTGAGGTAGATTATTTGTAGAATATTTGGCTTGCCACGCCTGAATGATTAATAATTCCTTATCAATTGAACCTTTCTTATATATGAAACTTTGAAATCTATCCATAGTATATAGTGTATTACACTGTATAACATTTTAATCTCTATATAACTTACTATCTGTACTCCGTACAAGATATATAGAATTACGTGTGTTTCTAATACTTATGTAAAACTTATATATAAAGTATAATACAATATAGTTATAGAAATTACGTTAATTTTATATAGTATAATGTAGTTAAATTTTGAAAGTTTTTTTAAAAAAAAAATCGTCGCAAGATTTTTTATGATAGTCTCCTACTCATGTTGCGAGAACTCACACGTGGAAGTTTGATCGGGTCTGGCCCCATTAACACATTTGTGCTGCCTTTCTTTTTTATTTTCTTCCTGGAAAAAGTTAGTTTTTGCCTCCCTCCACTATATGCCAGGTTTAATTCACAAGGCTCCCTTAACTGTTAAAAACTGAATCAATTTATCTCTCTACGATGGTTTCATCAGACACGTGTCATTACCGGTAAAAAAAATTAAAAAGTCTTAGAGAGACCCACATGTCACATGTCAGTGAGACTTTCATCCTCCACCTCTCCGCCCCGGCCCTCCCCGTTCTCTTCCCTGGCCGTGGAGGCGGAGATGGTAGCTTCAGGCCTCCTACTCTCCTCGCGGGCTCACTCAACTGGCAGGGGCAACGACACTGGCCCGGAGGTTAGCGACTCAGCGAGAAATGGCGGGATGCACGTAAATGTGTGCAAGCCGAGGCTGCGCGCTTGGTTAGTTCCCGCCGCTGCTCGCTTTCCTACGGGGAGGGGGAGGAGCCACCGACGCCGAGGCCCTTCCTTCCCGCCAATCGCCGGTGCCGAGGAGAGGCAGTCGTCGCCTGGATGGGGAGATGGGTAAGGCCGTCTTGCTCACCACTCGCTGTCGATGCCCGCGCGTGCACAACCCCACGAAGGTGACAGATGAACACGAGCAGGCCGATGGCGGCGGCCTCGGAGACGCTGACATATAAAGCAAGAGGAGCCTGGAGCCACGCCGCAGCGAGCTGCACCACCGGCGCCCGGAGCTAGCTGCTGGCCTAGAGCGCGACAAGGAAGTTGAGCAGCACGGCGTCGAGGTCGGCTGCCACAGTGCGCCGACGCGTCTTAGGTCGTCACCGGTGGCTGTCGCGGGAACCTTCCCGCCAGCAGCGCCATGTCGCTCGTTATCATAGCAACAGTCGCTTCGCGAGGCCGAGCTCTTCACGGCAAAGACGGTGAGCATGCACACGCTGACACGCTTGCTTACTTGGTGCCAACCAGTATGGTAGTGGAGATGAGTTGTTGGTCTGATTTTTGAACAGCTCCATCTGGGATTTTTATTTGTATCTTTTTTTTTTTTGATTATAATGCAATGTAAGCGTCACCTACCTACCACGTCGGACAAATACCCGACCAATCAACGTTCCACGTAAACGCCACATCAGATAAAACCACCTTACAAACCATTGAGGAAGTTGAATTGATGCGATTTTCATAGTTGAGGGATTTTTTATATCCGGTTTTGTGTTCAAGGGATAAGAATTGGACTCAACCTATAGTTAAAGGAGGCAAGTAGACTTATTCTTTTTTTTCCTTTGTGACAGGGCTTTTGCTTTTGTATTTCAAGCCCAAACACAGTTGCTTTGGCCCATTAAAAAGAAGCCATATAACCCACCTATAATAAACTAGTAATTTGCCCGTACTAACATTACGGTGATATTTAGTAAGTGTGCACATGAAAGCCACCCATCCTAGAGCAGCTCACACCGGATGGCAGTGGTTGACTACCTCATCCACATGAATCCGAGCGGTGGGGAGGAAGGGAGCTGAGGCGGCCGACGCTTAAGGTCACAGACGACGACAGGTTTCGTGTTGGAGGTGAAGGTTGTTGGCTGGATTTGTGGTGGATGCGGTGGCCCACAGGTGGATCACTGTAGAGGAGACGGCCGCTCTGTGGAATCCATGCTGGACAAGGAGGACGTTGGGATTCATGTGTTGCCCTCCCCGGCGTCCTCCTTCTCATTCATTTAAAAATTATTATAACTATTACAAACATGAATGACTTTTAGTTGTGAAATTCAAGTCTCATTAAGGGGAGTAATCTCTTCACTATTACCATGTTAATTGACTACTTTGTAGTATCAATTAATGGTTTTCTATTTTTTTCATCAATAATCAATATTTGTATCACTATATAAATACAAGAGAAGAAGTATTTAAAACATTTGGATAAAGAAATCAACTAATCAATAACACTAGAAGTAGTATTTAAGACATTTGGATAAAAAAATCAACTAATCGATAACACTGGGCAGACAACGTAAAATTTTACACGTTAGGTTACATCATAGTAAAGAAATGATTAAGGTTGCTACAACCATAGACCAAGACATAACAGTTGTGAAATATAACATAATATTTGTTAGGCGCTTTTATTTGATGCAATTGGTATGAAAACATAAAAGGAACAAGTTGCCTGTAGCAGCTTGGAGGACTACCGATTTCCTTTTCTAACTATTTCCATCGACATCTTTTCTATTATATACAGGCCTAATACACAAACAAAATAAAATGCTTATATAACATGCTCGTGTTCTGCAACAGTTACATAGTTTCATTTTATTAACCAATTATAATACACTTTATCATAAAGAGTCTAGGATGTGTCAAAAAAATGTGAACTGGACATATGGTTTATTTAGAAAAAAATCATACGGTAACAAACCCAGATTAAAAAAAAACTTGTAAAAATTAATATAATGAAAATTTTTATTTATATTTATTTGGTGAGAATTTATTTTAGTTGTTTTTGGATTTTCTATGCATCATTGTATTTTGCATACATGAATTAAATTTGAGAACAACAACAACAACAACACGACGACGACGACAACAACAACAACAATAAAAACAAATCCAATTAGTTATAGCTCAGTTTTGCATCTCAATTAAAATATGAAAGACCCAAAATTAATCCAAATTGGAGTATAAACTATGAAATTTGTTTGAATTTTCAAAAATGAACTACACATGAGAAAAATCTAAAAAATTCACCAAATGGAGTTCTTAACCATACTAAGCTCCAGTAACATTTGCAAAAAAATTTGATCACTGTAGCTATCCCGAAAAATTTCCCAAATCCTCAGTTTTTCCCTCTCCTTCTCTCCCTCTCTCTCCTTTGTGGGCAATTCGTCGAGCAACTAGTGTGCGAGGTCGAGGTCGTTGACACTGAGCCGCCCTAGCCGCCTGTGCCCGCGAATCCCGCCGGCAAAGCTAAGGCAAGACTGCGCAAAGCCACGCCGCCCTGCCCGAGGCCTTGCCACGACCACCGCTGACCTCGCCGCTCTCCCCACACAACCATCGTTGCTCCTCTACTCGAAGCAATGACGCTACGCAAAGCTGCTCCGCTCAACCGACACTGCCTCCCCTCTGCAAAGCTATGTTTCCTGCTGCGCCAAAGCCTATAAAGCCGACGTCCCCAGCCTTTCGCGATTCCTGCCGACCCCGCTTGCGCTCGATAGTCGTTGAGCACGTCGCGACAACCACCGCCCGACATCGCGCTCCACCGATCTCGTCGCTCGCTCTATAAAATCCTACCCCGGCTCGTTAGCCACCTCCCGCTCCTCTCTCGACCCTCCCAGCCAAAGGAAAAACCTATAAGTCCACTAGATCGACGGGAACGGCCGCGCCACCGTCGTGCAACGCGCTGGCCGAACAGACAGCCGCCACCACCCCACGCCCATGAAACCGTCGCCTGGGTGAGCTCCCTTCCCTCTCCTTGCGCTAGCATGCTCCCAAGACACCCCTAACCCTATTTTCGCGATCAATTTTAGGACCATTTCGTCGGAGAGCCGCCGCCGCCATTGTCGCCACCCAGCACCTCCCGGGAGCTCGTCGCCACGCCATCTCAGGTCGCCTCCGTCCGATTCGAGAACGGGGTAAGACTCCCCATAGTCCCTAGGCTCTCCCCTCTCCCTTAATCGAGGCCCCGTCGCTCATAGCCTCCTCGCTGCCGCCATCCCGAACTACCTCCGCCACCGACCATGGCGCCCGCCACCGCCACCCTTCCCCGGCTGCGCCGTCGCCTCTAGGTGGAGCGCGAGGAAACCTCCTAGCCGCCCCAGTCCTCGCCCGAGCCAGCCCCGCGGCCGGTTGCCGCCGGCGCACGCAAGCCGAGCCGCCCCCACGCTCCTCCCCCTTCGTTCCATCCTTGGGAAGAAGACGAGGACCTTTTTGCAAATAACCGAACCTATAGGGTTCTAGATACAAAATGCCGATACACTTACATGTGGGACCTGGACTTATTTATAAATAACAGAAACAATAAGGTTCGTATTATAAAGCGCCAAGACACTGACATGTGGACCCTCTGTTTTTAAATGGATGCCTAAAACGAAAATACGCCTTCCTGGTAGAAAAGCGTATTCTTGGAAGTACGCTTTTGTTCTTTAATAAAGGAAATTAATAAACCTGAGCAAATGGTTTCGGTTAATAATTTTTGTACTGAAAAATACTAAAACTTTAGAAAAATCATAGAAAATTCATTTTAACTCTCATTGAGGTGAACCAAATTTTGTTAGGTTCATAATAATTTTTCTCTTTAATACTGTGCACTCAAACTTAGCACCACTATTACAAAAAATTTCACTAATTCAAATTTGAATAGTAACTTTTATATTTATCGTATTTAAATCTTAGAAACGCGATAACTTGCACATACGAAATCAGATTTAGACATTTTTTTCTAATAAATTTATATTAAATCACCCTCTATACACTGAACATGTTCATGCATCATACATCATATTTTATCTTGGAGTTTCATTGGATGTTCATTTGAATGTACGTTTAAATTTAAATAAAGGACGATTTGATTGTTGCCGTCGACGAGAGTGTGCAAGACCAAGAGATATTTGAGGAACCAACTGAGCAAGGAAAGTCCTATTCAATTCCTCCTTCGATGATGTTGAATCCTATATTTTCACAAATCCTTTATTTATAAATTGCATGCGATGTTTTATGAAAAAAATGGGATATTGGTAGAAATAACCTATTTTTTGCATTACCTATCTTTATATAGTGACTACCCTTATTGTTGAAGCGCTAGGATGGGTATAAATGTGCATGTTGTTCAAGCAACATGTGGGTATATTTGAGCTACTACGATAGCTACTTGCTTAGCCATGCTTAGAAAATTTTCAATGATTACATATGACATGATATTTACTCTTTACAAATGGGATGTTTGAAAATGTTATATAGAGGGGTTGCCTCTATTACTTTGTGAATGTTGAAAAAGTGAAAATAATGTTTTTAGACTTGTGCGGCAAGTGATGTGCATATGGTAGTAGTTGCGCACCGATAGGGGGAGTGTTCGCCCGAGTCGATTAAGAACTAAACTATGTGTCACCAACTAAGATTATAGTGCAACCACATGTGTTGGTTATGGGGCAACCTTAGCTTATTAAGTTGCTTATTTCTTAACATTGCATTGGGAGGCCGTTGTAGTAGGGACTAGTCTAAGCGATGGTTCATAGGAGCTATCCATATGACCCTTTGTGGGAATAGATGTGTTCGCCACATGGCATGGGCATCTGAGCATATCCAATATAACGGATACTGTCTCGTTGAGGGAACAGATGTGTTTGCCTCACAGTGTTAGGATTAGGTTGGGGCCAACCTTTCCTAGCGGCATTGGTTCATGGCCAATGTGAAGAAACACTCTCCGTGCTCATGTAAGGTTAATCTTTGAGCAATGTAGTGGCTTTGTCATAGGCTAACAAAATGGGTACCTCATGAAAGAACTATATCAAATTTTGGTGTCCTAATATTGGAGTATGAGAACTCATTCTTCAAATTTATCTTCTTCCTGGATTTTTTGACTCCAAAATTTCTTTCTCCTTTGCCTCTTGTAATTGGCTTTCATGAGTCGATACCTTCTGCATCAGATGAGCTAAACTTTCAAAATCTTGGAAAAAAAACCTTTCTTTGATATGTATTGATAATCCTTGAAATGCCAACTCTGCTAACTGCTCATCACTTAAGCTCAAACTATAGCATCGGCTACGAATGTCACGAAATCTTTGAATATATTCTAGAACCGATTCATCTACTTGATGCTTAGTCGATGTTAAATCTATGAGTTTCATCTCACTTATTCCAGCAAAGAAATACTTATGAAACTGCTTTTCTAGATCGGTCCATCTTTTGATTGAATTTGGATGTAATGATGAAAACCATATAAAAGCCGATCTAGATAATGATAATGGAAAGAGTCTGATTTTCAAAGCTTCTTCAGCCGATGCTTCTCTGCACTGAGCCAAAAATCGACTAGTATGTTCAACTGTAGATATGTTATCATGTCATGAAAGCTTGGAGAAATCTGGGACCTTGTATCAGTGAGGTAGTGGAACCTTATCAAACTATTCGGGATATGGCTGCCGATACATAAAAGTTTGTTCATTAGGTTTGAGTCCAAACTGTTCCCTAATTATCTCAGCCCACTCATCATTCCTTGCATTGTTGATGTTATATTGATGTGGCACTGTTCCTTGCATATATTGATACTCTTCACCATGCCTATACTGATAAGATTCCTCTGGCCGATACTGATGTGGTTCTTTACACCAATGATAATATAGTAACCCCCCGAGCTAAACACATTGAGCAAATAATTCATCAACTGTCATCTTGACTAAATCCTGAAGTGCGTTCACCAACACTCCAGATCGACCGATTAATGCAAGATGCATAGCTTCGTGGACCAAATCTTGCAAAGACTTTTGCGAACTTGTGAGCTCATCTTGGCTTGGTTTATTGATCATAACTTCCCATGGAAATTGTGTCTTCTGAATCAGTCCTTGTTGTGTCATGCCGAAAGATTCAAGACAAAGCTTCTGAAAATCAGCCACGGATTGCTCCACCTGTTGCCTCTGTTCCTCTATCAAATTCTTCATCTTGACTGGGATCATGCTATTATCATCGACTTCTTCTTCAAACATGTTTGCTTGAATATAATCGTCCCACTGGGCGTGCGAAAAATGTGTTGACGCAAAATTCATTGCACACACGAAGCCCTGGGGCTCCAGTGCAGGTCCTATCAACCGAGTTCAGAGCGTGCTAATTAGTTTGATCCTGCAACTAACAAGATAGATAGATTGACCATATAAGATCAAAGAGTCGATTGACCAATTAGGCCGATGTGATGAAGTGATGCCAGCTGATGTCGACAGGGTTTTGATCAATCAGCTATAGACTCAATGTAGATTCAAATAATTAAATGAACAATGAGATTTATGCTATCATTGGCTAGAACTAAATTATGCATAATCATCAATAAACCATTCTTTATCAAACACAATCTTGATAGATCGGACCGAACCGAGACAATGTAATATTGAAGTTAATAAAGATAGATTTAACTAAAAATTATACAAGTTTGAGTATAAACCGATGCAACTCTGAAGATGCAATGAGATAATATAATGTGAACCAATTGGCTAAAACTGATGTAATGTGATGGATGTAAATCCGATGATTAAAACATACATCGGCTAGAGATTCGTTGTAAATAAATTATAGTGTATATTGGCTAACTAATCGATATATCTGATAGTTGAAGCCCAACATAATGATAACACATCGGCTAGAATTTCTATGAACATTGCATAAAAACCTATCGGCTTACTAGAATTAAACTTATTAGCGGTAATCAAATAGATTGGAACTAACCGAGACAATATAAGACTAAAGATAATAAGAAAAACCTACTTAGCCGATAATTCTACACAAATGGGATGGATATGACTAATCTATCTAAAACCGCAGTACAATTAGAGAAACATCAAGTTAGTCAAAATATCGGACCTAATCGAGAAAGTCCTAACTAAGCTGATACAACTCTAAACAGTAATGCAGTTAAAGATAGAATCAATATATAAGATAGGCGACACTTGCGTCAACCTAGATAGAATATCGGACTTAAACGAGAAAGTTATAGCCACGTCAATACAAGTGAAGTTGATGGAATTTACTACCTCGCCGAAGATCGAACTCAACCGGTGCAGCCTAACTCAAAACTAAGAACTCGCCGGAAAAAAAGGTGACGATGCGCCGAAAGTAATTGTATTGATTTGTGGAGATGATTTACAGAGACCATAGGTGTACATATTTGTACCCTCGGGTTGATACTAGTCCTGACCGGATACTAGATATAACTTCCTAAAGATAAAAGAAAAATTACTAAATCCTGCCTAATTAATAGATAGAGTTAAATTGTCGTGCCGTAGTCTTCACGATTCCTACTTGAACTCGATCTCTTCTAAACAAAGTTCCATCGGTTGGTTGACCTCTTTCCTTAACCGTATCCATTAAAAAACCGTACCGAATTTTGTGTTAACAATCATGCTGTCACACATTGAGCATGTTATGTACAACCCATAGTGTTATTCGGAGACTCGTCGCTGCAAGGAGTGGTAGATGCCGCCGAACGAACACCCGAAAGGGACCCCGTCAGGATGAACGCGTGCTTGTTTGTCCTAGGCTCGGTAGGACAGCTAGGACATCCTCTAATGTCGTAGAGATGAGATATGATGAGCAACTGGGGATTGGAGGAGAATAGACTTTTGGATAGGTAACAAGGTGGGAGATGTAGAATATAGAGGATTTGGTAATAAATTGATTTTAACGATTGATTGGTTGTTGTTTCATTCAGTGTTAGTCCCCTTATATTTATAGAACAGGTGGACTTACTTCCCATGGTCTTTCTCATGTCCAATTAATCGTAGAAACCAATTATGACTCTAAAATCTAAGGGCTTAGCAAGAAAACCCGAGAATCGGCAAATCGGATTCAGAGTCAGACTCCACCAATCAGACTGGCCCCCTACTGTCAGTCTGACAGACCCCTATCGTTGATTTGACTGGCCCAATGGCTGCGGTCAAACCGGCCTCACATAGCAAGTCTGGATTCTTTCCAAATTTGGCCATGGTTCTTATTCTTACTCTGGGAGCCAAATTTGGGTATTAACATGGGGTTATCTTAGTACGATATCCACTAATACTAGTCATACATGTCTCTGAGGCTTATGTGTTTAATGAGGATACAAAAATACTATTAGAGGCCCTCTCTTGTTCAGATTGTGTTTTGCTTTGCTTTTGCCTCCATTCTTGCCTTGCCACTTTCTTGCATTGATTTTTTTATGATTGATTCTTTTCTCTCAACTGGCTATGAGATGAACATGGTTGATTAGCTAAAATCGGTCGCTGTAGCCATGCCCATAATGAATAATAATACGGTATATAAGTAGGCATCATCTACATACCAATGAAGCTCCATGGCACATTTCAAGGGTAATACCATGAAGAAGAAGAAGTAGGTTGCCGGTGTTCCATCCTCACTCATCTCCCACCTCACTTGGTAGGTGAATTTGATCTCCTTGATCACTTGTCATCTTTTGGAATATCCGGCTTGTCATCTTCCCCCAGAGCATTGATGTCTTCAAAGTGATCTTCTCTTTATCATCAGAGCTCTTCTCCTCTTGCAATTCAATGGTATGTATAGGAAAAGGTAGCTCATCCACTTGTATATTTGTAAAAGTCAATCATCCTTCATCAATGGCTGATTGAATTTGTCTACGTAACACATTGCAATCATTTGTGGCATGAGAATAGGAGTTGCGCCACTTACAATATACTCGCCGCTTTAATTCCTCAAGTGGTGGTATCACATGGCCTTGTAACAATTTAATTTGCTTGTTTTATAATAAGTAGTCAAAAATCTCATCACATTTGGCCACATCAAACGTGAACTATATTTTCTCTTGCCGATTCTTGCAACCAACTGGCTTAAGAGCGAAGCAAATGAATGGTTTAGACTTGGAGTTCCAAGCCCATTCGGCTGTGTATATATCAACCGTCTTGTCATCTGAAGCTTCTTGTTAATCAATTATATTAACATGAGGACGATCAGACCTAACTTTTTGTGAGCTTTTGGCTTCTTTAACTCGGCTTTCTTGACCTACAACCTTTTGAGGTAATTGGCTTATATCTAAGAAACTATGACCATCTAGCTTTTCATTTAAATATTCAAGTAAAACAGAATAAGCCAAATCTACAAAATCCTTATAAGAAAGTGTTAAACTATAACATCAGTTTCTTGTGTCTCTAAATCTTCTAATGTATTCAGAAACTGAATCATTATGCTTTTGTTTAAACGATGTTAAATGTAACAAGTTTAATTCGGTCTCACCAAGTAATCATGAAACTTTTGTTCTAACTAAGACCAATCATGAATAGAGTTGAGTGCAAGTGAAATAAACCAAGTAAAGGCAACACCGGATAAGATAATGGAAAAAAGCTAAGTTTCAAAATACTACTAGCATTAGCTTCTCCGCATTGTATAATAAATAAGCCGATATGCTCTAAAGTAAACCGGCCATCTTCTCTAGTAAACTTGACAAAATCAAGCACTCTAAACCCTTGAGGTTATGGAACATTGTCATAGTGGTCAGGATAGGGTTTTTGATATATACGCTTCTTAAGCCTAGTTTCTATACCTAAACCATTTTTGAAAGCTTCGGCAATCTCATCACTAAGACTCTTGGATTCTGCTCGTATGCCATTGACTACACAGTTCGGTAAGACTCCTTGTTGATTCGCCGAATTCTGAGATGCTACAAAGGGAGAATTAGGGGCAAAAGCGGCAAAAGGTGTTAAAGCTTGCTCTGGAACATAACTGCTAGCCGTAGGATAAGTAGGAATGGCCAAAACAAGAGCCGATCCTACAACAGAGCGGTCTAACCGATGTTGCCAATCGGTCTGACCTGCCGATATCTCTGGTCGGATTGGCGGTATTACACTGGTCTAACCGGCCAATGTATCCGATTTGATTGTCTATAACACACTAGTAGAACTAGCATACGGTGCCATAGGGGTGAATTTAGGATCTATTGTACCGAGGGAATCATAGGTATTATTCATCGGTCAATTTTGTTGTATAGGAAATTTTTATACATGGAAATTTAATGGAACATCATACATATGTTCGGTATTATAAGAAGTAGATGCATCACCTAGGAACCGGCTATTTAACCAATTCTCTAACTCACTCATGAGAGCATCTAAGGTTTTCTCCAAAGTAGTACTAAAGGTTTTCTCAAAGGTAGTACTAACAGAAGTAAATTGATTGTTTAAACTAGCAATAACAACAACATCTACTATTTGAGAAACTTCAGATGCATGGACAGGGGCATTGCTAGAATCGATTGTTTCCTTGGATTTATTGTCAACGGGCAACATGAGTTCCTTTTGTTTGGTGATGCCTTGCCTCGTTTCTGGTAGCATGAAGTCATCTTCCACTATAGATCTTCAAGTTGCGCCTCGAATGCCCAGCGATCGACTTCCGACAACTCTCCATAATCCATGACCATGATGTTGTCTTGATTAAGATATGCGTGAGAGCCCATGGTGGAGAACTAAGGTTTCGGCTATAGTACCCGAAATCGTGTCGAGTGGAGTCGTTAAAAAGATGTATTGACATAGAATCGCATCGTCACACCTTAAGCACATTATGTGCAACCAGCAGGGGCATCCAGAGACACCCGCTGCAGGGAGTGGTAGATGTCGCCGACGAATATCTGGGAGGGACCACGTCAGGGTGAACGCACGCTGGTTTGTCCTAGGCTCGGTAGGCCAACTAGGACATCCTTTAACACCGTAGAGACGAGGGACGATGAACAATTGGAGGATTGAAGGAGAATAGACTTTGGGATAGGTAGCAAGAAAGAGAAAGATGCAGAATATAAAGGGTTTGGATAATAAATTGATTTTGACGATTGATTGGTTCTTGTTTCAATTGACCTTAGCCCCCTTATATTTATAGGAGGGATGAACTTACTTCCCATGATAGGTGTAGAAACCAATTAGGACTCTAAAATGTTATGCCTAAGCAAGGAAACCCAAGACCAACAAATCAGATTCGGAGTCGGACTCCGCCGGTCTGATCGGTCACCGGCCCCTTGTCATCGGTCTGACCGTCTCAATGGTTGCAGTCAGATCCGCCTCACATGATGAGTCTAGGTTCTTTCTAAATTTGGTCATGGTTTTCTATTTTTACTCTGAAGCCAAATTAGGATATTAACATCAGGTCTATTTCAATTTCTAGTGCACAAACCACCGACTAAAAAATTTCATGAATAACCCTCTCCAGCACCGGTAGGCCTCCCCGCACACATGCACACGAGTTCTGTAGTTAGGCCATATTTCAATTGTTAATGAGTTTACTCTAGATGATCCGTTTTGTGCTACGTACATCTCGATCTATCTATCCAATTTTTACTATTTTTTAAACTTTTTAAGTTTTTAATAAAAAATATACCATATTAACACTTATTTCTAAATCTGAAATTTTTTTGACACGCCACCTGTTTGGCTTGATGAAACTATATTGTCAGGCCCTAATAGTTGGTTATAAACAATATAGTTGATTATATTTATTGTCCCTTGCCTTGCACTTATCGATTCTAGTGAGCAGTGACCTTGCACGGTGCCTTCGTTGGGGGCTTGGGGCTGCCTGTAAGGAGCCGGTGTTTGGATCGATCCGTTAACCGGGTCGGCCCGTGTCCCACCCCTTCGACGTACACAGTGAGGCACTAACGAACAAAACAAGTAGTTCTATTTGACTCAAATCACACACAGCGCGTGCGAATTAAAGTTGAGCGTGTATGTAAATAATACATCGGTGCATGCAGTAACTTGGAATGTAAAACATGCATTCACAAGGTATACATCTGCTAAACAAAATGCAATGTTGCTTGTACACAACATATTAACAGAGCGATCAAGCGTGCGTGCGTACATATATCGAGCAAAAACCCAATGTAAAATTAACGACATGTGCATCGCCTGCATGCATGCATGCCGTACTCATCAATACGAGAGCAGGCTCACGGCGGCCACCGCGGTCACGACCCCTGAAAACGCCGCCCATCCTCTCGCCATCCTGCCGGCGGCCGCCGTGGCCGTGGCGTCCGCCTCCTTAGACGGCGCTTCGTCAGGCGTCGCCGCCACCGAAGACGACGACGACGACGACGACGCGGTTTGCTTCCCGTTCTTCCCCGCCGCCGTGGGCGCGTCGGCGCCGTAGTCCTTCTTGGCGCCGGGACCGAACATGTCCGGCGGGAGCAGGACGTCGTCGAGCGAGTACACGGCGAGCGGGTGGCCCTCGCGGAGCGGCTTGCCGAGCGTGGTCTCCATGAGCCCCGACGAGACGTTCACCTTCTCCTCGCCGGCGGTGGTGACGTTGACGGTGCAGACGCCGCGTTGGCCGGAGGCCTGGGTGCGTACCGGGTTGGTGGTGGTCTCGAACGTGACGAAGCCGTAGTACTTGGGGAGGATGTGGTACAGCACCAGCTCCGCCTGCGCCTGCGCGTCCATCCGGTTGAGGGTGCCAGGCCGGAGCCGGCCGAACGCCGCGTCCGTCGGCGCCAGCACCGTCAGCCCGTCGGCGTTCCGGTCGTTGTTCAGAAGGCTGCTCACCTGCGACGTCACCTCCGTGTCCTTGAGCAGCCGTATGAAGGTGTTGTAGTGGCCGGCCTTGGTCAGGATCTCTGTCAGGTTGAGGGGCCCTGTCGGGGCCGGGCTCGGCGCTTCGCCGGCGGCGGCCACCTGCGCCGAGACGACGACGGAGACGGTGGCTAGGGTTAGGGACAGTACAAGAAATACTGTGCTTGGGGAGGAAGCCATTTTGTATGTGCTTTGCTAGCTGGCCACTGACTAATTCGCACAGTTTCGTGCGGGTTGTTTGGAAAAACTGACTACGTACTGTGCCGTGTTAGTGTATAAGTAGGGGAGGGAGAGAGGGAGTGAGAGTTGGAGAAGGAGGGCTTTCGATTTCTTGCAGGTAAATAACGGCCAAACTGTTGGTTCGACCATCCTTTTTCTAGTTGGAACGGGAGACGTCTCCAGTTTTGTTGTGGTTATGTTGGTGGTGCATGCTTATCCATGCAAGATATACGAAGAGGGGACCAATAGTGACGTTGCTTTGCCTTTTCTTTTGCGAATAATTAAGCTAACGATCAATAATACTAGATAGGGCGCCTTTGCATGCGAGATTATTGCGGTTGTATTTTCTCTATGGCCTCTATATATGCTCTTTGATGTTGTAACTTCCAAGTTTCCAAGTTGGGTTACTACGTACCATATCGTGTGATTTATAATTTGATAGGGAACATACGTGTGCATGCATGTTTATATTCTGCATGATCAATGACAGTAACGGATGTTTGCGCCCTATTTTCTCGAAACGACAGCTGACCTAGACAGTCACATTCGCCATTTTGTTAAAATTAACGGCATATGTACCGGTACTCCCGTCCTTTTTTTACTTGATGTTATATACGTATATCGCCACTTCAATGCACTTTAAAAACTAAGGCTGAAAACTAGACTAAAAACTCTAAAAACAACTATAAGATTAGTTTTCAAAATTCAAATTTTGTATGGGGCTGATAAACCAACAAGCAAATCATGAGAGCTTCACGTCATTAAATATTTACAATTCTTGCTACTCCCTCTATCCCAACATAACTGCATTTACAACTTTAATAGGAGAAATTAAGGGTGAACAGAAAAATTATGATGGCACTTATTAAATGAGAGGTGTTCAGGGGTAGGAGTGTAGTGGTAAAATTGGGTGGGAATCAATTAAGTGGTGGTTGGTGGGGGATGAAAATTATGTTGTCTATATTTTGGGACGATTTTGGGGGATGAAAATTTTGTTTTGGAACAGAGGGAGTTGTTTTTTACGAGTAAAGTACAATGCTGGTCTCTAAACTTGTTCACCTGTATCATTCAGGTCCCTGAACTCTCAAAATAAATTTTTAGATCCTCAAACATGTCAAAGTGTCATTTTGATTCCAAATTGTTACGACCCCTCCAGGATCCTACGCTCACATGGCATTCCACACGGACGATGACTCATTTTATTTAGTTTTTCTCTCCTTTTTCTTCTGTTCTTCCTTTTGGTTCGTGTGGAAAAAAAGAGAAATAATAGAAAGGAAACGTAAAGGGGAAGAAAAAAATAAAAAGAACATTTTGGACCGGAATGTTTGTGTGGCATGTCACTTTAGTATCCATGTGATATAACATTGTCACACCCTACCCTGGCACCACATAACGGTGAAACCAAAGGGAGTGTGCCGCAGAAGATCAGCGTGAAACGACTCCCGTGAAACCGCGAAATGTTGAAGACCCAACTACAACCATATGAGACTTGTTGTGTTGCGCCTTAGTGATCGATACACCTCTCCGTGGGTTGTTGATTTTGCCGGTATAGATCAACCTTTATTCCTACAAGCAAATCGAAGCAATAAGTAAGAACAAGATAAAAGAAATATGATATTACAAATAGGAATTGAATATAAATGATAAGTTGGGGTTCCGTAACGAGAAAACAGCGATCTAACCGATCACAGCTTTACTCTAAAAAGTAACAATGGCTAAACCTTAATCTAAACAAAACCCGAGAAACCCTGCAGGGGTACCTAGCTATTTAAGAAGATGGGACGATGACTAAGAGGGTCCATAGGTCATGCTCCACCAGGTTGGGACACATCCACCTTGGGCCCTTCTTAGACCGGGGTTCCAAACGAAGTTACAAGCCCATAAGCTCATTATAGGTGATGTAGCATCTTGTTTTTGTGATTGTGGTCGACTAAAATTGAATTTGGAGATGAGGCTGGATCCATTTCAAAGTGGACTCTAAGATGTTTTTATCAAGTACTCATGGACCCAAAACGGAGCTCGTATGTACATTTCGTGGCCGTTTGAAGCCAACGCCGTTCTAAGTGACCGAATTAGATTACAGAACTTGTATGGCTTGATCTTGATGTCTTCTAGTTGAGCTATGATGTTAGCAATTGTTGTATCAATAACAGTCATGGTGATGAAGACATCAACACCATCGATATATCCATGTCTCCACAAGTACAACATCATGGTCCTATTATCCACGCTCGTGCACGTCAACTTATCTATCAGCTGAGTTCATTCTTGAGTTCATGTTCATTTTATTTATACCCCGAAGACGCGCCAAATGGGGCCGCTCTGTTTACGTCAACATTCAAAAGTTTGTGCAGTTTCAGCTGACAGTTAATGTTGTGGCTTTACTTGTCAACTTCTCCTCAGCTTGCTTTACAGGTATACCTCCTATCCTTGATGATTCTGTTAACTTCAGAATTTAGATATCCTCGTCTGACCTTTTACATTATGCAATCGCAGGAAATGCACCACTGACAGCTGTTCAACTTCTTTGGGTGAACATGATCATGGACACCCTTGGTGCCCTTGCATTAGCTACCGAGCCGCCTAACGATGACTTAATGAAGAGAGCCAGTGGGCAGAACAGGGAAATTTATCACAAATGTTATGTGGAGGAACATTCTGGGGCAGTCTTTCTACCAATTTGTTGTTATGTGGTATCTCCAGACACAAGGGAAAAGCATGTTTGGACTTGAAGGCCCTGATGCTGAAGTTGTGCTAAATACAATTATTTTCAACTCATTTGTCTTCTGCCAGGTCTGTGTACCATTGCAAATATGTTTTTTTTTCTTCTTCGGCTAGGAGTTGAGTGTGGTGGAAGTTGGCCTATGCATGAAGAGGCTTCAACACTAATAATGGAATTTCACATTGTTAGTTGATTAGCACTTTTAAAAAGCAGTGTCCTGCTTTTCTGCAGTTAGCATCCACATTGGTTTAGATACCTATCATGGCATTCAAGCAATGGATTAACAGTCTTCCTAGTCCCAAGATAACACGAACCCTCTCTTCTCTGTGCTAGCTGTTCAAGATCCGTTTCTCTTGCAATAGATCTGTCATAATTTGTTGAAAGTATAGGAGGGTAGTCCAACAGAAGACTAGCTTTGTCTAAGGCCTGAAATAATAAGAGTTGTTTCACTGCCAACCTGATACTGACCTGGTATATGCTACTTCAGGTGTTCAATGAGATAAGCTCCAGGGAGATGGAGAAGATCAACGTGCTGAGGGGCATACTGAAGACACTACTACAGAAAGGGGCTTTCTGGACGAGGCCCCCAACCGTTTCCAGGCGGGCCATAAGTGGCCGTGCCTGGAAAAACCGGTCCCGAGGGGGCCGGCTGTTGAACCGCACGCGATAATAAGTTATCCCGTGCGGTCGGCTTAAGCCGACCGCACGGGATAACTCACTATCGCGTGCGGCTTCCTTAAGCCGACCGCACGAGATAATATTATCCCGTGCGGTCCGCTTAAGAACCCGCACGGGATAATGCTTATCCCGTGCGGTCCTCTTAAGAACCCGCACGGGATAATGATTATCCCGTGCGGTTCGTTAGGTGAACCGCACGCGATTATGCACTATACAACAGCTCCCACCCCCCGACAGTGCCATTTGAACTTGGTGTTTCTCTCTCCAAAAAAATGCAATTATAGGGGGGAAGGTTTTCAACTTGTATTCTTCAATTGGAATCAATACAAAAGGTACCATGTTTGATCTTCTCTTCCATTTGCTTCCACTTTTAAAGGTTTTTATTGGTTTAATGTGAAGATATTTGAATTTATTTTAACTCGGTTTCTCTCTCCAAAAATAGGCATTTTCTTTTGGTAGAGTTAAAATCTTCGATTGAAATCAATATAAAAGGTAATGTGTTCG
This sequence comes from Oryza officinalis, assembly GCA_008326285.1. Taxonomy (NCBI): domain Eukaryota; kingdom Viridiplantae; phylum Streptophyta; class Magnoliopsida; order Poales; family Poaceae; genus Oryza; species Oryza officinalis. Next base: position 21,798,624 of record BDMV01000002.1, read on the forward strand.
ATCATCTCCTTCATTTGCTTCCGTTTTTGTAAAATTTCATTGGTTGAATGCGAAGATATGTAAATTTGTGCGAATTGGTATTTTGTGCTATATATGTATGTAATTTGTAGGTCAAATATTTTATTTTTTTGATTGAACCATTTTTTGGTAGCTAATATTGTCTCCGTATTATTATTTGTTGTGAATGAGGTTTTAGTTAAAAAGTATGAATTAAGTTTAATTTGTTTATTTAGAAAACACCGGCAATATAATATTAATTAATGCTGTGAATTTTTTAGATGGATCGGACATGGATGTATGAGACACGGAGAACTCATCCGGTGTTCATGAGAGAAGCATCAACATTTATTGACAAGGCTAAGACACACGCTTTGAGAGAGAGTAGGAAGGATATTTTTTGTCCATGCGTGGATTGCAAGAATCAGAAGATGTGGAAAGATCCGGATGTAATCCTGGGACACATAATTCAGCGTGGATTTGTGGAGAAATATACAGTTTGGAGTTATCACGGGGAAGTCGCCCCTCCTGTAGAGATTGGTGATATTTGGTTCGATCAGGCAGAGGATTTTATAATTGATGACATGTCTCGTCAAATGACTGGTGATTTTGGCGGCACTGGTTTTGACGCCGCAGAGGTTGATATTGATCTTGATCTTGAGGATATGTTGCGGCACGCTGAACCAGAGGTCCTAACAGAGAAAGCAAAAGATTTAAATAATTGGGAGGCGTTGCAGAAATCAACGAAAGATCTTTTGTACGATCAATCAAAGGGATGTGACATGCAGTATACAGTGTTGCGTTCGGTGCTAGAACTTCTTAGATTGAAGGCCAGGCACGGCTGGTCTGATACTAGTTTTAATGAATTGATGGGTCTCCTTAGAGCTATACTTCCTAAGCCTAACTTGTTGCCAGCTAACACCTACCAAGCCAAGAAACTGATATGTCCATTATCACTTGGTGTGGAAAAGATCCATGCATGTATTAATCACTGTGTACTTTATCGCAATGAATACGCTGACTTGGAGAAGTGTCCAACTTGTGGGGCGAGTAGGTACAAAAAGGATAACAGTGCCACCGATAGTGCTGTTGCCGAACCAAATACATTGGTTGAGCCAGGAAAAAAGATTCCGGCCATGGTGATGTGGTACTTGCCAGTGAAAGATCGCATGAAGCGATTGTTCTCGAACCCCGCCGACGCCGAGTTGATGAGATGGCATCAAGAGGGTCGGAAAACAGATGGTATGATTCGACACCCCGCCGATGCTCGACAATGGAGAAACTTTGATTCGAAGCATCCAGAATTTGCAAATGATCCGAGAAATGTAAGGTTTGCGTTGAGCACGGATGGAATGAATCCGTTTGGTGATCTAAGCAGCTCGCACAGCACTTGGCCTGTTCTGCTCACCATGTATAACCTTCCGACATGGTTATGTCAGAAGCGAAAGTATATTTTGTTGACTATCCTTATACAAGGGCCAAAACAGCCTGGCATCGATCTAGACGTGTTTCTTGAACCTTTGATGGAGGATATGCAAGAAATGTGGGAAGAGGGTGTACGATTGTTTGATGCGTACCGACAGGAGCATTTTACTCTGCGTGCTATCATATTCGTTACTATAAACGATCTACCAGCAAATTTTTCTCTCTCAGGACAGATTAAAGGAAAGACCGGATGTCTTATATGCCTGGACAACACATCGTACATATACCTGACCTCGTCAAAAAAGTTAGTTTACATGCGTCATCGTCGTTTCTTACCACAAAAGCATAGGTATCGTGCGATGGCTACCTTTTTTGACAAAACTGTTGAGGAAGGTACTGCCCCCGAAGCAAAGGATGGTTCCACGGTGTTTAAGCTGACAAAAAACATAAAGGTCGTGTTCGGCAAGGGAAAGACAGCTTTAGGCAAGAGGAAGAAAGAAGTGGTAGAAAACACGCTGCCCTTCAAGAAACATTCAATCTTTTTCAAGTACCTGACGTACTGGAAAGACCTGGAGATTCGCCATGCCATCGATGTCATGCACCTCGAGAAGAACGTGTTCGACAGCACCATCGGGACTTTACTTGACATCCCAAGTAAAACAAAGGATGGGTTGAAGTCACGTAACGACCTGGTCAATTTGGGCATAAGGAAAGATCTCCACCCGATAGAGCTAACGAATGGTAAGATTGAGATTCCACCGGCATGCTACTCAATGTCACCAGAAGAGAAAAAAGCTTTCTGTCAATGTCTTCGTGGATTGAAAGTGCCGACTGGATTCTCATCGAATATCCGGAAACTAGTATCAATGAAAGATTTGTCGATTTCTGGATACAACGCTCACGACTGTCATAAGATGCTTACGGTATTCCTCCCTATCGCTATAAGGGCGGTGAAACCAGTGCACACCAAGGTAGTGATAACAAAGCTGTGCTATTTTTTTAATCGAGTTTCACAGAAAGTTTTTGATCCAGAAGAATTAGGACCCCTTCAGAAATTCGCAGTCGAGACCGCTTGCCAGCTAGAGATGTTTTTTCCTCCATCGTACTGGGACATGATGGAACATCTCATTGTTCACATTGTCCCTCAAATTATTGAACTTGGTCCTCTATACCTACATCAAATGTGGGCGTACGAGCGATACATGGCCGTTCTGAAAGGGTATGTCCGTAATCGTGCTCATCCGGAGGGCTCGATGATAGAGGGTTACACAACTGAGGAGGTTGTCGAGTGTTGCCTAGATTATATGAGCGATGCCAACCCCATTGGGATACCGGTGCCTCGACATGATGGAAGGTTATCTGGGAAGGGTACTGTGGGAAGAAAATGCTTCTACGACAACGATTACAAAGCGGTATCAGATGCACACAGCAGTGTTCTTCAACAACTCGCCATCGTTGCGCCCTACATTGAGCAACACACTTCCGATATCAGAGCATGCAATCCTGGGCGATCCGACGGTTGGGTTTCGAAAGAACAGAAGAACACGTTTCCCCAGTGGCTGAAGGATCAAAAGCTACCGTGTGGAGATTCAATCGAGGAAAAAACGATAGAAAGACTTGCAGCTGGCCCAACAAGCCTTGTGACCTCATGGCAAGGGTATGATATCGGAGGATATTCTTTTTACACAAACAGCAAAGATAGGAAAAGCTCAGCGCAGAACAGTGGGGTTCGTGTCGTAGCGTTGGACGCAACAGGGCAGAACAAGTCTTACTACGGGATCATACAAGAAATATGGGAACTTGACTACGGTTTAAATATTCAGATCCCTGTTCTCAGATGCCAATGGGTGAAAGACAGCATGGTAGATAAATTTGGATTTACGTGTGCTGAACGGAGTAAAATTGGACACAAGGATGATCCATGGGTCCTTGCCGAGCGTGTTGCACAGGTTTTTTACGTGAAGGATCCTTCCGATGAAAAGATGGACATTATTGTACCGGGCAACCAACACATCATTGGTATTGACAACATTCAAGACGCACGCGATTATAATCAATACGATGCCATTGAGTTATTCACAGATCTTCCTACGCGGATGAAACACATTGAGAGTGTCCTCGACGAATCAAAGTTTGCATCCGTGCGGAAGGATGTTAATCCAAAAATTATGAAACGTTAGTTTGTTTTTCGTGTACAATATGTTTTTGCTAGCGAATGTATCAAACTTAATTATGGTATTACGACTGAATGTATATAAGTATATCGAACTTATGGTATTTCTGTGGATGATCAATATGTTAATTAATTAATATGTGATCAATTGATATATTAATATGTGATCAATTTACATTGATTTGTTTTTTTTACATTGATATATTAATATTTGAACTGATATTTTTTTAGGTTTATAATTTCACGTGGAATAATTAATAAATGGAATAGTATTTACATTAATTAATAAAATTAATATGTGCATTGATATTTTTTTAGTTTTATAATTTTACATGGAGTAATTAATAAATGGAACAATTAATATGTTAGTTAATAAAATAGTATGTACATGTACATATTACTAAAATTAATATGTGCATTGATATTTTTTATAAATACAAGGGTGGCGATTATCCCGTGCGGGCGGCTACCAGTGAACGTGTGGTTTTATATGTTAATATATTAATATGTGACGAATTTATATTGATTGAATTTTTTTACATTGATATGTTAGCATGTGCATTCATATTTGTTAAATTTTACATGGGACAATTAATAAATGGAATAATTAATATGTTAATAAATATTTTAGCATTCATATCTTTTTTAGTTTTACAGTTTTAAAATAAGGGCGTCAATTATCCCGTGCGGGCGGTTTAAGAGGCCCGCACGGAAAGACATATTTCCGTGCGGGCGGTTTAAGCGGCCCGCACGGAAAGACTTATTTCCGTGCGGGCGGTTTAATCGGCCCGCACGGAAAGGTATCTTTGCGTGCGGGCTCTTAAGCCGCCCGCACGGGATATATGGAACCTATATATAGTAGCGCGGGATCCCTAAAATTTTCTAAGTCCCCGACGAGTCCAGATCTCTCTGCCGCCAGGCTGCCGAAAATTTCTATAAGCCGCCGTGCGCCGCCGCCCATCTCTGTCTCTCTCGGCGTCCTCCCGCCCGCCGGCCTCAAGCCCCCCCACCCAGATCTGTGCCCCCCCATCGCCGCCGGCCCCCGCCGCGCCGCCCATCCCCGCGCGCCGCCCTCCTCGACCGACCCCGACCGCCGAGCGCCGACCGCCGCCGGTCCCCGACGCCGCCGGCCTCACCGACGCCGCCTCCCACAGCCCCGCGCTCCGCCCTCGACCCCGACGCCTCCTCCCACCGCCCCGCGCGCCGCCCTCGACCCGGTCGCCGCCGTCCTCACCGACCGCCGAGCGCCGACCGCCGCCGCTCCCCGACCGCCGAGCGCCGACCGCCGCCGCTCCCCGACCGCCGAGCCTCGACCCACTAGCCGCCGCTCTCTCTCTCTCTCGCCGACACCGGCCTCGATCAACGCCGCCACTGATCAACCGACCGCCGCCGTCTGTGGTTAGTTTATGTGATGTGAATTCAGTGATGAAATGTGAATGTGTGAATGTGTGAATGTGTTATGTGAAAAATTTGTGATATGTGAATGCGTTCTGTGAAAAATTTGTGATATATGAAAAATTTGTGATATGTGAAGTGATGAAAAATTAATACATATATATATTGAATATACATATGTATACATATTGAATATACATATGTATACATATACATATATATATTGAATATACATATACATATAAAATAATATATGTATTAATTAAGCCATTTCATATATTATACATAATTAGATGTTTATTTATGTATATATGTATAATATTTGTGATGTTTGTAAATTAGATGTTTATTTATGTATATATGTATAATATACTTTAATATATATTTAGCATTTTTTAATATATGTATGATTTTAGCATTTTTTAATGGACATAATATTTGTATTATACATAATATTAGCATTGTTTGTAAATATATGTATAATATATGTGATGTTTGTAAATTAGATGTTTATTTATGTATATATGTATAATATACTTTAATATATATTTAGCATTTTTTAATATATGTATGATTTTAGCATTTTTTAATATACATAATATTTGTATTATACATAATATTAGCATTGTTTGTAAATATATGTATAATATATGTGATGTTTGTAAATTAGATGTTTATTTATGTATATATGTATAATATACTTTAATATATATTTAGCATTTTTTAATATATGTATGATTTTAGCATTTTTTAATATACATAATATTTGTATTATACATAATATTAGCATTGTTTGTAAATATATGTATAATATATGTGATGTTTGTAAATTAGATGTTTATTTATGTATATATGTATAATATACTTTAATATATATTTAGCATTTTTTAATATATGTATGATTTTAGCATTTTTTAATATACATAATATTTGTATTATACATAATATTAGCATTGTTTGTAAATATATGTATAATATATGTGATGTTTAAATTTTGCTCCAAATTTTAATACTCTAAAAATGTTAATATTATGTATAATATTTCTTCCGCCTGGTATTTTAGTTAAAATAAGTTGATAATAAAATTAATTGTGTTACGACCAACCGTAGATCAAATGTCGACCGAGAAAGCTCCCTCCGATGCACCCAACGTCGAACCAACGCAAGAGGTTTCGAGCGAAGGCACATGGCAGACACCAAGTGATCCGATGTGCCATGTCGAAGTTACGCCAGCACCACCGGTTGAAGAAGACCCTGACTACATCCCTATGGAGGAAGCAGTAAGTCGAGTTGTAGTGTTATAAACTAAGCCGTCTCACTCTCGGTCGCGTTTAACTTTTTCTGATGTACGAGCAGATGAAAACAAGACGCCACACAAAAAGAAAGGCTGCCAAGTCTGCCGTAATAGCCGAAGCCGAGACGGACACGGCAACGTCCGGTCCGGTAGAAACCGACACCGGAGAAACGTCCGGTCAAAAGAGAAGACGTGCTAAGAGAAGTAAGACACAAACCCCCAAGGAGACATACTACATCACCTCTTTGAACCAGGATGGGAAACCAGTAGAGCCCAAGGTAGCAATGACTAAATTCAGCACCACCTGCGGTGTGGTGGCCAGAACGCACGGCCCTTTGAATGTAGATTCCTGGGAGCAGGTGGATGACAACATGAAGAACTTCATGTGGAACGAGTTACAGAAGTGGCTTGTCTATCCGCCTGGTTCAGAGGCTATGGGAAAAGAATTTGCCCTAAAAACGATGGCGCATCGGTGGAGGCAGTGGAAATCGGACTTGAACACTCACTACGTGCAACAGAACAAGACTCCATTCGCCGACTACGGTGGTATTACGCCCGCCGAATGGGACACCTTTGTGGCAAAGATGACTAGCCCGGAAGCCTTAGCGCGGAGGAAAAAGATGTCCGATCTAGCTAAAAGGAACAAATACCCGCACCGGTTGGGCTCGAGCGGCTACGATGGCCACGTAGAGAAGTGGCGAGCAACTGAAGAGAAGTTTGCCGCCCAAGGCAAGCCCCTGCTTGTAGATGCCCTAAAGGAAAGAAGCAAAAACTGGGTTTGGGCACGGAGCACAGGGCAAGTCACCGATGCGGGAGAGATCCAGTTCGAGGATCCGGATATCGAGCGTGTGACCAGTAGTCTTAAGGACATTGCGGAAAAAGAGAAAACAGGGGAATTCATTGCCAAGAGAGAACATGATCAACTAACAGCTGCATTAGGCAACCCTGAACATTCCGGACGAGTAAGGGGCCTATCGTCAAGGACGAGCTGGAAGGAAGGGTTTCCGGAGGAAGCTAAGGGTTATAAGAAACGGGACAGGTACAAACAGAAATTGGAAGAGAGGATAGCAAAACAAGTTGAACAACATTTCTACTCTCTTGTTGCTCAAAATCGTCAAGCCTTCCCGCACTTGTTCCAGCAATCCGAAGAACCCACAGTACAGGTGCCAAGCAGTGTCGGGTCAGTGGACACCGCACCTTATCCAGTAGACAACATAACTGGCCCGACGCCGTGCAGCCTGCTCGTGCCGATAGGAAGGGCCGGGAAGACAAAGGAGGTGGGTACAGGGCTTGCGATACCAGGGCGCCAAATTCAGAACACGCTAATCCCTGAAGAATATGCAAGGGTCCAAGTGGCCAAGGTGCATGCAGAGCATACCAGTTTAGAGATAGATATTCCAACACCGGACGGGATACAATTGCTTGGGGATGCGGTGAATCAGTTGATACTATGGCATCGACGAGATATACTGCTGGTCGGTCCATCGCCTTCAACCCCACGCCCGCCGGCTCCAAAGATAGCTGCTGCGCCTGCACCACCTTCTCCACCAGGGCAAGATTCGCCAACTAATAGGCCTGCCTCCCCACATCCGTCCTCCCCTAATCCTTTAGGTCCAGGTTCACCACATCTATCAGCCCCTGAAGTCCAAGCAGAACAACCTCCTCTGACACCACAGTCTGCATTGGCGCTACCTGAAAGGCCTCTTATGAGAAGCGCAAGTCTTCCAAGTCCGACCAAGCTTGAACCTCGTCGGCTTATCCCGACAATGATTAGGTCAACTTATGATAAGGAAAAAATGGCCGTATACGAGGAAAGGTTAGTATTCCAGGCTTTCAGGGGGAGAGCGTCGACTGACAAGAAGCAGGATGAAACTCCACATTTGTCGGATTCACAAAAATCGGTGAAAAATCAAATGGAGGACCTGCAAAACTGGACTTCCGACGAGGTGCCAACAAAGTACGTGCACGGGAAGCCGTTCCTGCCCCCGAAGCTCATGGAAGGCCTGCCTTGGGAAATGAGGCTGATGCATGACTGGTATCTGAAGGCATCTAAAAAAGGCCTGGGCATGATTACTGTGAAGGTCCCGGATAACGCTTTCACCAGTGGCCCAAATGGGATGCTGGTAATCGATTTCAACGACCTTCACGCATTATTCAAGCTGGACAAAATGGATATAAATCTCGTTGCTGCATTTTGCCTGTAAGTCATTCGTAATTAATGTCATATATTAATTCATTTGCTAACTAACTTCTGATAAATTACCCGCTTTATTACTTAGGATGCAATTCCACGCCGCTGAAAAGGCCAACCATCCAGTAGGATACATAAACCCAACAAGGGTTTGCTGGACGGAACACACGGTGAATATTCGTGCAGATTCCGCTGAGCTCAAAGGTAAAACGACGTCCGAGAAAAAAGAGGTCGTCGAAAAAATGCACAAGAAAAAGATGGTCGGCGTAGCACTGTACTTGGGCAGAGCGATGGTTGCGCACAAAGACAAAACTGTCCTCTTCGTCCCTTACGCGCTGCGGTACGTTATGATTCTTCTGTAGTACTTATGTTTTAGTACGATATCACATACAACTAACATATCTTCTTTGCAGCGATCATTACATACTTTTTCTGATATATCCACGGGACCACCTGGCCGTAGTGCTGGATCCGGCGCACTATGGCGAGGAAACATTTACAGAGTTTCTCGTTATATTAAATTTGTAAGTCCTGTTATGCACCATTTACTAAATGTTGGCTATTGTACTCTCGAATACACATAATTGACTCAAATAATTGTTTTGTCTTTATAGAGCACACAGATATTACGTAGACCACGGTGGACCAATCAATAATCCACAAAAGAAGAAGCTTCTCGTGAAGACAAGATGGCCGGTAATTACATGTCTCTTGTTCCGACATTTCTTACATATACTTGTTTCACTCAAAATATTGAAGTATACAATTTTTTTCAACATAGTGTTTTAAGCAACCACCACAGACTAATTTATGCGGATACTACGTATGCGAGATGCTTAGACTCAACGGGAGATACACTACAAAGTTTGAAGAAGTAAGTCGAGAGAAAATATCTTTTCACACATTATAAGATCTTTTATAACTTTCCTAACTATAACAATGTGTATTCCTTCTGAAACAGATCCCGTCCGTTCCAGTTGTAGCGAACCGGTTCGACGATCGAACCATACTAAACTTGTGTGCAGATATTTGCCGCTTCATCCGCCGCGATGTCTGCAACCATTTGGGCGATTTCTACGATCCGGAGAGCCAGCTTGCGACGGAGGATACCTTCAAACGACTTAGAGAGTGGGAAAAAGAACATATGTATAGTAGCTAGCTAGTACAAATATTTCTAATTAAGGATATATTTTATGTGGTTTTTTAAACTTCTGTAAATTGCGAGACGCGATGATACGTATATTATATACATATGTGATGCATGCGTACAAATTTAATATCTTAATTCCATGAAAAAATAATTAATTACGTTCAATATTCTTAATACGAGCCATGTGTATGTATACTATTACTGAGAGTGAGAGAGACGGAGAGAGAGAGGGGAGAGATAAGGTAATATATTCACATAAAATAATAAACCAACATATAAAATACTATTTTATATGCACATAAAAAAATGGGCAGATCGCTTATCCCGTGCGGTCGCGTTAAGTGGACCGCACGAAATAAGCGAATGCCGTGCGGTCCACTTAACGCGACCGCACGGGAAGATCGCTTATCCCGTGCGGTCTGCTTAAGCGGCCCGCACGGGATAATGGATCTTCCCGTGCGGTTGGGCCGACCGCACGCGAAAATGGTCTTTTCCCAGACCTTTTCGCGCGTGCGGGCAGGCCTTCCGCACGGAAAGGTGCCTTTCGGCCCGCACGGAAAGGCTGTTTCTGTAGTAGTGAGAACTACGTTTTCATGAGTGTTCTCACCAGCACGGTCATCTTCCAGTTCATCATGGTGCAATTCCTCGGCGAGTTTGCGAATACGATACCCCTCACCAGGCTGCAGTGGATTGCCAGTGTTCTCCTTGGCCTCATTGGGATGCCCATCTCTGCCATTATCAAGCTTCTTCCCGTTGGCTCGTCGTGATGAAGACGATATCTGCAGTGACAGTATCTATACTGACCAAATTCCATTTTGTTTGGAGCTGAACTCTTCATGCAGTCTTTTGGAAATGCATGCGGGGCAAGCGTGGAAAATAGGCAATAGCTGCACTTGACAAGTTTTTTGTAGCATATGAATGTGTCATATTTCGCATCATATTGTAAGAAGCATTTTGTTTTGGCACTTTTGCTGGTTCAGTTGTGTAGCAGGATTTCAAGGTTGGTGTTTGGATTGGAATTCAGTGCCGAGAAAATTATGTGGATTAATGAACAGCAGCGTAAACATTTCTCCTTTTATTCCCTTTCCCCTTGCACTTGATTTTGTTATGTTCATTGAGCAGTGGTTAGTGATACACCATATTGCACTTTGCTATGGCGTCCATTTTTCCATTTTTTTTCACCTATGAAATTATTATATCCTGAATTCCAATAGGATAATCTTTCTCCAGGCATTTACGATTTCAAGAAAAAAATTTTATTAATGAAACACAATTCTTTTATGTTTTCGAGAAAAAAATGTCTTTGACACAACGGCTGGTTTATCTATTAAAAAACACTATGGTACATCTTACTAAGAACAATAAGTCTTTACTAAAAAAAACTAATAAAGAAAATAAGTCTTTATATTATTTACAATTTACTCCTGTTCTGGTCGGTTTGACCCGTTTAATTTTTTTTACCACTTATTATAAGCTGGGATAGAATATACACATGGAACCTAATTAACAAGCTAGAAAAGGAAAAAAAGGAGCAGATTTTCCATTTTTATCAGTATATATTATTTTCTGAGCAGAAAATGGATTTTCTGGGTGGATTGGGCCGTGAATTTTCCTTACCCCGGCCCATCCAATTACGCAAGTAGGCCGTGGATCGAGGCCCATCCAAACATACTGTGAATTTGATATGTACAGGCTAAATTTACGCAATTTGTTCTAAAATCTGAATGAGATAACTATGGTGCAATCTGTTTGTCAAATTCTGCTCATGTCTTGGAGAAGATGCAGATGTTAAAACAATGTCTCCATAAGCCTTAGTATCCCATTACATTTACAGCCAGGCAAGTCACTGGATTAAGCTTGAAAAGTTGGAACATCAGCATGTTCGGTATGCGTTTACCTTGTTATTAGTGCTGTTCTGTTGAAACGGTCAGTACAACCAAGCTATGCTAAAAATTTGGAATCCTGAATATTGTTTTGTAAGCTATGCAAAATATGATGTCTTCAGGTCAGTAGTTGGTGAAGAATAATTGGCTCAAATCTGGCAAGTGTGTTTCCATTTTGTTTGATTTGTACTGCCTAAATTTATGTGGTCTTATAGTATGAGATCTGAATGAGGCAACTATGGTGTGATCTGTTTGGCAAATTTATAAATAAGATGCTAAAACAATGTCTCCATAAGCCTACCTCAGCCAATTAACCTAGTCACTTGAGTCTTTACTCTATCTTAGAGATGTACTAATATCTAATAATTCCACCCAATATCATTACTCCAATGTGAGCATTATTGTGTAGTTCAGTACATGCAGTCATTATTGTGTCCAATTGGGAACTAATAGCAGGGTAAACCAGAAAAAATGTGAGCCAATTGGGTTTATCAATTCAAAGCCGGCAAGTCAATGGCCAGGCCTACAATTGAAATGGCAGTTGCATTTGCTTCATTGCATCAAGAAGATTGATCTTTAAACAAAAAAGAAAAAGAAAAATTCAAACAGGTTTGCAAGCGGATTTAGTTTCAGGCGAAATGGGGGCAAGAACAGCATAGCATTGAAGATATCAGATGATTTCCAGCGCCGGAGAGAGGGTTCATCAGAGAGCAGCCGCCGCCGCCGCCGTCGTGCTCATGCTCATGCTCGATTAGAGGAGGAACAGGTTGCCGACGACGACGACCTGAACGCCATCTCGGAGGACGTGCGGGCTGGGAGCAGCAACAATGGCGGCGGCGGCGGCGTCGTACGAGGCCGATCAGGTCGGAACAAAGCTTTCCACGGCGACCATTGAGCGACTCCGGTGTCCAAATTTATGAGGCTGCAACGAAATACAAGTGGAAATGAAGCTGCATTCCAGGCCAGATCAGCAGAAACACCAATTAGCTTCGTAGGCTAGTCAAAGGTTGGGAAAATTTGTCAACGACCATGGAAATTGAGATGAACTTATTTGAAGAGAACTAAAAAATATATATGCACTTGCTCACACAGACACAAAGAGCTATGTTTCCAATATAATGGTATACAGGAAAATTCCCCAGTTTATTACAGTTGGTAGGTAACCAAGTACTGATCCTGCACTGCTTTGGTATCCTTGGCAAGATTTTTGTTTATCTCTGGCTGTCAAATTAGGTCAGAACCATCCTGTCCTAGTCAGAAGAGAATCAGCCAGGGGCCAGGGCCTTTCTGCCATAGGCATCAAGTATATGATCATGACCTTGCCGGTTGTCACTGCTAGTCTGGTTTCAACAGAAGTAAGCAATTCTAGTCTATATTGGAATATTTGAATAAGAAATACGTTTGGAATTTTGGATCAGTACAAACCCTTGTGTAACCAAAAGTTTGCTTCATTCAGCTCAATCTCTAGTCAGTTATCTTCATATCATTCATCAATACATAAGTGCATGACTTTATATGCCTTCTGTATCATTGATACCCTACATCATTACTGAAGAATCACTGAGGAAACTTTTGCTGAACAGTGACAACACATTCCACAGATAGGATTGTGATTTCTAATTGAGTTCGTAATTTTAGTTTACCAGCACAAATAGGAAGATGCCATGGCACTGTGTTGTCCTAGACCAAAAATGGTACTCCCTGATTTTTAATATAGACATATTGACTTCTTGAAATACGTTTGAGCGTCGTCATATTATTGAAAAAATATGTAATTATAATTTATTTTATTTTGACTTGATTTATCATTAAAAGTTTTTTAAGCATGACCTATATTTTGTATGAAAAAAATTAAATAAAACAAATAGTTGAATATATGTGTAAAAGTCAACGCTGCCATATATTAAAAACCGGAGAAATATTTCACACTACCACGGATTTCCTAGATTTACACTTTAGTGATTGGGGAACATAAAAAATACACAGTAAATTAGGATACGTGGACTCTAAAAGGCATGCACCAAATAAATCATTGCTAGGTCCCTAATTATGATTTAGTGGCACAAAGGAGCACTAATAATTAAACAGGACATCCATGTTAAAACCTCCAATCCAGAAAAGACCACAACAAAGTGTGTTATGGACCAATGCTAGGACGTGTACATTATCTTAAAAAAAGGTACGACAGGTAGAGATTTCAAGGAATACATCAAAAAAAGACAAATAAAGATGTCAAGAGCAGGAGAAACAATGTTGTAATGCCTCTTCAGATCAAAGTTATTGAAGGCACACAAATTTCATTTTTCAGGTGACAATACCACTCACACTGAGACTAAACAACATTGTGTTTACACAAAAGAAAAAAACAATGATAATTGCAAAAAAAAACTTCAAATCCAATTGGCCATTCTACTTCTAAAAGACATAAACATGTTGAACTGATTAGAGTAAAGTGCCAGATTAAATTGCACAGTTACCACCTTTTGAGTCCAGCAACCTCAGCTGCATAGCGAAGTTACAAGCAAATTGATCAGGTACATAACCTAAGAGTAATAAATAATAGGTGATTATGAACTCCAAAAGTAATACCTAAATGTCCTTTTCTTTTTGTCTTTCTTGAAAATAATCAAAATTCAGAACAAACTAAAGCAAATATAATTCACACCCAAACTGACCAGGAAGCAACATCATATCTATTTAATATCGGCTCTTAACTGGAAGGTTCATCACATTAATTGTCTGTTGCAGGCGATTGGAAAGAGATAGAACATTAGTACCCTCTGATGAGTTTGGATGGTTAAGCTATTTGCAAGCATGGTGTAACGCCCGCGTTTTTCTAAGACCGTAGTTTAGCGTCGCTCTTTCTTTTCGTTCAAAATCTCCGAAAATTACAAAGCTAGTTTTAATTTTGTTTTTATTTATTTCCCCGGTCGTATCAAATCATTTTCTTTCCGTCCAAATATTCCAAAATATTTTGGACTTCTACCGCCCGGTGTTTATCAGTCCTTTTTCACCCGGAGATTCTCTGCACTTCCATTAAGCCAGAAAAAAACCACTCAGGCTCATTCAACACTCGTGCATACATGTTTCTTTCTCTGTCCCTGTTTTCCTAAACCTCCTGCAAAACTGATGGTTAGGCACCGTCCTGCCAGTACACAATGAAGGTTGGCACCATCTCCGTCTTCTCCGCTGAAGTTAGGCACCGCTCCACGTCGCTCGCCGAGCAAGCCAGGCAGCGACAACAGCCAGAGGAGCCTGTAGACAGAGAAACATGCACAGAGGCATCAATGGACATTCTCGTCGTCAAGTTCCTCCTCCCGAATCACCCTGGCAGTATAAATACCCTAGAAGACTTACCGTGGAGCTCCTCAGCCGATTCGCCACTCCATTTTTACCACTCCGGAGCCGAGTCGCCGAAGTCCCGGAGTCCGTCGCGTCGAGGTGGCCGACCCCCTTTCCTTCCCCTCTTCTTCTTCTTCCTGCTCAGCCCTCCTCCTCCTTCCTCCCCGGCCGAGCCGCCCCTCCCCTCTGCCAGCACCAAGTCGTCGCCCAGCCATCGGCCGGCGCCGCTCTCGGCCGTGCTGCAGCCGGCGCCAAGCAGCCGGGGCACTGCCGCCTCCCAGCCGCCCGACCGACGCCGCCCCCTCCCCTCCCTGCCGCCCAGCCGCCGACCCCGCGTTGCCCAACCGCCGACCGACGCCGCCCCTGCCGCGCGCGGCCGCGGCAGGCCGCCGCGCCTCCTACTGCTCGAGAGAGACAGAGAAGAAAAGAAACAGAGAAAGGAAAGAAGGAGAGAGAGGAAGAGATAAGAAGGAGAAAGAAGAAAAAAAAAGGAAAAGAAAAAAGAAAGAAAAGGAGTGGGACCTATGGGCCCACATCTCTCCCTCCCTCCTTTGACCCTTTGACCTTACAGCTAGGCCCCACTCAGAATATTCCCTGGAATATTCCTCTCTATTCTTTTAACCCTCCAAAAATCCCCAAAACTTCAAAAATTCATATCTTTTCATCCCGAACTCCGTTTGACTCCGTTCAAATTCCAAAATCTTTCTAAAATTCCCCTCTATTTATTAACGCTGTCTTTTTCATGTTTTGTCTTGGTTTAGTAGTGGTTTTATGTATGGTTTATTTTCTCGTGTTTAGAACCCGAGTCGGACGGAGGATTCGCGCAGGAGTTCGACGCTCCGTCCGTTGTCGCGGAACAAGGCAAGCCCCCTTGACCATTTATTGCGCCTATATTTTTAAATTAAATATTTTGTTTGCCAAATTGCATGCTTTAGGTTACACTGTTTTTGGCCACGATTCAAATATGGATCGTCGGACCTTCCCAGTAGTCGCACTTTTACTATATAGGAATTGATGACCCCATTCCTTTGTAACTCCACTACATATTTTGCGTTGGTATTTAAAATGCCAAAGTAGATTATCTATAGGTCACGATTGTTCTGTCGTGCGGAAAAAAAACTGGGATATTTATATTTTGAAAACCCGGCGAGATGTCGGTATGGTTAAGAAGGAGAAAAGTGTTTTGTAAAAACATGATGATGCGGGAGTCAGTACCTTGGTGGTTTGACTACGTATTATCCATAAGGATCGTTTCCTTTGGGAAATTCATCTGAACATATGACAGTACGACCACACGGGTATAATGGATGCCCCTGGCCGAGTAGATAGCTAAAACATAGGTGTCCAGCATGTTAGCAGTTGAGGAGCACTGGTATGGTGGCGGGTATGGCAATCTCCTGCAGTGGGGATGTGTCGGAGTCCATACGGTGGGGCCTGAGTAGATGAGGGCTTGAAATTTGGCCTGATGCTTGGTGGAGAGATTCCACCCAACTGTGGGACACGGGATATTTATGGGTTGGTTGTGGAAAAGTCTTGTAGCGAGCTCTCCTTTGTCGGCCATGTCTGATCCACATGTGTTCGGTAATGCGAGAAGTCTACGACGTGAGGGTAAAGCGTGCAACCTTTGCAGAGTTTATTCAAACTGTTTAAACAGCCATGCCCATGGTCATGGGCGGATGTGAAGTTTTTCTCATAGCGTAGTGTTTGTTTTATAAATAAATCCTTGGAATGGGTACCGTCACCAGAGTTTGCCTTTGTGGCGGACGGCCAGCCTTCGTGGCTGGGAACGAGTCTGTGTGACTTGGGGTGTCGATTGACACCAAGGTGTGGTTAGGGCTGAGATGGGCGAGGTAGAGTGGCTGAGATGGCCAAGCAGTGCTGAGATGACACGATGTTTGATTTGAGAATTGCTACAGTGACAGGTTGTTGCGAAGCAACCTGTGGAATGAAGTGAGGCGTGAGCCTTACTTCGAAACTAAAAACTGTTACACTAGAGGTTTACAACTAAATTATTTATAAAACCTGGTTTTCCATCTAAAACCGTTCCACCCCTTGTTATTGGCCTTGCATGTTATATTTTTCCGGGCTTGCTGAGTACACTGAGTACTCACCCTTGCTATTATTATTTATAGAGTTAGAAGAAGAATACCTTGACCCTTCCGCCGAGGCATATTTTCAAGAGCAGGTCGAGTACGACTCCTCTGGGTTTCAACCCTAGTTTCCAAGCCTAGCCTGTGGATTTATGGTTGTCTTCTTGCTTCAAGTCACCTTTCACTGTTGTTATGTTTTCGCTTGCGTTTACCTTGTCCTTACAGTCTTTCTACCAGTCTGGGGTTTGTCCACGACGGTAGTAGTTTGAGACCTCCAACAATGTTGTAATAAAAGCTTTGTATTTCTGGATTCCACTATTATCCTGTGAGTACCAGCTCGTGTATCCTGGGACTGGTACTGTAACCACAGATAAGGTTGTGATCTCCAGCCTATGCCGGTTGACTTTCTAGACCAGCATAGTTTAGGGCGCCACTCATGGTGTTTCTAATACAAAAGCACTACTACTACAAAACTCCCGCACAAAGAGTTACACATGGATCAACTGCACTCCCCTTTTCAAATCATATGGACGATCATTGTAAGCTTTTTCTTTTTTTTCATCATCTGGAAGAGGCAGCTAACATGTACTTTTCTCATCTAATCTTCATCTTCCCCTTCCTCCCTACTATCTTCCACCCTTCATCCGGCTCCTGCTCGATCGGTGGTGGTTGTTGTGAAGCTTCAGCTTGTTCGCTTAACCAGCTTTTCTTCCATACATTTTGCTGCACCGATGAGGAGGATCCAACATATTCTCCTTTCATTGTAGGCTGTTTCTTCTGCACAGTAGTTTGTTGTGTCGTGGGATATTCACCCACATCTAATACAAAAACAATTACACAGTTACAAAGAGTGCAACATCAAGATAAATGAGACAAGATGTAAATATTACCTGATTTAATAGGATGGCACATAGTACAGCATGGAGTCTGACTTTTTGATAATCTATTAGTAGCAACAAATAAGGATTAGAATTAAATTATTATGTAAAAGAAGCTCACAAAATGTTCAGTATACTTACTCCTCTGTGATGTCCACATTACTTTCAAGAAAGCACCTGATAATTTCAGGAAGCAAATTACCAAATAAGCAGGTGTCATTAATTCTATCGTATTATCTGGAAAATTTTCCTTCCAAGGTACCAATGTTTTGTCCTGAAAAGTAAAAATAGCACTGTGATACCTATACGATGTTGAGAATGAACTGAAGGAGGTGAGTAGAGGGTGAGAGAGCAAGCAGAACAGAGGATTGTTTTTTTTTGAAGCTATATCTTTCATTCCAAGCATATGCCATATATTTATAGTAAACTAACAAGAAAAGAGCAACTAAACTACTACTGATACTTAGGCGGCTGCATTGGGATGTGAGTGTTGGAAACTAATCCATCCAGCATGCAAAACGGAACGACTCATTAGCACATGATTAATTAAGTATAAATCTATTTTTTTTTGAAAAATGGATTAATATGATTTTTTAAAACAACATTCATATAGATTTTTTTTTGTAAAAAAATACACCGTTTAATAGTTTGAAAAGCGTGCGCGCGAAAAACGAGAGGAATGAGTTGGAAAAGATGAGGGAAGAACACAGCCTAAGCATAATAAAAACAATTCACAGATTAAATAAAACTGAAGCAAGTTAGATACTTACGTATTTGTGTTGAGGAGCATGTATGGGAGTATCACGGCTCAATCTAAATCCATTGAACGCCGTAATCTCAAACTCCAATGAACTCTTAGTCTTAACGAAGTAAGGCTCTCCTTTTTGATGATTCTATCAAACACAGGAATTGTAGAAAGGTTTGGCATTCGATCTGTATCCCATCTAATACCATTAATCTTGCCTTTCAGAAGGGCTCTTTGTTTTGGTGGTAGGCCATCTAATTTTGGCTTCAATCTCACTGTCAGCACCCCTCTCATGTATGACTCCATAAAGCATAGGTTCATTTCAATTAACAGTTTCTGCAATTTTGGTAGGCATGGTAGCCTTATTTTCGATATATAATTCATAAAATATTCAAGGTAAAGTGGGTATTCCGAGACCAGATTTGTTCCACTTGTTCTGAAGAATAGCCTTAAATTCTTTTCCAGCAAAGTTAAATTTTCATGCATAAAATGACTTGTGAGATCTCCTTTTGCTGGTGTACTAACCATGACATGCCCCTTGATAACCTTGAAATGAGTGAGTTCACAACTGGGCTCCCAGCAATGCCTATCAACGAATGCCTTTGTAAAACATAGGACCCATGTTCTCAAAAGAATACAGCTTCTAGGCGTCAATTCTGGGAAGAATCTTCCATCATGCAAGGTGGTTTTTTTCACAAGACTATTCTTGTACTTGTGCAAATATTCCTCCAGTGATCTACTAGAACCCCCCAGAATTCTACTGCAAACATTCACAGTACTGTCTTTCTCTATACCATATGACTCTAGGCTGCGGTTCAAATTGAGCCTCTTCCCTCTGTATACGAAATAGGTATTTCTGCTGCTGATTCCAGTTCTCTTTTGATATAACATCAGCATGTATTCAACGTTTTTCTTGACGTCGACCTGTAGTGACAAATTGTGCACTACCATTGCCTAAGAAAATCTGCACACCAAGTCCAGATTCAAGGAAATCAGTTTTTCTCGCAGGATCAGAACCAATCTTCTGAGGAAGAGATGTTGTAGGTTCAGGATCAATTCGATCAGGTGTTCTTGTAAGTACAGGCTCAATTACATCAAGCTTTCTTGTAGATATAGGCTCAATTGAAGCGTACAATTGGCTACCATTGTCAGTGGAAGCACTATCCTGCTGGCTCTGCGCATTGCTCTCGCTGCAAGTATCACCCTGCTGACTGTCTCTGTTACGAGGAGAGTACTCGGTGATATTAGTGGTAAGTGCAGACCTCGGGGACTGATGATCTGACACTGATTCTGGGGGCTCATCATTATCAAAGGAGAATGGTTCTAGCAAGGGTACATACTCTGGTTGCGAGACCAGTGGAAGGAGGACCATGTGTGTTGCAGGACCACTTCCTGCAGGGACTACACACATTCTACAGATACCAGGAAGGGAGCGCATGAAATCACTGAGCTTAGGAAAACCAAGCGTGCCATGATCAAGCTCCATTCTGCAAATTGCTCTGAAATCACCCTTCAGGGAGCTCAAGGGGTACCTATCTCCAACTCGTTCAGTAGCATCCGCAAGAAATCCTGGCAACCACTTCCTGAATATAAAGAACCAAGATGGAGGACACTTCTCTGGCAATGGCCACCGCTTCCTAATGTGATGTTCCTCCTTTAGCTCACCATCCAACAGACCGTGAGTTACCTTTGGAACCTCCTGGTTGTGGTTCCTGAATGAAGCAGTTTTCTGGAGTTCTGCAGGCAAGGATCCTCTAGCAACAGCATCCTTCACCTCCAATCTCTTCCCAAGCATGTGGTTTATCCCAATCTTCTCTTTGTACGCCTGTATCATCGAGCTTGCTTTTTTCTTAAGGTCCACTGGCATTGTTAATTGCCTACTATAACCAACCACAAAATTCTGCACATTTGAGTCCTCATTTATATAGCTGATTGGAATTTCTGCAGCCCTTTCAACCGGGAAGTCACCGAAGCATGTTGATCTGGAACCAATCAGATAAACCCTCCTTGTAAGTCCAGACTGCAGTAAATCAGACTTCCTCATAGGCTCATAAACAATCTTCTGAGTACGAGATACAGTTTCAATCACATCGGGTTCTCTAGTAGACACAGGCTCAAGCAAATCAAATCTTCTTGTCGGTGCAGGAACAATCAGATCATGCTCTCTTGTAGGTACAACCTCAATCAGATCAGTGGTACCGAAGGTAACTTCACTCAGTAAGCTACCATTGTCAGTGGAAGCAATATCTTGCTGGCTTTCAACATTGCTCCTTCTGCACCCATCGCCCTGTTGGCTCTGCGCATTGCTCTCACTACATGTATCACCCTGTTGACTGTCTGTGTTACGAGAGTCCTTTGTGATCACAGTGGTAAGTGGAGACCTCGGGGACTGATGATCTAACACTGGTTCTGGAAGCCCATCATGATCAAAGGAGAATTTCTCTAGCAAGGGTACATACTTTGGTCCCAAGACCGGTCGAAGGAGGACCATGCGTGTTGCAGGACCACTTCCTGCAGGGACTACACACATTCTGCAGATACCAGCGAAAGAGCACATGAAATCACTGAGCTTATGATAACCAAGCGTGCCATGATCAAGCTCCATTCTGCAAATCGCTCTGAAATCACCCTTCAGGGAGATTAATGGGTACCTATCTCCAAGTCGTTCAGTAGCATCCACAAGAAATTCTGGCAACCACTTCCTAAATATAATGAACCAAGATGGAAAACACTTCTCTGGCAATGGCCGCCTCTTCCTAATGTTGTGTTCCTCCTTTAGCTCACCATCCAACAGACGGTGAGTTACCTTTGGAACCTCCTGGTTGTGGTGCCGGAATGAAGCTGTTTTCTGGAGTTCTGCGGGCAAGGATCCTCTAGCAACAGCATCCTTCACCTCCACTCTCTTCCCAAGCATGTACACATGATGAGTTTCCTTTGCACTTATCACATCCTCTTCTCTTTTGAACTTTACAAACCAAAGCCTTGGGATTTCACCCGATCTCCTACCCTTATCCCATTTACTACTGCTTCCTCCACAGGTCCAAATTCAGCAGTGAAGAATTCAGTGAGGTACTCTGCCAGGAAGAACAAAAATGGTAAGTGTTAGAACTTAGAAGCAAATTAGTTCCAACTTTATTAAGCACAGGTGGTTCAGGGTTCTGAAATTTACCAGCGCCCACAGAAGGTGGGAGGCCCCCAACAAAAATTTTCTGAGTGTAGTCGTGCTTTGGCCAATGATTAGGCTAGAAGAAAATCTTATAAGAGGCAGACCATGTGAAGAAAAAAGGAATTGGCTGATATAGGCAGAGCAACCGAAAATCCTGATGTCTTGCTGATGTTTTAAGCCCAGTACAGCTGCCACATTATCAAAATAAATGTACTAGTTTGAAACATCAGATGAGAAGCAATGGTTCTAGTATCCAAAATAATGGAAGATCTGATATAAATCATGCACCATGCACCAGACATACCTTTCATTTATATCATCACTGTCATAGTCAACAAAATCATCATCCAGGAACTCTTTGCAGCTTTCCTTGTTCATCACACTTTTTTTCAGATGTGAGCTACGGTTCCCTACAAACAGAATGTATTTCTGCATATAGATCATTACGCAGTAGAGCCAACAGGAAACCAATCTTCAGATCTTTTTCAGTGAATCGAACACTGCTAATTGTATGCACTACTACAAATCAAACAAGCTAATACAACAGAATGTGGACAAACTCATACTAGGAGACGATCAAACCGTTTTTTAAATGCAGTAACCCTATTTATGACTTCCGTTGATAAATGTCTTTAAATGTCAGAAAATATCTTACATGGAGCCAAATTTGCAGACACAAGAATGAAACGCATGTCTTGGGACATTGCCACGTCTATTGGTCTTTGCTTTCTGTTCAATGTCAAAGAATCACAGGATGGTAAGTGCATCAAGCCATCAAACAGAAGCATTCTTCTTAAATCTAAATAGTACCCACCTTAGGTTCTGGACTTTGGTGCTAGCCCCAGAACGCAGGAGAAGCTTTACACAGTCCAAAGAACTGTTTTTCACTGCTAAGAACAATGGGGTTTCTTTGGTCTTCGAAGGTGTATCAACACAATCTTGTGCATGAAGCAGAAGTGACTTACAGAGCAAATAAAAATACTACAATTAGTTAAGTTCCAAAAATGCCATTGTGTGAGTAGAATGAAGTAACAAAAGGCTACCTGAAGAGCCTTATAATTTCCCTTAGCCACGGCACTGTGTACTGGTGTAAGACCTAGTTTGTTCCCCTGGAAAACTCTGGCACCATTCTTCAGCAGGAGCCACACAATCCTGCACAAATACAGAAAGACAACTGAGTAAAGAGAATGTAAGGGGACAACTGAGTATGTTGTAATTTAACAGTTGATAGAACATAATACCTGAGAGCATACCTTGGCCCCTGTGTGCTTGAGCTAGCACTAAGGCACCAGTGAAGTGCCATGTTTCCTTCAGGATCGGCTTCATTGACATCAACATCCCCCATCAGAAGCATGTTTATGACATCCACGTCTCCATCCTACAGGAGGAGGGTCAATCAGAATAGAAGAAGTCCTCCTCCTACGGATACAGTTTTTTAACAGTGTTCTAAAGAAAAGGTCTACAAGGCCGCGTACAAGGAACGGGTGCCCCAACCTTGCTACTTAAGCCGGCATAAGCGGACGATTATACCCTTCTACACATAGCGCATTTTAAGCATAAGCGGCTGATTATACCCTTCTACACATAGTGCATTTTAAGCATAAGCGTCCGAGATGCCGCATAAGTGCTACAAGGTGGGGTAACTGCATGAAACCGCATACCGCTTTTTAAAACATAGGTTTTTAACACTAAAATTTACCCTTCTACACATAGCACATTTAAAGCATTCTTGCATGAACCATAATTGGAGAAATTTTAGTTTTTAAATAGGGTAGGGCATGAAACACAGTCAAATACTCGATTTACATGGTAGTAGTTGTAACTTGTTATGCATACCTTAAAAACTGTAAAGCAAGAGAACTCTGAGATAGCTTGGCAGCTTTAACAAGCACAACAATATGAAGAGAGGTACCTTGGCAGCTTTAAGTAGAGGAGGCAAGCTTCTCTTGTCAATGTTGCGATCCCTCCATAATGCTGCCCCAAACTGGTTAAGTAGCTGAATCTCACAGAGCAGGGCCTTTCTCCTTTCATTGCCGTCCCGAGCTGGAGCATCCCCAATGGACAGAGCCTCATCCACAATTGAGTAGTAGATTGATTTCTTTGTCCTGACGCCCTCTAAAACTACACTGACTGGTGCCAATATCTTCTCTTCAGCCACCAGAAGCAGCATCACCAACGGAGCGACACGTCCATCCATGGCGTATCTGTAAGCAACCTCCCCAACCTCTCTGGTTTTCTCTGCCAGGAGCCTCACTGCATTCAGATCCTACACATGGAACAAGAAGACAATTTTTTGTGTGAGAAGATGTATGGAGCAGCTATGAGACTGTGAATGAGTACAGTAATCAATGCATACCTTTTGTTGCAGACAAGACGTACAGAAGATCTTCAATGGAGTTGCCAGCGACCATTTAACTTTAACTCTGGACAAGAACATCAGTCAATCGATCAGCCATGCAGGGAACCTCAGTGAGTTCAATGTAGAACAAAACATGAACAACAATGGACGACACTGACGAGAGTATAGTACGTACCTTGTTCTCAGGAGAGCGAACTCGAGCGCGAGAAGAGGGCGGCCATCGAGCAGCTTGAGGTCGGTGCGCGCGTTCATGGAGAGCAGCAGCTCGATGCACCTGGCCGAGTGCGCCTTGGCGGCGACCTGGAGCGGCGTCCGCGTGAGCAGGTCCCTGGCGTCCACGGGCGACGCCGTGATGCCGTGGCCGCCCTCGAGGAGGAGCCTGGCGCAGTGCACCGCATCGTGGTTGCAGGCGAGGTGGAGGAGCAACCTCGTGGACATCTCCTGGTCCAGCGCCTCCTTCCTGAAGCTCCCCGCCGCCGCCGCCGCCAGGAGCAGCGCGGCGTCGTCTTCCTCGACGGCGTGGAAGGGGCGAAGATCTTCAGAGCTCTGAAAATTAAAATCAAATAAATAATAAAAAAAGAAACAAGAACGAACGAAGGAGCAAACAAATCACGGGAAAATCCAGCAGAAAGTGAGCTCATTTCACAAATCCCGCACAAGCTAGATGAACAAGGAAGAGGATGAAAACCACGGCATGGGGGGAGACTCCCACTCCCCGCACCGCAGCATGGCGGCAAACCCCAACCCAAAGGCCATAGCCGACCAAATCGCACAAAACCCCCAATATAAACCCTAAATTCGGAACCAATCACGCAACCCAAACACCCACCAAAGCCGCCATTTCCGCCTCCTCGCCTCCTCTAACGAGCTGATGAACTGCTGCCGACCGAGATTGCAGACGATTCCGACTGATAAACCCCAACAAAACCCAAACCAAAAATATCTCCTGCCTCTCTCCAAAAAAAGAAAAACCAAACAAAATTTAATCGGAGAATCGATTAAGCGCTAACGACGACGAGCGCGTTCGTCTTCCAATCCTCACCTCCTCCTCCTCCTCCATCTCCATCTCCATGCGCGTGCAGCCCGTGGTTCGAAACGAGGGAGGAGGGCAGTGTTGGTGGTGAAAGAGGGAGGCCGGGGGACAAAGCCGAGGAGGAGGTGTGCTGCAGAAGACACGCTCACGCTGAAATTTTTTTTATTTTTAATTTTATTATTAAAATATTTAAAAAATAATTTTCTATTTAAAAATTTACAAATCTAGTCGTCCATCGCTATCTGGGAGGGCGTTTTTTTTGACGTGGTAGACAGCCGTTGGCCAGCCAACGGGGAGGGCGATTTTTCACTATGCTGGGGCCGCCTGCAAAGGGTGACGATGGTGGCCTTGCATTTTTGCAGGCGGCCCCCTTGCCGCCTTCTGGGAGGGCGATTTTGACTGTGCTAGGGGCCGCCTGCAAAAGGGCGGTGAGGCTGGCCTGGCATTTTTGCAGATGGCCCCCTTGCTGCCCTCTAAGAGAGCGTTTTTTCACTGTTGTATGATATAATATTGAACTGTTAGTTGAAAAAATTAAGTAAGTCATCGTTTTGAGTACGAACAAAATAGAAACAATTTTAAAAAAATGTAAATAATTTATTGTTAACTCGGATTGGAGCCCAATGAGGGTTTTTTCAATCAAAATATTGAACTGTTTGTTAAAAAAGTAGGTAAATCATCATTTTAAAAATAAACAAAACAGGAAGAATTTTGTAAAATTGCAAGAATTTATTTTTCACTTAGATTGGAGCCCGAGAAGGGGGTTTTCTATATCAAAATATTGAACTCTTCATTTAAAAAATTAGGTAAATCATCGTTTTGAAATGAACAAAACGAGAAAAATTTTGTAAAAATCTAACGGTTTATTTTTCATTTGGATTGGAGCCCGAGGAGGGGTTTTTTACCTCTAAAATGCAAGTTAAAGTTGTGTATAATTCTTGTGTATGTTGAATTATATAATCATGTACACAATTGAAGGTAGAATTTACGAAAATATAAGCATGCACTTATAAATTATAAGGAATACAACGTATCGGGGCGTTAAAGGAACTTTGCAAATCGAAACGATACAATTCCATTAATTTATAATGCGTGATGCATAGAACAACATACCATCATAATTAAACATTGTTATGATAAGATAGTTAAGAAGTGTCTTGGATATACGATACAAATTTGTGGGTCCCGACGAATCGAGCCTGAGCTTATCTACCGACGCCTTCTACGTCGTTCAACGTGTATTGCATTTTCGTGCTCCTTCAATCGTTTGTACTCTACTTATGTTTCAGACTTAGTTATCTTTTGGCCATGATATGTTGGATTGACATTGTCAATCCACAAAGTGAATCCGCACCTCCTTGGATTGCCCTGAGAAATAAACGTAGTTAGTAAGTTAGGGTAGTAATATTATGCAGATGGTAGCGAAATTGAAAAAAATGTAAGACGTACAACGAAGTTGTTGTCTATGTTAGGGCAGACAAAATATCTCTTGCCAAATGTTTGTTCCGCAAAGGAGATAGCCACCTGGCTGCGATATCTACAACCACACTTTGGACGCTCCGACCATTTAGGTAAACCTAATGGATTGTTCCTCCAATCTAAGCTTGCAATTTGTACCCGACGTTCATACTCCATCCATGCCTGAATGAATTGTGTGGTCGTCTCAGGTTGCGTTATTGTTTGACTGACGGAAGTAACTCTGACTGTATCGATCCACTGTATGAATTGACATTTCCTTACATCCTCCTATTTGTACAATTTTGTAAGAAGAGGTAAGTGTAGGAAAGTAGCGATTAGTGGTAAAAAAAAGATCATACTTACGACAAAATCGTCATCGACAATGTTAGGACACACGAAGCATCTTTGTCCTCGAGTTCGTTGTCTTACGGACCTTATTACCTGACAACGGTCACCACAACGACACTCTGGACGTTCCCGCCACGTGGGGAATCCCATGGGATTTACCTGCCATTCTAAAGCTTCTGCTGCAATTCGACGTTCATGCTTATCTTGTCTCACTACATGAATATCCACGTGCTCCATCGTTTTGTGGGTTCTCCATATCTACCCACTCAATGAAGTTGCACACCGTATGATATGTCTGCGTAAGATGTTATGATAGCGCAGAAAAGTGTTTTATGTATTGATTGATCAATGTTTGGGCATTGGAAGAATCTCCTGCCCCGAGTTTCTACCATTAGGGATGACTTAAGTGTGCATCGATCTCCACAAGTGCACAACGGACAGTCACACCATGGGGGAAACCAACCGGCGAGAGGATCGCTTCGCCAATTGAGACGCTCAACAAATGGAGCTTGCATTCTCTCTAGATTTGTGGGAATTTGAAAGATGATATGAAGAACTTGTATTCGGCTTGTCTATTTTATAGTGAAGCAATCAATGGTAGAACAGGACTTAATGAGAGCCATTTTTTCCACTGTATGTGACAACACGAGCATGCGTGAGCAGGATTTACTTTATCTTAAAAAGCAGCACCGAAAGTTGATCGTGACAACTTGAACTGGCATTGTGTCCGTGCACTGGGGTTTAACTGTGCGAGCCAAAGTAGTTGGTGTAGGGTTTCTGCAGCGTACTGACGACACGAGCAAGCGTGAGCAGGAATTACTTTACCTAACAAAGTTGCGGGGAAAGTTGATCTTGACAACTTGAGCTGGTGTTCTGTCTGTGTACTGTGGTATACTGTGCGATGTAAACCCAGTTGTAAACCTCGGCCAGATTAGTTGTCATTATGCCATATCGAGAACCATCGGTGTCATACAACAGAGACCACTTCTCCTTTGGTTCGTTCTCAATCCAATGAGTGAAATTTCAAATAGATGATCCCGACCTCCTTCTCATTGTGGGTGGGTCGTCATGAAGTGCATCAATAGGTACGGGAGGCTCGTCAACTTCAGCTTGTGGCTGGCTGGATTGCTCGTCTGTTTGCTTAGTTGTCAACTCATCCAACCTTCTCCACAACTCATTAAATTTCTTCTCTTGATTCTAAACACAAAGCCTCTTGAAAAGATCCATTAGATGATTGTTCTTAAATTGCTTGTAGAAATTAGCACCCATCTGATGCATGCACCACCTACTCCGAAGATCAGGCCACCCGGCTGGAATTTCCTTCTTATCCCAACCGTTTTGCAAGTAGTCAATAGCCCATAACATACCTGCATGACAATCATGTATAAAGCAAACATTGGGCCTCATATGCACAACTGCGATGTGCACTCTCTCCAGAAACCAGTACCAGCTTTCAGTGTTCTCACTCTCTACAAATGCAAATGCCATAAGTAACACCTGATTGTTTCAATCAGGAAACAATCGCTGTCAATATCTGACCTCTGTATTTACCGGTCAAAAATATTCCATCTATGCATAGTACAGGACGACAATGCACAAAAGCATTGATGCAAGCACCCAATGAAAAAAATGCTCTTTGCAGCACACTCTTGGCAGGATCATCAGCCGATTGAAATATATGCATGTCATAGTAAGTATTACTATTCCTCTGGGCAATGCTAGCTAACAGACGAGGCAAATTATCATAGGATGCTTCAAATGTGCCATACCTCATCTCTAAAACCTTTTGTTTGGCTTTTCAGGCCTTGACATAGCTTATGGTATACTTGAATTTGTCTTCAATGTGCCTAATTATTGATTTTGGTTCAAAGCCATTGTTGTAGACAACAATGCTATACATCTCACTTGCAACAAAAGCTGAAGTGATGTTGCGGTGATACTTCTCCACCCCTTGTAAGTGGCACTGGTGCTTGATCACAATGCTAACTTTTCAATAATCAATTCATTTACCCTTATATGCATGAACACGCCATGGGAAATCTTCCCTCACGCACCTCACTTCGTACACATAATTGGTTGACTTGACCATCTTAAACTCTCTTTGCAATGAGACTGCCCAATGCTTCACCGCCTCCTTCATATCCTCCTTATGAGCATACGTAGCACCCTGAATTACCTCGTTCTCTTTGTATTCCCAGGGTATATGATGCCTCTCTGAGATAACAAGTCCTGAGAAGTCGTATTTTGTTCAATCAGTGGGCATTACATTATTTTCCTTATCGGATGATACGTCGCCCTCCGCTTGCTCATTATCCGAATCTTCCCTATCCATTCCATCGACAATTGTACCAACTCTCTCCCCCTCA
Source organism: Oryza officinalis (assembly GCA_008326285.1). Classification (NCBI taxonomy): domain Eukaryota; kingdom Viridiplantae; phylum Streptophyta; class Magnoliopsida; order Poales; family Poaceae; genus Oryza; species Oryza officinalis. Next base: position 21,827,914 of record BDMV01000002.1, read on the forward strand.
TCCGCCACGCCCATGGCCTGCACCACCCTTGTTTGATTTTTTCTCATTTTTCATCGATGGTCCAACACAATCCCCCACATGGCTTGGACCCTCAACATTTTCGGTTTCCATTGCAACATTTCTATCCTTTTCATGCACCGACACAAAAATAACAAGGGGCCATGAACGTTCAAAAGCCATCTCCACATACCGTCTCCAAGCATCAGTGCTATCCATTGGCATTAGTTCCCAAAAATAACCTTCTGTTGCACGACTCACTACAACAGATACTGACATTGTGTTGACTTCTGGGTCTATTCTAAATCCTCACAACAACCAACTATAAATTGACTGAAATGTTCTCTCGGCATGCCTATCAATGCCCTTCAATGTCATTCTAAAATCTGACAGATCACCACCATCTGGACCAAATCTAAGGTTGTCTTGACCATGCACTAACTGAAATATGACCTTACTTGACATTGCGCCTAATGAAACAATAAAGAGGTTAACTAAGTTTGAAACATAATCACCAGATCTAATGTCGAATTCATTAATATGTACTACGCCCTAAGGCTGAGTTCGCAAGTGACTTTTCCTAGCGCAATTCTGTGGTTCGCAACTTCACTACTGTTTGGGGTACTGTGGCCGTACTGTAGCAGAACTGTACATCACGGTGACGGACGGGTGTGGCGGTCGACGACGTTTGGTTGCTGACATTTTCCGTTCGCACTCGCCGTTAGTCCGCGACGTCGGAGTGGCTCGAACAAAGACGTAGCTCCCGTCGTGATAATTCGCCCGTACTGTAGCTAGCTCGCTGTTTGAATCTCACTACCGCACGCTGAGACAACACTAGCAGCAGCGCTATAGCGACGAGTGCAGCAGCGCTGATCATTTGAAGTTAAAAAAAGATTACAACATTTTTAAAAGACTAATTAGGGTTATTATTTTTAAAATTAGGACCAACGCTTGTACTGTGGCAACATATTTTTTATTTAGTGGAAGAGATATTCCATTTTGTTGTGCGTTTGGATGGAAACGGTTTAACGATAAATAAAAAGATATATGTTGATACTAATTTTTGCGTAGTTTGTACTGACTAAAAAAGTGTAATTGTAACTACTCGTCAATAATCTTGACAAATCTGGGAAAGTTAATTACTAATTAAGGAAAAAAGGAAAAAAGGCCTACACTTGTATTGAAAAAATTGAAAGGTAAAAAATTAGGAATAAATATATGACCAACGCTTGTATTGTGCAAAGATAAAAGGGTAGAAAAAAAATCAATTATATGGCCTAATTTTCGTACTTGTGTGATACAAATTCATAAACCATGTCATTAGCGAGAAGCAAAGATACTTGCGATACGGGCTGCGAATATATTTTTGATAAAATTTGACGAGTTATACCAGCACGTTGAACTGAAAAGAATTTTTCTCGTTGCCTTGAATTAACCTTGGGAGATAATTAAGAAAGAAATGAATTGTCACACAATTAAGAACAAACAGTTCAGTACATTTTATGTATGCCTTGATGTTCGTAACCCATAAATAGAAAATGTAAGGCAACAAAAATATTTGAACCAACATAACACATCGTTCACTTGTGACATGCAACATCTATAAATAGTAAATAGTTGCAATAAATACTCATTTTTTCAAAACATAGCTCAGTGCTGACATGGACGTTGAGAAAATATTTATCAATAAATAGTACAATAGGCAATAACTATTTTATAAAAGATAGTTCAAAAAATGATTCATTAAAAATTAGAAGGGTATGAACTAACAGAGAACTGATGTAAGTGGGAAGACCACTGCATACATAGTAATTAAATGCATTACATATTCCAATTACATAATAATTGACGCGTATTTGTAATATTGCGTCTAGCACGAAAAAATTAAAACGTAGTTGCGGAATAAAGTATAATTTTTAAATAAGCTCAGCAATACCTTGGAAACTGCATAAATAGTAATTACATGCAATACATATTACAATTACATAATAATTGATGCGTATTTGTAATACTGCGTGCAGCATGAAAAATTTAAAACGTGGGTAGGGAAAAAGGTCAAATTTTTAAAGAAGCTCCGCAATGACTTGGAAACCGCATAAATAATAATTAAATCCAATAATATTCGAATAACGTAATAATTGAAGCGTACTACTAATACGGCGTGCAACATGAAAAAATTAAAACGTAGTTACGAAAAAAGTCTAATTTTTTTAAAAATGTAATGTACGACTTCGAAACCGCATAAATAATTATTAAATCGTTTACATCTTAGAATTACGTAATAGCTGACGCGTATTGGTAATATTACGTCCAGCATGAAAAAATTGAAACGTAGATAGCAAAAAAGTCCAATTTTGAAAAATTAAAACGTAGTTAGGAGAGAAGTTCAATTTTTAAAAAATCTCCTCAATGACTTGGAAACCGTGCAAATAATAATTAAATCCAATATATATTACAATTACATAATAATTGACGCGTATTTGTAATATTGCGTGCGGCATGAAAAAAATAAAACGTATTTAGGGAAAAATTCTAATTTTTGTCGAAAGCTCAGCAATGACTTCCAAACTGCATACGTAGTAATTAAATGCTTTACATATTCAAATTACATAATAATTGACACGTATTTGTAAAATTGCGTCCGGCACGAAAAAATTAAAACGTAGGTAGGGAAAAAGTCCAATATTTAAAATAGCTCAGCAATGACTTGCGAACTGCTTAAATAGTAATTAAATCCAATACATATTCGAGGTACATAACAAATAGATGGCTTAGCAGCATTTCGGATAACTATTAAGCTGGTGAGCAGCTACTGATAGCGATAGCATTATTTTGACGGTACTGTGGATCCCGACTATCCAACCTGAAATGGATTTATTTTCATAAAAATCTCAATGATTTACGGTTTAACGAGGCAAATATTAATTCCTGGATAATAGAGGGCATCCACCTAAAAATTGATGTGCGTGCCTTATTGGGGAAAACATTAAAAAAGAATTTTCCATCACAATAAAAACAATACAATGTCAATAATTGACATAGTTATGAAAATAGTAATTACAGGTAGTACATATTCCATTTTACATTAAAGCCGACGTCTATTGATAATGATTGAACAACGCATCCGCAATGCAATCACGCCAGGTGGTCATAGCTTGCTCACTATTTGTTCTGTAATACATCTGGTCGAATGATATGTGCTGGGCACCACGGGATATCCATTGTACAGAGAATTGTTTTGACGGTAGTACACGTCAGCACCACTATCCAATTTGAAGTTGTGGAGAGCAAAAGCTGCATGTATTATGTGCTTCGGAACATTCTCATCTCGAAAGTACGGTATTTCCTTCAGTATCTTCCATTGTTTTTTGACGATGCCAAATGTTCTTTCAACAATACTTCGCAACGAGGAGTGTCGGTGGTTAAATGTCTCTTCTCGTCCCACAGGTGGGGGCGCACCTTCATCTCCAAGTTGATCCCTGTGGTAGTATACATGTGGATATGGTGCAAGACATCCCATCCGACTAGGAAATCTAGAGTCCACAAGTAAATACTTTCCTGTCGAACGTAGCAGAACAAATGTTATGCATTAGAGGTAGCTTGTGAAAAATAGTGTATGTTCGTTTTCATAATACAAATGACAAAAATAAAATGCACTGACCTAGGGGTATCCTTGGGAAATTGTCGGGATAATATTGCACTGCCTCGGTCAGAATCCTTTGATCGTGCACCGAGCCTGGCCATCCAGCATCACAGAACAAAATTCTCCCGTAGTGATCGCAGATAACTAGAACATTTTTGCTCGTTACATGGTGCCGGTTCCTGTGTTCAATAGACGTAGCAACAGATGTCACGACTTGCACATGCGTGCCGTCTACAGCACCGACCGACTGATAAAATGGTTTGATCCAGTCTTCATTCAAAAACTGAGGATGAGTTTCCGTGAAGTTGGGATCGACAGGTTTCAAAATATTCCCCGTCAACGCGTTCATACTGATCAGTACTTGGTGGAAGCTAATGGACACAGTTGAGCTTGACCGTACGAAACGATTGTTCGTGTCTCTGTTCGGACGATTTCCTGCCATAGCATACAAGAACATCCCAAGTTTTTCTAACGCACATACCTCGGATGTCCCAGTGAGGCCATACGAAGTGACCAGTAGGTCATGTAGACTATGTATTTGCTCCGCAGTCAAACAGAACATGGCCCTACATTGCCTTACATTCGCCATGGTTTCCAGCATCCAACTAATACCGGATTGAATCGGTATTCGCCTTGGAGCTCTCTCATTTTGTTGGAAACTTGCAGCGAGTATATCGATGACGCCTTCGTCGTCATCGCTACTCGAGTGCCCTCCTGTGCCGTGCGAGCCGGAGGCACCACTTGCCATCGCCAGTCCTTTCGAAATGCATGCTTCTGCGCAATACAAACATAATCATGTATATTTATTCATGCAGGAACTTGCAAAATGGGAATAATAGCTAACATTGCAGTAAAAAACTTGTAGTACTAAAACGTGATATGTCAAAAAAACGAATTATGGAAAACTGACATCACAATTATGTTAAATCCTCATTTATTGATAACTCAAACCGTCTGTTCAGCAGCATAAGAATAAAACATATTTAGTGAAAACATGGTACAACTCTGCAATGAAACAAATTCAACTACAATGAAACAGAGGAGGACGTGTGTCACTGAAAACCACCGGAGGCACCTGCACCACTAGCACCGCCACCACCCTGTGACATCACCTGGATATAATCGAGGTGATCTTCGGCTGTCGGGATTCTTATGAAGCATGCACAGTGGTTGGGATTCTGGAATAAACGGCAAGCAGCGTACCACACCGGACCGGTGATACGGTGTCCATCGTTTTCAACCAACTCCATGCATGCCTCAATCCCTTTGGACTTAGCTTCGGCTGCCTCTCTTGCCCGGCTATGCAAGGACTCACACCGTAGGTCCGCAAGCCTATGTAGGGCCTCCCCGGTGCTGTCGCTGCGGGACTTCTTCGATGACCCCCCTGAGGCAGCACTATCAGTGGCTGCCCTTTTTCCCTTACCTATTGCCGTGGACTGAGGTGCTGGTGGAGATGACATTGGAGGGTTGTAAGTGGCTGTGAGATGCGCGACATCGACAGATTGCCATTGAGCTTGAGCATGTGCTGATTCTGGCGATGCTCCAGCGACATCTGATTGGTTGCCTATAACGGTGCGCCCCCTGAACACCGCGTTGTGAAGGTCAATGTGCTTGAGAGGATCATTTTTGAAAGTGCTCACGCCTTTCTTCATCTGCACCATAGTTATACATGCACAAGTCAGTAGCAACAGAATGAACGGTTCGAGCTCTAAAAAGATACCTGGATATAATAGTTCATTGCGAGCAACAAAAGTTTCAAACTTGCAACAAAATTCAGAATCACTACATGCAACCAGTGCTAAACTTTTAGCTATCAGGGATATATGGATTCAGTCTAATTGTGCTCTGGTTAGCTCACTGTATGGATGCCTGTTACAAGAGTTCTTAATTAATTAAATTAACTGAACATTTTCTTATGTAAGTACTTGTGTTCTTCAGACGACTAGCTGTATACATGCATATACGCACCATACATCCATGTGATCGATCTGTTCAGAATCTACAAGTACTTAATTTAAAAAGCTGATTTAATTTCCCTGTTTCCTGACTGGTAGAAGTATTACTACTAGTAGCAGTGGTTGAGTGACCTATGTGATCTCTCTAGGTATTTTAAAGAGCACAATTCTATTTTCTGAACTTTTAGCCATCACTGTCAGCATTGACATGGGAGTTTAGCATAATGTGTACTACCTACTGTGTTGACCACTTTTATTCTGGAGGAGAGAGTACAAATTAAGCTACTGATGTTATGCTCACTAAGCTTCTTTTGAGTTAATGCGATGGTTGGATATATGATCAGTACTATGTCTACGGCATGTTCCAAATTGTTAAATGTCTGCAGTGCAGACTGCACAAAATCATTCCAGGCAAATAGAAAAACAGAGCACAGCAGCTACTTGACGATAAGTTAGGGGGAATTTGAAACTGCACGAATAATTTTGCATGAGCATCTAATTAAATCAGCAAATGCATGCGCGGTAAGCAGCTGGAAATTATCAGAACACAGCGCTGACAACAAATTAAATTCTATGCATAGGAAATGAGAGGATGTCAAAGATTATATTGAATAACGTCAGATTGAAGAATTAATTTCTGTCTGGTATATAAAAAAGTATATTTCATACCAATATACACATGATTTTCTGACTAATTTAAAGTGAGGAGCCAACAAGCACATACATAATCTGAAACTTCAAAAATATCATCGTTCCCCATTAATTCCAAGTGGAAAAAAAACTGAAAACAATTTGGCTTCAATGCATAAGCTTTTGTGATCCAGAAAGAAACTTTTTTTGACCCTAAAGAAAATTCTAATTAAACCAAATGTACTATGATTTTGTAGTACTATGCTTGTTAATTTCAGGCAGCTGCTTATTTATGTAAGAGTTTAACGTGTAAGAGTAAACATAAGTACTTCCCATTGAGTTAGTACATCATATATATATCCCACAGGCACAAGAAAATGATTATGTATTTCCAATCCTTACAGCTTACTATTCTAGCTAGATGGGAAAAATAAATTATCCAAATCTATGGATCATTTGCACGATCCCCTATTATCCCACTGACACAAAAAGAAAAACCTACTATACAACAATCTTTTCTTTTTGTTTCCTTGCATTGCCAATAGTGACAACTATTTTTTTTGGGTAATACAGATGATTGGTGCATATTTGTGCAAATTGTAGATTAAAATATATGTACAAGTTCGTTGCTATATGTACTGAAAAGGCTGGACTAGTTATGTACCACACTTAATGGAGTGGTACAAGATATAGCATGCTTATGTCGTACTGTACTATTGTCCATAATTTTGTCTTGGTGTATTATTCATGCAGGGAACAGGAGGCTGTTACAGCATTGGCAGCAAAGTGGAAATGACCCATAACAAAGCGTAATACAGGTGAAAAAAACTAGCAACCTAATGGCTGCACCAAATATGTAACAATTTATGTTGGCTTATTAATTTCAGAAGAAGAGACGAACTGGAAACCTTTGTACTACAGAACTATGAAAAAAACATGATAATATAAATGAGCTATGAAACACTAATTGATTATTTCCTGAATGGTCAAACACAAAACGGTATGACAGTATGTTGGAACAGGACATGAACAAATGGAGCAACATGATGAAGCTAATGGCAGATGCATCTCTTTTAGAGAAGAAATAGTTTGCAGAATTAGCAAAATATGCACACAAAATGTTTTTTCTGTTTAAAAATGGGGGAGAGACCAATGTTTCCTCAGAAACAAGGTTGGGATGATTTCAATTGCATACAAAGTAACAGAGGAAATGACAAATCCATACTAGCAGAACAGATGTCATTGACTGTTCTGGTTTTCTTACATCACTGTAAACTATTGTCTGCAAATTTAACCAAAGGATACTATTATGTCAATTCCATTTGATGAGATGATTGTAAACTAATAATCAGTGGCAAGTTATATTCGTCTAATTAAAAGGACCTACTTTCAAAATTATGCAATATAATATAGCTCAAGCGAGAGCATAGCGAGACAAAACATCACTGATAAAATGACACCAGTGCAACGTGAGGCAAAAAACCAAACTGATTAATTAGAGCAGCCCAAAGCAAAAGCATGGGAAAACCAATATGTCACAGAACATAATTTTTATTTGCCAAGTGAGCAATAAGTAATATGCACAAAAGTGTAAAACAATTAGTGAAAAAATCCATCTCACATTCAGATCACATATGTGTTTTGGTAGGCCTACAAATTAATGAGCACATTTGACACTGCTTCTGCATAATAAATTGACTCCCATTTCTATACAGAGCATCCAATATTTAGGGCTTTACGCAAGATAGCCTTCCAATGGTTCATAAAAATTAAAACAATGATTCCAGGAGCATTGACTCTAACTCTAATGAACAAACGCAGTACTGAAACAGGAAACAATCAAGACATAGCAGGTATTGCTACGAATTAGTGACATATATTGACGGGGACATGCAAAATGTAAGTGATAAGTGACATACCCCTTCTTGTTGTTCCCACCAGTCGTCGTCGGCGACAATGGCACTCGTATGTGGATCACGACCGAGGCCGGTAGCCTGCGACTCAAGCCACACCCACATGTTGAACCGCTTCCGACAATCACGCCAAATGTACTGAACTTGGCTCCTGTTCACCTTCTTCCTACACTTCGCATACATTTTTGTAGACAAATTGTCCAATGCCACCGGCTTGGGGTTGCTGGTGGTGATGTTGTGAGCTGCTATTTCCTCCAAACAACTTTCCAGAAACAAGCGGACCTCCATATCGGTCCAGCAGCAACGGCCATCGGACATCTAATAAAAGTTGGTTATGAAAGTTGGTTCTGAAAGGAAAAAAAATGACAAGCTGCCATTACCTTTCTTGCTTCGGCGTCGTGGACGACGTCCCAGTTGATTGAACGCCCGACAGTTGCAGGGCTCACTCGCCGAACGAACTCGATGACCGCTTCTGGAGATTTTGCGCAAACCTTCATTAGGGCATTGGCGACGTGAAGCACGTCGTCCTCTAGGGCCTTGGTGGTGCCGGCGTCCGAGGTGTAGGAGTCGCAGGAGTCCTCACCAGACTCTAGATTGGCGGCCCAGGTCGACAACGGGAGGGTTGGAGAAGGGGCTTGAACAACCACTGCCCGGGATGCGATTTGCGAGCGCTCGAGCTCTCGCTTCCACTTCTCCCCTTGCGTCTCCATCCGAGCAACCATAGCCTCCGCCTCAAATATAGTGGCGCCGTTAGGACCGCCAGCTTTGCTGCCTTGTAGCACCGAATGTCGCCACTCTTCTGTGCCGCACGGGATGTACGACGTGAGACACAACCACACACGAAAAGCTACCAGGCTGGATAAGACGACGCGCGAACCGAGTGTGCCGCCCGGCTTTCACCACCTCCGAGGACGACGCTGACCACTCGAGCGCACTGTGGGCAGCACCAGTGATGCTCTGCTGATTCGATGGACTAGAGGCCTGTTCCGCCAGCTGTAGACGAAAGCAAACTCCGGACGACGCGCTACGGCAAGGGGAGATTCGATTGAGGGGAGGGAGTAGAGCCAGCTGACCAAAAATAGGAACTGAAAAAATTACCCATGGCTCATCCTCGCTCTCCTCCACTCCTCCCCTCTTCCCTTCTCCCTCCTCTTTCTCTTCCTCTGCTCTCGGTTTTCTTCCTCCTCTCTCCGTCTCTCCCCTCTCTTCCCCGTCTCTCTCCTGGGCGGTGGATGGGAAGGGCGGACGGGTGGGCGGGCAGTGGACGGTGGGGAAAAGGGACAGGTTAGGTCGGGTAGGCGACGGACCCTGAACAGCAGGGAGAAGGGGTTCCCAACGGACGGGCGGGCGGGTGGGTGGGCGGCGGGCGGACGGATGGCCGGCGGTGGGCGGCTGGGAGAAGGGGCAGGCGGTGGATGCGCAGGCGGCGGCGCGCGTTTGGCCTTGGTGGCGTCCAGCTACGGTATGGAGGAGAGAACCTGAAGGATCGATGCGGCACCGCCCTTCGCATCTGTGGGGCCACCGGCTGCCCTCTCCTTCTATCCAAGCCGTGACCCCTAACGATGTCTTGCGCTGAAACGGCATCGTCGCCCCGTCCCTGAATCCGTCACGGTTGCACAGTCCCATGAACAGTAGTTAACAGTGCTTGCACAGTGATCTGCGCTTCCAATCCATCGAGGCGCTGGGAAAAGTCACTTGCGAACTCAGCCTAAGTTATATGGTGCTCCAGATGTACCATATAACTCAAATATATTGTACAATTTGCACTATCCATAAGTCTCCATTTCTATAAATATGTCGTATGCCTTTGTTCTTAAATTATGCAAATATGTAGTGTGCTCTAGATCTGCGTAAAATATATGACAATACAACTAAAATGCTACAAAAATTTTAAAGACAATACAATATAATGTATTTACCTGCTATGGAGTCAGCAAATCGGTAGGGCTTCGCTGCTTTCCTTCTGCTCCCCCTCACCCCTCTCTTCTTTTCTTTTTTCTGGATTTTGAGTGAATATAATGAAAATTTCGAGAGGGAGAAGGGGTTTTATATATGGGGGGCTAAAAAAAACCCTCCCAGAGGGCGGCAAGGGGGCCGCCTGCAAAAATGCCAGGCCGGCCTCACTGCCCTTTTGCAGGTGGTCCCCTTGCAAACTTTCTTCAGACATCACAAGTGCTTCATGTTTCTCCTCTTTCTTCTCATGTACATCATTCTCCTCTTTTTGTTGAATGTTCTGAACTCCCTGCAAAACGTTAGTAAGAAGAGAAGCAAAAGATTGCTCCTCCAATGTTTGCACATTAACATTGTACAAGGATATAGGATATTCAGAAACAGGAGCTAAATCATATTGTTCATTCTTTCTCGCATTTTATATGATTTGACTCTCAATGCTATGAGAAAGCATGAAAAGGTGTCCAATATGATTATATGTCACATTAGCAAGCATAACCTAAATTTCAGAATTAAGTCCCTTGAAAAATCTATGCATTGTGTTCTCATTACATTCTTTTAGACCACTGTAGATGATACAAACTTTAAATTCATAGATATACTCTCTTACAGTTCTATCACATTGTTTCAGATGTTCTAATTTCTCAAGAAGAATATACTTATAATAAGAACTCACAAAACACTTTCTCATCATGGTTTTGCACTCATCCCAAGTTTCAGATTTATTACTAACATGACTTCACCAAAAGAATGTAGAAGAGGTAAACTTATTACTAGCAGCCTTAATCTTTTGAGTATCAGAAAAATCATATTTATCAAATTCGTTGTCTACTGCTAGCTCCCAATCAATATAAGCAACAGAATCATACTTACCATCGTAGAATGGTAACTTATATTCAACTCGAGCAAAATTATAGTCAGGTACCTCATATGAATCACGTGGAGAAATCGTCATATCTCGTTGAAGGTGAAGAAGTCAATGTTGAGCATCTTGTATCCCCTTGCGTAATCCTGCCATGGTTAGTAGCGAACAAGAAACACACACAAGAATATGCACACTCCTATTAACTACTAGGTAGTGGAGGTTCAAATATCACACACACTTAATCTTTTAACCAAGCTCTTACAAGATCTTATTAAAGCAAGCGGAATGGTGACCACACCAACTCAATCTAGACCCAATGGAGGTTGGATGTATCAATGCCTTGGCAAACACTTGCTGTACGGCTGCAATCAAATCTTCGGAGCTCTGGGTAGGCTTAAATATCTGGCAAAGGAATAACAAATGCTCAAATCAGAGAATGCAAAGTTGAATATTTGTTCAAAGTTAAGTACCGTGCTGGTCCTAGGCTAGAACGTACTAGAGACACGAGCCTAGACACAAACGATACCACAAGATAGCACTAGGAACAACTCAAGCACAACTCTGATATACAAAAGCAAACTCAAAGGTAACGGCTGAAAGCAAACTCAAAGATAACAACTGATTTTCTCTTTTTTTCTTTCTTTCTTTCTTCTTTCTTTCTTTCTTTTTTTTAGTGTGGCTTTTGTTTTCTTTTTTTAAGCACCTTTAGGCTTTTTTCTCTTTGATTTTTTCAGCAAAAATAACTCAAGGACCTGAATGCAAGATTACAGGGACTCAAATGTAAATATGAAATTTATAAGGATTCAAATGTAAAAGTCCAAACCCTAAAATTCAATTTATAAAAAATGGAATGCTCTCCTCGTATGGATTCCATTTTTGCAAACGGAACTCGAATCCGATACCAAATTTTTTTTTACAAACAAAAAGCAATCTAATCTAATCTAATCTCCTGCTTCCATCTTTCAAAAAGGCAACAACACGAACATGGCGGTGGCGATGACAGTGGTACTAGACATGACAAGAACTCGAAACTCTAAACATACTAGACGCTAAGACCAGCAACACGACACGACGATGCAACGCAAAACTCAACAAAGCAAAAACTGAAAAGAACAATGCAATGGCACAAATATGGCTAGGTAAAGGATGCAATTTTTTTATAGCTATTTTCTAGTTATAGGTAGATAAAAACTCACCGAGCAACGAAAGCTCTGATACCACTTGATAAACCCTGAGCTGCTCTGATACCACTTGATAAACCCTAGAACTCCACTCGATACGCTCAGGGATCTGGTTGTCCCGATCTTTTGGTGAGTTGATGATAACTACGATTTGGGAGAAACGTTAACGACCCGACTACAACTGTACGAGACGTTGTTGTGTTGCGTCTTAGCGATCGATACACCTCTCCGTGAGTTGTTGGTCCTGCCGATAAAGATCAATCTTATTCCTGCAAGTAAATCGATGCGCTCGCTGCTTGAGAACATATATATATATAGCGTACGTATCATCTACGAGTATACTACGTACTGTATTTTTCAGCATATATTTGTTTTTTTAGTGGATTCATCATATATTTGTTGAATAACATGTGTGCCCATGATTAACATCCAACATTTATAATGTTCCAAAATCGTTATTTTTAGATAATTTTTTTGGCAATGTTTACTGAATGGATGCATATTTACTTGCATAAACACAATTTAGGGGGTTTCACCTTTCATTACTATGGTCCATGAACTTCTGGCTAGCTACAACCGTGTTGGTGGCTGTTTAGGACACTATTAATTAATATAGTAATGATTACTAATTGCAAAATACTAGCTACGTGCTGTAGCATGTAGCATGTAGCATCTATATAAGATTGCGTGCTGTAGCATGCAGGTGCCGTTTTCAACGACCCATGCATAGTGTTTCACCACACGGCGTGTTTTGTTCTTCGTGTTTTTGATGTTTATTAGTCTGTGTTTGTTTTATGTTATATTAGAATATGCTGAAATTGTTCTTTGAATTTTGTAATAATTGGCTATAGTTTGTTGAGCAAAAGTCAAAATGTTATTCCATTATCTATAAAAAAAAAAAGTGTCCACAAGCTTTTAGTATGTGTTGAAGATATTAACTTGCCGTCTGCATTTATATTTTTAACTGGAGTACTTATAAAACAGCTAGCATGCACATATGTACTGAGGCAAGTGTCTCTGCCTTCTCTCAAGTTGCACTAATATAAAACATAAGCGAACTGACTGATCTAGCTAGCTTCTTGCTCCCTATTTTAATTGGTCGGTCTGATTTAATTTCTGTAGAGGAGATCTATATATGTCTCCTAGTATATATGTGTGTGTGCGCGGGGAATGGTATAGGAACATTTAATTAGACTGGGAACTTTCTTTTTTCAACGGTCACTGGAAACATATTTGAAGTGGATATCTTTCTTCTCGTTTGCCTGCATGCTCCTTGGTTAATGCGATGATAATGGAGATCACCTTGGCAAGGTATAACTTGACTTGGAGTTTTGTTTTAGGATATGTAGGCAGCGCCGTCCCATAATTTTCATGGGCCCTTGGGCTAGTAAGACACTAAGGGCCCGATAATATAATATTTTAATATGACGATTGAAATAGAGGTAACTTGTAGCATATATTTAATTCTCCTTGAAAAAGTGACAGTACATCAAAAAAGATAAAAATCGGCAAAATAACTAACACTGTTACCTCAAATAAAACAATAGTGCTTCGGTGCTTTTTAAAAAAAGCGTCTTCGGGCATTTCTTGATGCAAAATCTTCCAGAACACTTTCAAGATCAATTGTATCTAAAATATCCTTCTCAATGCTGCACATAGCCAAGCCATTTAATCTTTCTTGTAGCATAGTTGACCTCAAAAAATTTTTCAATAGCTTCAATTTGGAGAAGCTTCTTTCAGCTGATGCTACTGTCACTGGAATAGTTAACAGAATCCAATATGCAATAGAGACATTTGAATAGCAATCTACAACTTTAACAAAGTGAAGAATCTCAGATGCTGACATCAACTGATCTGGCAAAGTTACTTGCAACACTTTCAACTCAGAGAACAAATCATCTAACTCAACATCAGACTTGTTGTCTTGAGAAAAAGTATTCACAAAAGCTGTGCAACGGTCTCGTAGATCACTATGATCCAAGGACTTTAGATTTTCTGAATTGAATAAGAAACCAAATATTTTTTCAAATTCCTTTAGCTGATCAAATCGACTAGTTAATGAAACAATTACATAATCAACAATAACTAGGAAGTACTCATCATTGAAGTCATCTATGGCTGACTGTTGTAATTCTTCAGTTTCGTCATCTTGTTCATCAAATTGCTTCTTTCTTTTACCTTTACGTGAAATGTTGGCTCCACATCCAAACTGGATGCAATGGATTTTGCTGTCTCAATACTTGCACTTAAGCCTGTGTCTCTGTACTTCTTAAAATATGATATGACCCCTTCTATCTGTTTCAAAGTACTATCCAAGCACACAATTGAAGACTGCAACTTTTTGCTCACCATGTTGATAACAGATAAAATATCTTCCCAAATAACCATACTAACTAAAAATTCAAAATTCTCAATAGTGGTTACCAATGATCCAGCTTCACTCACTAATTTTGCATCCTCGGTACAAGTTCTTTCCACCTCCTTCAAAGCTGATCTTATTTGAGAGGCTTGATACCTGATAGGTTGCACACTCTTTATTCGACTCTCCTAACGAGTATCAGACAAGGGTTTGACAGTGAACCTCACAATATGATCAGTCAAAATTTTCCACTTTTTAGTAGAGCGTGCAAACAATGCATATATCCATTGTATGACACCAAAAAAAGTAATAGCTTTTCTACAAGATTTTGTCATATCACATAGAACAAGGTTCAGACTATGACATGCACATGGCATATATAATGCTCTTCGATTAATTTCAAGCACACGTGTCTGTAGCAAAAACAAAAGACCTTGTCCACATGTTTAGAGTAAACCAGCCAATTCCTATCAACAACTTCTCCATTGGTTAACTTTCTGGAGTAGTAAGCATATGAAAAATGCCTATTAGTAGGATCACTAGGAAATTGTAAATCCATCTCTCTCACAGGCCCTTTCTCAATTAAGATATCCCTTTTGATATTGTCAAGATTTTCCCATGTCGTAGGATCAAAGATACTCAGCATTGATTGTTCATCAATATATATATTTTCTGTATCATCCGAAGGCTGCAAATTTTCACCCGAACCCAAAATATCCTCATTAGCATCAGCTTGCGCATCTAAATTTTCCTCCCCTGTAGCACCTTCATTGGCATCAGCTTGTGCAACTAAAATCCGCTCTTCTGTACCACCATCATTGCCATCAGCTTGTGCGATGATTGTTTGCTCATGTTCCTGCCCCTGATCTTGACTGACTTCAGCATTTCTTGATGTTAGAAAAAACCTATGTAACGCACCCTTTTGCGTTTCTCTGGATTGAAGTTCTTGTTTTCTTTCTTTCCTTTTTTGAGCACTGGACTTATGTTTCTTTGGCAACATCTAACATGATAAAAAAATATTGAATTACAAATCAAATCCCTAAAGCCTAGCCCTATCATCGTAAGCAGGTATTGATCTGTACACTAAAGTACTGAATTGCAATCAAATTGATTTGTTTATTTGAGAGGCTTCAGTCTTGATATACCTTCACCGTGAAGACTTAAGAGGAAGAGGAATGTCCTCGTCCGTGCACGCCAACGCCGTGCCCCGTGGAGTCCCGTCTCCCGATCGTGATCGGCGATCGCCAATGCCGCCAAGACGCCAATACGAAGCGGCGGCCGTAATTTGGGTACGAAGCCTACCGATACATCTCCTATACAGTATATACCCTTATGGGCCCCCCGGACTCATGGGCCCATGGGCCACGCACAGGCTGCCCCCCCTTTAGGACGGCCCTGTATGTAGGCCCAATATAATGGGATCATACGATCGAAGAAAGTAGTATATGTGGAACTAATCATCTTTACAATTAATGATATAAGATCGAGAGCGTATAGCAACATGAAATTAAGTAAACATTTTTCTTTGGTTGGTCGACAATAATTCCATATCCTAGTAACAAGCTAGATAATCTTATTCAAGAAATTAATTGTCATGGTGATAAAAAAGAAATGTTTATACTGTTCCTTTGATGAACTCGTTCTGCGTGTATATATATCCTTTTTAAATGTCCAATTGCATGCTCGATCGATGCCATATATGGAGTGCCAATGTGCCATTTTATTACTTACAGTTTAATTTGGTCTTCAAGTTTAATTTGGCCAATGTGCCAATGTGCAATTTGCAAATGCCTGTGTCTTCAAGTATCATATCTGTGTGCTATTGAACTTTTGGACAGGGCGATTGTTTCTTAACTGAAGTAAAGAATCTCGACAATCGGCCGGTACGACTCTGCATGAGAAGCAAGAATCTAATTCCTCCCCGTGCTCATGTTACTCAATTAAATTCTCAATTCTCGCGCGATTATTTGTGCTATTAATTTGTATTGCCTAAGTACTCTTAAAGCCCGTGCTACTCTGTTCCGCAATTAGTTTTATCGACTTGCTAAGCTTAGCTTGCTACTTATCTAATTTGAACCATGATTATGTGTTGGATGTAGGACTCGTATTTTCCGTATTTCCTAAATGGAAAAAAAAGGAGTAGGGTGTCCTCCCTGTTCCGCAAAAAACATGGCTCAGGAATATTATATTTTTTTTGTCTAACTAGCATATTGTCCATACATTACAACGGATAAAAAGACAATGACAATTTTAATTATAGATGTTAAATCCAGTCCCACATGTATGATTACATAGAAGATATTATACCGATTTAAAATAAAATTATGTTGTATATATTACTAAGGTTGCAACAATAAATTAAAAGGTTATCGAAACCCCTATTGCCATACGATTTTATGACTTGACGATTATATGACTACAACCCTAGCTACTTAAAGAGTAGAGACCCCCGACTCCCATTTAGGAACGTAATTTTAACAACCTTGATAATAAACGTATTTGTTTTAGTTGGGTTATTAATTAATATTATTACAGTTTTTAGTAACCACTAGTTATTTTTGCTAAGAAAGTTCAAACAGTCAAGCAAATGGGAGGAAACTTATGTATTTGTGATACAATCAAGCACCAAGCCGCGAAACATACAGTACATTCAGTACGCAACGTCGCAACCTATATTATAGTCAATCAATATTTTTCTGGCTTTCACATATCTGTGGTAGTCAATACAAAAGGAAGTTTTGCTGTTACATATAGATATCAATTATAAGAGAATTAAGCTGTACTGCTAAATGACATACAGATGCTGAGATGCGTGCCAAAAACATAACAGAGCAAAATCATAATTCGTAAAATATAAAATGGTAACACATGCAAGTTAATAAATCGTTGGCCAAGTAATTAAGAATGTCAAAAGCACTGTAAACTCTGCAGTACAATTCTGTAGCTGTAGCTACATACTCTAGCAGTAGCAATCCTGTCAAAGTCGATTCTGACTTTGTAAGTAAGCTTTGGTGCACCTTGGTGTATCCTGATGGCGGTGGCCAGCGATATGGCTGGATCGCAGGTGTAATGGATTAATTATAGATCAGATCGAGATGTGCAGAACGGCTGACTACGCACAGCCAGCAAAGCATCCACAAATTCCACATAACTTGAACGTAAATTGCATGATGTGCATATCAGCAGTTCGATCAGCATGCAATGAAGCAAAGAACAGAGCAGCCTACCCATGTAGTAGTATGATCTATGTCATCGTCTCGATCTGGGGGGGAAGAAATTAACTGTGGCAGCTCCCAAGTCGATCCCAAGCGCGAACGTAGCAAGAGGAGTGATACACACTACACATCGGCAGGTGAGGGGTGATCTGGAATCCGCACGCCACATTTCTTGTGGTGAACGAGCACCGAACATCATGGCAAACCAACTCCTCCTCTGCATCAGTTCATCAGACAGCAGTGTCCAGATGATGATAATCGATGGTGCGCCGCTGGCAACGTGGATCTGCACGGCACGGCACGCCAGTGCGCGATGCGTTTTCAAAGTATTTATAATCGTAATCGGTTGCATGATGTATAAACCCTTTAGGCTCTAATGTTTTTATTAGCCAGCATGGGGTGAAGAAAACTCAATGCAATATCTAAATTATGTTTTTTTGTTTTTGCATGTGAGAGGCTCCTGTTATTTCAGGACAAACGTGATCATACCTTTACAAGATCAACTGACCTAGTTGACTTGTCGCAAAGAGAAATTGTCATTATACATTTGACTTTTAAAGTTATACATTTATTATATACTAAAAATTCATTAAACATTTTATAAACATTCATAAGCTGTCACGTGTCATTTCTACAAACGCTTCTAAGTCGTTATGTGTCACTCTAATAAATTACAAAAATTACTATATATTCCGATAAAAAAATCATTGATTTTCATTAAATCAAGTGAACCCATTATTTACCATCATTAGATCTATTTAAAAAAAAAATTCCACCTTTCAACCTAGCCCCACCAACACATGTACGTGCAGATATACGTACGTACGTACAGACCCTCCAATTTCCGTTCACTCTTTTCCTTCTTTTCCCGGGCGTGGTAAAAACACTTGAATCTCGTGGAACCCAGCCTGATGGCATTGTCTATACTCTATACTCCACATAAGCTAAGTCGAAAAAAAAAGAACTGTCTAATCATATATGTCTAATCATATAGGTTATTACATCTAACCTACATGGCGACAAAAAAAATTGAGGCTCGAGCAAAATTTGTGGAAAAAAAATCATATAGGTAACATCTAATCATATAGTTAATTTTTTATTTGTTGATGTTATTACATTATTTATGACTAAATTTTTAGTTGAAGTCCTGTATTCATTATAATTCATCTTTCAAAAGAAATATGTAACTTTTGGGTCATATTTTTTTTTACTTTTGGGTGCCTTTCAAATAATTATAAAAAATTAAAAAAATGATATAGATTCTGTCATCTTACATAACATCACAATAATAAAATTACAGCTGCAATAATAAAATTATTCATATTTTACTGTAGGAAAAGATAAGTAAAAAAGATAAATCATAATCAATCAATAAAGTTTTTATTCTATTTTTAGTTAATAAAGTAATAGTAACTAAACCCATTAAACTTGTAAAAAAATATTACAATTATATGCACATGAACTGTCTCCCATTTTACTCTCCCCTTCTCTCTTCTCCCATTTAATTTCTTCCTCTCCTAATTTTGAATCATCAGTCTCATATATAAAAAATATATATCAATAATTAGAATGCTAAGTGATTATAATGCTCAAGTGATATCCGATTTTTAGTTTGTTTGAACTGTTGTTTTATTTATAATTAAATAAATAATTCAAGATCCATATAATCCATGTTTCACTATATAAAAATAAAAAAGTAAATTTCATTTTGGGTCGTCTTTTAATTCAAGATCCATATAATCCACCTTTCAACCAATGTTTTTACTTAGGACCGACTAATTTTACCTTTGTGTCACTTTGGACCACCCTTAACTCTTTTATCTATCTAGATCCAATATGTTATATGCCAAAGATACAGGCTACATAGAGCTGAGTTTATCGACGTCCTTTATAGCACTGTTAAGTCGTCACATGTTAAGTCATCCTACGTCCTTTGTAGCGATCTTAAATTGTCACATGTTACGTCTTAAAAATTATAAAATATCTTAGAAACTCTAAGGAGAAAAATAGTGACCATCGATTTCAACATAAATCGATGAATCCATTACTTCCAACCCTTAGATCTATTTTTAGAAAAGTCTTAAGCTGCAATACGTTAGGTCTTAAAATTTAGAAAAAAAAGTTAGAAATTCAAAGAAGAAAACGTTGAATCATCGTATTCATTTAGAAAAAAAAATAGAGAAACAAACTCCCCTCTACCTCCCTCTCACATGCGCACGGCACAACACTACCCACCCCTCCCCTCTTGGCTTAGGCCTGCTTTCCCCTCCTCGCCCTTCTTTTTTTTTGGCTGTCAAACTAAAACGGAAATAATCAATAATTTTAAAGCAAGCATAATTTTTTAATCTACACATTTGATTTCTAATCAAGCTATTGCTTCATAATTATAACACCATGAAAATTTCTAATCTAAAATATGGAAAGAAAAATTTAGAATAATCAAAAATCTTTTTCAAAATCCCCTCATGCTGGTATTTATTGGATTTTTTTCTTTTTTCTGGTTGTGTCAGTGCCAAGATTAAATCTAATAAGGGAATTTGATTCAAATTCTAAAATTCGTTTATGAATTTAGAATAATATTTACTAAATAGCCATGATTATGAAATAATATAATTGTTAACATCAAAATTTGGTAAGGATGTGCCAACGATGGAGTTAGATCCTGTTGAAGTTTGGATTGCGAGAGAGAATTGAGCGAGAGAGTTGTTTCTTTATTGATCATTGGCGTTTACAATTTATACACAGGAAAGGAAAAGGTGTCAACCGTAGGGACATGATGGTTTGGAACCATCGCGTCAGTTTGACAGAGAAGCGCCAAGGAGATCACTCCTCTCTCTCCTTGGCGGTTAGATTAGGAACTGTTGTTCCTATGTTGTTCGGTGGATGAGATCATCCGCAGATTCTTAACACTCTCCCTTGAAGAATAAACCTTTGATCATTGCTCATTTATTGTTTCAGATATTTGTAAAGATAGTCTTAGAAATAATTATAATTAGGTAAATTTGATACATCAGGTAAACTCCTTAAAAACCCAATGGGAAAAAAGGAGAAGAACCGTGATATATATTATTAACTTTTTTTAGACTTTTATGAGTAAAGCTCATACTATGGTTCAAAATAGTATAATGTCTATAGTTATCATTTAGTAAAAACCCAACTGGGAAAAACAAAATGATAAGACATATAACTTATGTTGATATTACCTCATTAAAAACTTTGAATGAGAAAACCAAAAGATAAAACTCATACAAAGGAAAAAAAGTATAATATGACGAAAATAGGTTATTTCCCAGAGAAAGGTACTCCCCCTAAACTCTACAAATTTTTAAGTCGTCTCATACCAATTCCTTCATCACATTTAAAGAATATGGAGTATAATAGAGATTTTATGAATAAATCAGCAAGATTATCACAAGACTTAGTTTGCAAGATGTTTATCTCTCCATGTTGCTGAAGCTCATGAGGATAAAATAATTTAGGAGCAATATGCTTAGTGATGTTGCTCTTAATATAACTAGTTTCCATCTGAACAACACAAGCGGCATTATGTTCATAGATAATGGTAGGTGATTCTAATGAACCAGTACCACAAGATGTTAATATGTGGTTAATTATTCTGTGAAGCCATACACATTCATGTGATGCCTCATATAATGCAATTATTTCATAATGATTGGTGGAAGTTGCTACCAGAGTCTGTTTAGAAGACTTCCATGAAATAGCGGTCCCACCTTGTAAAAATACGAATCTTGTTTGTGATCTAGCGTTGTGGGGATTAGATACATAGCCAGCATTAGTATACCCAATTAAAGTTGGATCCTGATCCTTTTTAAAGAAAAGTCCTAAATCTCTTGTGCCATTAAGATATCGAAAGACATTCCTAACTCCAGTCCAATGGCGTTTGGTAGGAGCAGCGTTGTATCTTGCTAATAGGTTTACCGCGAAAGCAAGATTTGGTCGTGTACTATTTACAAGATACATGAGTGCGCCAATAGCACTGAGATATGGAAAATTGGGTCCTAGAACATCCTCTCCATCTTCCTTTGGTCTAAATGGATCTTTCTCTACGTCTAGAGAGCGAACTACCATAGGAGTTTTGGACGGATATGAATTATCCATATTGAATTTCTCCAATATTTTCTGGCTATATACATTTTAGTGCACAAGGATTCCAGAAGGTACATGCTCAAGTTGTAGACCTAAGCAAAATTTGGTTTGACCCAAATCCTTCATCTCAAATTCCGTCTTTAAATGATGACGTGCTTCATCAATATCTCGTGTATTGCCAATGATATTAAGGTCATCAACATATACTGAGATAATGCAAAAATCTGTGGGAGATTTTTTTTATGAAGACGCACGGGCAATCATCACTTTTAGTGTATCCCTTTAGAGAAAGAAATTCACTTGATCGGTTGTACCACATTTTGCCCGATTGTTTTAAGCCATAAAGCGACTTCTGCAACTTAATATAATACATGTTACGATTTACCTTCTAATTCCGGATGTCAATTCCGTCAGGAACCTTCATGTAAATATCAGAATCCAAGTGACCCATAAAGATATGCTGTCGCTACGTCCATCAACTGTATAGATATATGATTTTGTACTGCCAATGATATTAAATATCGGAAAGTTATACCACTCATAACCGGAGAATAAGTTTCGTTGAAATCAACACCAGGTCTTTGCACAAAACCTTGTGCTACAAGCCGTTTGTATCCCACAGGAAAGATACCACGAGGAGTAGGCATAACAGCCGAAAATACATATCTTTTATAAAGCGAGGCTAATTCCGTTTCAATTGCGTCCTTTGATTTGTTCCAGTTAGAGCGCTTTTGGCACTCTTTTACAGACCTAGGTTCTGGATCAACTTGGAGGCATTCGGCAATTTGTTTGGAAAAATAAGTGTCGACAATTGTAGCTCTTCTATCAAAAGATTCTCCAGTTTCAGAGTAGTTGATGGCAATTTCATCAACCCTTATAAACTCATTGTGATCTTCCAAAACAATGTGTCTATGGTCTTCCGAATTCCTAGTCTCAACATTATGCACTACCGAGCTAGGTTGCAGATTATCATGATCTGCTTGATATATAGTATCAGTTTGGTGTGTACCAACTAAAGGTTGGTTTGCATTTACCATCTTTCTTTGTTTGTTGACAATTGTATTTCGCTTAGTGTCCATACTTCTTCCTTTCTTTTTAGTGAGTGGAAGTTGAGTGGTTTTGTTTGGTACCTCCACTCTTTCTGGTGTATTCTGAGCAGGAATGAAAGATTTAGTCACACCTTTGTAATTGGTAAATGCATATGGCAGGTTATTTGTAAGTCATTGTAAATGTATAATTTTCTGAACTTGAAGTTCAGTTTCGGTAGTACGTGGATCTAAGGCTGGAATACCTTGGGCATCCCAATCACTTTTCTGGAATTCTTTCTAGTACTTGAAGTCTCCTTCTAATGCCGGAAAATGTTCCTCATCAAAGATAGAGTCAGCGAACCGGGCAATAAATAAATCACCTGTTAAGGGTTCTAAATACTTTATAATTGACGAAGATTTAAATCCCACATAGATCCCCACTTTCCTATGTGGGCCCATAGTGATACGCTGTGGTGGTGAGATCGGTATGTATACAACACAACCGAACTTACGCAAATGAGAAATACTTGGAGGATCTCCATGTACTAACTGCATCGAGGAAGTTTCATGATATGCAGTTGGTCAAAGTTCGACAAGGTCAGTACCGTGCAGTACAGCATGACCCCAACACGACGAAGGTAGTTTGCAATTCATCAATAATGGTCTAGCAATAAGCTTAATTCTTTTGATCAGTGATTCAGCCAAACCATTTTGTGTGTGGACATATGAAACAAAATGCTGGACCTGAATTTCTAATGCCATGCAATAATCATCGAATGCATGAGATTGAAATTCGGCAGCGTTGTCTATACGGATTGATTGAATCCTATGTTCAGGGTAACTTGCCTTCAACCTTATAATTTGAGACAATAGTTTGGCAAAGGCATGGTTTCGTGTCGATAGAAGACACACATGAGACTCTCTAGTAGATGCGTCAATCAAAACAATGAAGTACCTGAACAATCCAGATTTTGGCACAATAGAGCCACAAATATCTCCTTGAATGCGTTCTAGGAATTTAAGTGATTTGGCTCTAATTTTGAGATAAGAGGGTCTCAAAATCAGTTTTCCAGTTGCACAAGCAATGCATACAAAATCAGAGGATTTGGAAAATTTGCCAGTGATCAAATGATGACTAATAGAGTTGCCAATAATTTTTCTCATCATCCCGATACCGGGGTGCCCAAGTCGATCATGCCAAGTGTGGAATGCATCAACATTTTGAAAAATTACTTTATACGCAACATGTGCAATGGGCTTAATGTATATATAGTACAATCCCGATGTGAGAGATGGAATTTTCTCGCAAATGCGTTTGTCATACCCGTTTTATCTTGATAAGAGAAGAAATTCTTCTCAATTATACATATGGGTTTCAATGTGGAACCCATTTTGACGAATATCTCTATAACTTAGTAGGGTACGAGTTGAATCGGGATACAGTAATGCATCCTCTATTATAATTTGTGTACCCATTGGGAGTGTAATAGTTGCTCATCCGGAACCAACTATCACAGTATCGCGTCCAGTGATGGTCAAAACTTTGCCTTCTCTCTTTTTGACAGTTTGAAAGTATTTGATCTCCTAAGTGTAGAGTTTGTGGTACCACTGTCCACAAGACATAATTCCTCTCCAATCGGAGCGATATCCTTAGACATCTATAGTGAAAGAAGAATTGCTTAGTGAAGAATTCTTTATTCAATATATATACATATACATACATACGATAAGTAAAACATCAAGTACATAGTACGACATTTACAAATATTTTAATAGTACATACTCTAATGACTAGCAAGTCTTACAACCTTACAATATAAGGGAGTTTGTACTTATCTACTTATTACAACAATTATTGTTTGACAAACTATAGAATATCTATGTACTGTCTCAAACACACTGAGATTAAAGCAGTTTCATAGCTGAGGATGTCCTTGACGAAAAGATTAATTCATGGGTTGAGGTCTGACCTTGATTTGATGAAGAAGGTGATGATGCTGCTACTATGAAGGACAAAGAGAAGTAGGTTATTGACTATGATGCAGCTGAGGATGATGGTGAGAAAAAGAGAAGCAGATGTCGGCAAGATCTTATGTGTGGGTACACTTCGGTAAAATCAAGATTAATGATGTGGTGGTGAAGGGCAAATGCAACTATTGCAAAAGTGAGATCCAAGCACATGCGGTGCATAATGGTACGTCTGAATGCGCCGACATTTTAATTCTTGCAAGCGTAATCCTCACAGAGCTAGTAAGGATCCAAAACAAGGTATTTTGCAAGTAGATGATGATAGTAGTGTTGCCAGTTGGAAGTTTGATGCTGAATTGCTTAAGACTGTCTTTTGTATAATGGTCATAGAAGATAGCTTCCTTTTGCATTTGGTGAGAAATCTAGTTTTAGAAAGTTTATGGCTGTGGCTTGCCCACAGTTCACCTTACCATCTAGAAGAACATGCACTAGGGAGGTTGTCAAGATATATTATGAGAAAAAAGCAAAATTAAAAATATTTTTCAAACATAACTGCCAAAGAGTTAGCCTCACAACTTGTTGCTGGACATTATAGCAGCAAGAAAGTTACATGACTGTGATGGCCCATTTTGTTGATGATGATTGGAATTTGCATAAAAAGATAATTGCCTTTTTCATGGTAAAAAGTCATAATGGGGAAAAAATTGAGAAACACTTGCAGAAAGTGTAGTTGGATTGGGGGTTAGTCAAAGTAATGATAGTCACTATTGACAACGCTAGTGCAAATGATGTGAATACTAGCATAGTACAAGGAAAGTACCTACACATGAGATGTGTGCACATATTGTGAATTTGATTGTTTCTGACGGTTTGAAAGTAGTGGACATTTCTACCAAGCGTGTTCATGCTGCTATTAAATTCGAAAAAAATGGAAAAAATGGGACAGCAAGGTTGGTGAAATTTAAGGAGTGTGCTGAATTGGAGAATGTGGACAGCAAGGCTTTCTTGAACCTTGATGTGTGCACTAGGTGGAACTCCACATATGATATGTTGAAGGCTGCCTGTACATATGAGAAGGTTTTTATAAGGAATGCAGAATAAGGTCTAGCCTTCCAAATAGAATTGCATTGTGATGAAGGTCCTAGTGTTCCTAGCGAGGGTGATTGAGAGACTGTAAGGAAGAAAGCTGACTTTCTAGCCCATTTTGCTGATATAACTCTCCATGTGTCAGCATCACTAAACTTGATTGCTCACACCTTTTTCCACGAGATTGTAGATATCAATATTTTGGTGCACAACCGGACAATTAGCAAAGATTGCGGGCAGTGGCATGACATGGAGAATGGGATGAGGGAGGGAAAGGGAAAGAGAAGGAGAACATTAACTTGCTTATTTTTTTTGCTGTTGCTCTTGGTACAAGCTTTCTGAATACATAGAACTAGCTATTGGGAAAATGTATGGTGAGGGAAATGGACACAAAGTTTGGTCTGCAATTATTGTTGGTTTGCATCAATTATTTGAAGAATATATGAAATTCTATTCTTCTCCAAGTGATTCAACACCAAAATCAAATGATGAGCAAGAACCTATACAATGTGAAGGCACTACAAGCCGGTGTACTAACATGATGAAGGATAGGGTTACCAAGAAAATGAGTCTAGGCAGTAGTTCAAGCACAAGTAGGATGACTGAACTAGACAAGTACTTGGCTGAAGAGTGTAAAGAGGATAGCCCAAAGTTTGACATTCTTAATTGGTGGAAAGTGAATTCTACTATATTACCCATATTGTCTAGAATGGCTCGTAATGTGCTTGCATCCCCATTTCCACAGTTGCAAGTGAATCAGCCTTTAGCACAGGGGGACGTGTCCTAGATGACATTAGGATTTCATTCACTCCTTTCATGGTGGAAGCTCTTGTATGTACCCAAGATTGGCTTAGAAGGGCAACTCCCGTCAATATTCAAGAGAATGATCAAAGAGCTGGTTGCTTTGGAAGAAGGTAATCCAATAACTTGCCTCCTCTTTTTGTTTTTTTCATTTGTGAGTATCTTTTTTATTTGATGCTTGAATTTCTCTCATTTCAGAATTAATTAAAGAATTCAAGGAGAAAGCCACTATTGAAAGCAACAAGACAAAACAAAGCAAGAACACAACCAGTAAACAGCCAAGCAAATCCACCAAGTTGTCAAAGCCCAGTACATCCAAGGCAAGCAAATCTACCAAGTCGTCGGCTTCTAAACCTAAATCTACATGATATTCACCAAGTAAATTGAACACTTTAACTATTTCCCATTTTCTCTATCAATATTTCTGAATTGTAATCAACTTTTGTTTTGGTTGCTTGTTGTAAAATATGTTTCAGGTTGCTGAAAAGTGAAGAGGAAAACATTGAAGATGGGTTGTATGTCAAGCCTAGAACTTCTATTTGGTTATTTACTTGCTACTGCTTGATCTGTGATGTAATGTACTACATTTTGTGATGTAATGTATTACATTTGTGACTGTTGTGACTTGTGATGTTGAGACCTAAGTAAATCACAACAATCATCAACCTAGAACTTCTATTTGTGACTTAGGAGGAACCCGGTTGTGGGCAGAGTTGTGTGGAGGCTGCGCCAACAAGATATCGTGCACGAAGGTGCGTGATACCGAGGAGGAATCCAGAAGTGGGGGGCGCCTACTCGGTATTGTGCACTCCAAGTGCGATACCGAGGAGGAGCCTCGTCTCAGTGGCGGTGTGCGGGAGGTGGATCAAGATGGATCGGGCAGTGGGCCATGATTCATGGGGAACGGTCGGAACAACTTTTCGTTTATCCTGTTTCGACGGGATCCCATTTTTTATCAGCCCTCTTTTTCCAATAAGACTGATAGTGAAACATCATGTTAAAAATCAAAGGTGCATCTATTAAAAAATGAACGGAGTATGTGCGCGTGGCGTTGACCTAGATAATTGTGTACTTCTTCATGTCCAGCAGGGTGATCAACTGACCGGCCAATCCGGCCATGAGGAAGAGGACCTGCAGAGCTCTGGTGCCTGGAGGTCTAGCTCTTCATTGAACATGTTGTCCATAACTAAAACGCTGAAAACAGCAAGGGGTAGTATTTTACTATCAACTTTCTGTAAACTAATTACTGAAAGCATCTCGAGGTGCCTGCGTATAGTGGCTCATATTTTTCGTTTGACTTACACTCCTACATTCTGATCGGTCTAGCTTAACTTACGCCTCTATCAAACATTGCAAAACCTTCAGAATGCTCCATGCATCTCATAATCTCATCCTACCTTCAGAATGACAGACAATTGCAACACTTTCTCCACCATTGTCGCGGAGGCCGTGAGCGGGTCACATGTGATCAAGATTGATGGATACTCAAGAATCAAGGTGTTACTCCGCAACGGTGAGTCCCTGACATCTATCCCTTTCAGCGTTGCAGGCCACAGTTGGACTATCAGATTCTACCCGAACGGTGATTCCGCGGAGAGCCAAGATTACCTATCGTTCTATCTGATTCTTGACTCTGCCAATTCCTACGACGTGAAGGTGATTTTCAGCTTTGAGTTGCTTGGCAAGAATGGAAGATCAGTGCCATCTTACAGCTTCACTACAGATCTCCGAACCTTCTCATACAAAGGTTCATTGTGGGGATACAACAAGTTCATTCACCAAACGGTTTTGGAAGAATCATCGTCCCATTTAAGAGACGATTCATTTTCCATCAAGTGTGATATTAAAGTGTTCAAGGAGATCTATAGCAAAGAAACCAAGGGTGTTCATAAGAAGTTTGTGGAGGTTCCTCGAAGCAACCTGCATCAGCATCTAGGCAACCTCCTAGATAACATGGATGGCGCAGACGTGGTCTTCGAGGTTGGCGAAGAGAGATTCTCTGCTCATAGGTGTGTTCTTGCTGCTCGGTCATCAGTCTTCAAGGCTGAGCTACTTGGCACCATGAAGGAGAAAGCCGATGGACCCATTCAAATCGATGACATAGAACCTGCCGTATTCAAGTCTTTGCTGCATTTCATTTACACTGATTCCCTGGACGTGACGGCTCAAGAAGATCAGAGCAGAGAAGCAAGTGAGGAGGATTTGGTGATGGCTCAGCATCTACTTGTCGCAGCAGACCGGTACAATATCGAGAGACTGAAGCTGATATGCGAGGAGAGGTTATGCGAAAGCATTGACTCCAGCATGGTGGCAACCAATTTGGCTTTAGCTGAGCAGCACAATTGCAATGGGCTCAAGGAAGCTTGCTTTGAGTTCCTTGCTTCTCCTTCCAACCTATTGGAGATGATGGCAAGCGATGGTTATGACCATCTTAAAACCAGCTGCCCTTCTGTTCTCAAGGAGCTCACTACAAGATTCCTGCCTCCTGAAACGAAAGCATCAGAAGAGATAACCATTGGTCTGTATAATTAGTTCTTCAAGTATGCTTACTTTGATCGTGATCATGGAAAAGAAAAGTTAGTGCTAATGCTGTGGTATTTCTGCACCTTAGAAAAGCTACCAAGTTTATCTTCCCTGGAAGTAATGGCCTTTTTAGGGATCAAGTTTTTCAGTTGTTTGATGTTTCTGACTTTTTTTTTCTTAGTTTTGTCTGAAGTGGCAACATTTGACCATGTATAGTTAGTTTCCTCTATGCTGATATATATGTTGTTACTCTACAGTCATTTTAAACTCCGTGCATGCTCATATCTGAAAGATAATCAATTGCTTGCATTTCGATAGTCCTATTTATGAGACTTTTTAACTTTAGTAGATCTAATTGCAGAAACCAACATACCGTGAAAAATTATGCTTGTTGATATTTTTCGTGATATGATTCATGTGCGCATGCAGGGAAATTTTAGAGACATATAGCACGAATTCTTGCACCAAGTGCTAGATAGCTCCTATAATACACGGAATAAGAGAAATTTTACGTTTCTTGATAAAATATCTTGAGGTATCTATGTTTTTTTAAAAAATTTTGTACCTCAAAGTATATATGATCTAGAAGTACCAAATTTTACGTGAAAAAATACGATACCTTCTGTTTCTTTTTAAAAATGATAAAATAGTCCTAGAGAAAAAAAAAACAAGAGCAAGATACTTTGGCGTTTAGTAAAGGCAACTAGCTAATCGAGTAGCAGCCGAGCTAGAGCAACTGGTACAAGAATGATTATGCCATTTTGTCTGCTTCAAAACATGTTTTTTTCTTGATATTTTTATGGTACAATAATACTGGTAATATGTACCATCAGTATAAACAAAAGCATTTCAGTATTTTCACAAAATTGAAAGAATATTATAATAATTCCGTGCTCTACTCCATAGCCTCTCATCAAGTCATCACGTCCCTGTCCTGTGTGAGGCGGCCCTCCTAATCCCTTCGGTGTGAAGGACGATGGGGAATAAGAAATTAGGGGTAAAAATGGTAACAGAAATTCACGGCCAACCGATGTTCGTTTTTGACTTTCTACCAGCCGAGCCATATGAAAATGATAATTGACCGAAACAAAAAATAAAAATGGTAAAAAATATGAAAATGAAAATGAAAATAGTTTTGCTGAATACCGACCGTTTCCATATTTATCATATTTTTGTGGAAATTACCGTTTCCTGTAATATGGTAATTACCGTATTTCTAAATATGTTGATATTTATAGGATATGTCTCTACTTGACCCATAATTTAGTGATTGATGATCTCTTGAATCAAATCCCTAACTAGAATGTATGGCTAAAATAAAATTAATTTATAATTTATATAGTATAAGCTTGAATTAATTTATATTACATAGTTATGCAAAATTAAATATATGTTTCTATAGTTTAATGTTTTTGTATTTGTTACCGGTTTTCGATCTGTACCGACATGTTCCGTTCGTATTATTCCGTTTCTGGTTTTCCGATATTACCGATATCGTTTTCGTTACGACTTTACCATTTTTTATTTTGTTTTCGAGAAAAATATGGTTATGGAAATGGTTGAGGCTGTTTTATTTTTGATTTTGTTTTCGAGAAAAATATGGTTATGGAAATGGTTAAGGTTGTTTTCTGATCGTTTGTGACTGTTTTCATCCCTATGAGAACTAGGATCAAGTAGAAAAAAAAATACCCGATGACATTTCATAGGATAAAAAATTACAGAATTAACCCCACGCAATACGCAGTATCATACAAAAACAATATATCCTTTTTAATTTTACACTGTTCTCTGTTTTAGTGGAGTAAATTAATCGAATCTCATCGATTATATTGGTTGAGTATATTGTATAATAAAAGTTCTCTTATAGAGACATTGAAAAAAAGATTAAAAAATTCAACAACAGTACTAACCTAATTCATTAGGGAAATTTCTGGCCCATACTGCAAAACTAACCTCATACTGAAAAATGAGTGCCATGGTACCAATATGGCGGAGCATGGTAATCTACTTCACTTGTTGGGATCGGGTAGCAGGAATCTCATAGTAAGCTCAAGGAGAATTGATGGGCAGCTATTTTTCAGGTGCTCAAAACCATCGCTCGATCGCCACCATCGCATCTAGATTGGAACTAGACGAAAGAAACTCAAAGCAAGCTTCCTTAAGCCCATGGCAACTATGCTGCTCCGCTAAAGCCAAACTGGTAGCCACAATGTTGGAGTCGATGCGCTCGCATAACCTCTCCTCGCACATCAGCTTCAGCCTCTCGACATTGTACCGATCCGCCGCGACGAGAAGATGCTGAACCAGCACCACGTCTGCACGTTCTTGACCCGTCTCGGGCAGCGAATCGGTCTATATGAAATGCAGCAAGTAACCGAACACGCTGATGGGCTCCATGTCCTCCATCTTGAGTGGCTTATCAGAGTTCGCCTTCATGGCGTCAAAGAGCTCCGCCTTGAAGACAGACGACCGAGCGGCGAGCACGAGCGTGTGCGCGAAGAACTTCTTCTCGCCAACCTCGCACATCACGTCGGTTCCATCCATGTTCTTGAGAAGGTCGCCAAGGTGGTGACCCAGGTTGCTCGGAGGAACCACCACAAACTTCTTCTTCAGAGCCTTTGTTTCTTCGCAGCGAATTCTGCTCATGACGATGAGATCACACCTGATAGCAAAAGAATCATCTCTCAGGTGCTCTGCTTCCTCCAGTTCCTCGTTCTTGATGAACTTACGGAAGCCGCAATCCATGGCTTTACTCGGGAAGGTGTGAACAACACATCTTGAGACGTATGATGGCACTGGTGTTCCATCCTTGTCGAGAAGACTGAAGCTGAATTGCGCCTTGACCTCCTTGGCATCGGCAGAATCAAGGAGGAGATAGATCGACAGGTAACCAGGACTGTCCTTGCTGCCGTTAGGGAAGTATTTGATAGCCCAGTTGTAACCTCCAGCGCTGAACGGGGCAGATTTCGCGTAGCGGTGGTGGTCCAGCAACACCTTGGTTCTCGAGTAGCCGTCTATCCTCAGCACGTGTGATGCGCTCGCACCATCGGCGATGATGGCAGATTCAGTGCTGCTGCTGTCTCCTCCCATGGCGGCGGAGGAATTAAAACGACTGTTCGTAAATCAAGGTGAAAATTAACAGTGAGTTGGAATGTTGGATGGAGAAGACTCGAGGACGAAGCACCGGTGATGGTCTTTGGTTCTTGTCGTCTGCTTGCTTGATCGCTGGATGCACGCCGCAGATGACGTACTGTTATGGACTGGCTATTTTGACGAGGGCAAGGTTCCTGTAACGGAGGCGATTCATACAGATAGATCAGATCATGCGATAGATCAGAAACTCTGCCTGATCTTATATGACGGGTCTGTTTTTTCTCTCTTGGACGTTATGTAGTACAGGAAACTATTTCGATAATCCTTTGACTCGGGCGCCCGAAGAGAATGGAAAATATCGGGTGCCCTTCTGCATCGTCTCATTCCACGGTGTCTCGTCTCCCCCGCCTCCCTCGCCCGTGCTGCCTCCTCTCCCCCGCTGACCTCGCCCGCACCACCTCCTCCGTTGGATCCACGCCATCAACCATCCGCCATCGCTTTTCATCTTCCTCGACGTCGACGGCGGCTTCATCCCCGTGGAGGCGCACCATCCCTGTGCCGCCGCCACCCGCGACGTCGTCAACTTCAACGGCCCTTTTTTCCATCGTCCCCGGATGTCTGGCGCCGCCACGACATCCTCGACGGCCGCGACACCGATGGCCCCAGCAAAGACTAAAAGGAGAGCACCGAAGTGGAGGAAGAGGTAGATGTAGCTCGATTATTTTTTCGATTTTTGATGTTTCAGTCTGTGTATCCAAATGTTTCATTAGTTGAATCAAAATGTTGTAATGAGTTTTCGGTGATGTTTCATTATTTTTTTTGGATTTTTTATGTTTTAGCCAGTGTACCCAAATGTTTCATTAGTTGAATCAAAATGTTGTAGTGAGTTTTCTGTGATGTTTCATTTCTTTTCTTCGATGAATCCGGATCCGTTGATGTTCAACACCTTTAAAACCGATGTTTCATATATTGTAGCAAAATATTTCAAGAGTGATTTAATTGTGTTTCATTATTCCAATAGCTGAAACATCTTTTTGTTAGGCACTGAAATATTTTGTATAAAGAAATAGTGCCCGATTTGTAGTCACTTCCAAACTATTTGCATGTCATTCAAATGGTTATAAAAAAATTTGGAAAAATTCAATAAGATAGATTAATATGTGATAAACCATTTCACAAACGTGCAAAGTCAAATTTAACTTCTACAAATTGCAACGAAAAAAACAAATTTGACTGTGAATATGCATCACTACTAGAAAAAGGGTTTTTCATGGCGGCACCCTAATTTTGCACTGGCGGCTAAAATCTAACTCCACTTGCGAAAATGTCACAATGGGTGGGGGGCTAAGGACCACCAGTGAAAATAGATTTTCACTGACGGTTACCTAAGAGGTCCGCTTGCAAAAATAGGGTTGTTTTTGCAGGCGGACCTCTTAAGTGATCACTGCGGAAAAATTGATTTCCGCTAGTGGCCGGTAAAGAGGACCACCAGGAAAAAAATCACCATATTAAAGGAGAGTCCATGCCAACCCTAGCTAAGTTCGTTCTCCTTCTTTACCTTTTCTTTCACCCTCTCCAGTCCCCTCTCCTCCCTTCCAACTCCTTCCTCACCGGCGCCGTTCAGAGCTTGGGCGACTCCGTTCCCCATAGGGGGTGGCGGAGCTAGGGCGACACCATTCATGGTGGAGCTTGGGCGACTCCATTCGGCAGCGGCGGCGACTTTGTTCGGAGGCGGATCCGATGGCGGTGAACCCGTTCGGCGTGGGATCCAACGGCGACGACCTCATCCGAAGGTGGATCCGGTGACGGCTACTCCGTTCGGCGGCGGATCCGACAGCGACGACTCGGTTCGGCGGAGATTCCGAGGGCATCGACTCCAGTGGATGGGGAGCTGACCTCTGTCCTTCCTCCCTTCGGCCTGGATCAATCCATGCCCATGGAGGATGGACACGGCGACGGCGAGGCTAACAAGGATGGACACAGCGACGGCAGTGCATGCCGTGCCCCGGGACCCCGGTGCAGCTCGACGAGCAGGCCAAGGCCGAGGTTGGAGTCCGGCGTCATCGTCATGGTTTGGAGTGCAGATTTGGATCCCGATTTTCAAATTTTTTTGCTCCAAAAATATTTTTGCTGGCGGTTCTCGTAGCTTGCCACCAACGAACATGTTATTTTTACTAGCGGCTGTCTTAGCATGCCGCCTGCGAAACTCGATTTTCGTTGGGGGTCGGTCGGCCGCTAGTGAAAATGTATTATTTTCACTGGCCTTTAGCCGCTGGCGGCATCATCGGCCCCCAGCAAAAACCCATTTTGGCCGCTAGAGAAAACCATTTTTTAGTAGTGCGTTAACTAGCCATAACTTAATTTGTTCTTTTTTCTTACTTATAGAAATTGAATTTTAACTTGCATTTATCATATAGTAATCTATCTTATTGAATTTGTTCAAATTTTTATATAGTCATTTCGATGGCATGTAAATAACGAGTGAATGTTTCCTCGAGTATTTAGAATCCACTTTCTAATACTATGATATGCACGCAGTCCCACAATTTTTTTTTCACCAAGGTGCAAATGCACGTGCATGTGATCCACTAAATTGTTGTATAATATTTACTTAGAAAGTATATAAAATAGATTACAATATTCAGACACTTCAACAATTATAGTAATTGGCGTGTCTTACTCTCTATGTTTTGTCTGACACGTATACTCATTCATAAATTCTCTACGAATCTAATAAGACTGCACCTGCACGCTTTCTTCTGTGAACATCTTCTCGTTTCGCAGTCCATGCATGGACATAAATACTAGTTCTTTTATCATTGTCTGTAACATTCAGAATTCAACAATTAACCCTATTAGTATCGAGGATAAGACATATCTCCGTTGTGAAATACGATAATATTATATACCTAATTATATATGGGAAGGTGTCCTTTAACTAAGAA
Source organism: Oryza officinalis (assembly GCA_008326285.1). NCBI lineage: Eukaryota > Viridiplantae > Streptophyta > Magnoliopsida > Poales > Poaceae > Oryza > Oryza officinalis. The sequence continues at coordinate 21,863,173 of BDMV01000002.1, forward strand.
AATACAACGAATAAAAAAATTATCTTCGTGAAATAGAATGTGTCAGAGCCTTAGTCGGGAAAAACAAGATCTTAGCAAGTATCTGGTGTAATATCTCCGAGTTCTACTTGAAGAAAAAGATGATTATCGCTATAAATACAAGACCCCCTCAGGCAGAGAGGGACCAAGTCGCAAGCCGATAACCAAAGCCACAACTAGAAGCAATCCGAAGGATGCGTAGAGCCATATTTGCTGAATAGATCATGTCGGGTTGTTTTTGGCAGATCCTAGTCAGCGAATTAGTTTCGCTATCTTCCACAATAATCTGAGTGGTATTCTGATCCAATCCACGTATAAACTGGAGTAGGGTTATTACTCATCTTGAGAGCACGAACCAGTATAAATCCTTGTCCTTTGTTTTAAAGATCTGATCTCGTGTATATCTTAGTTTCAACTATCTCCATACTCTATATATCCCGTCTATCAGTATAGCCCCATTCGTATACTCTTGGCTTGTACTACTAACACCGTATCAACTTCGGTCCATTTGTGATAAAAAAAAGTTTGGATAACAGAATTATCATAAATAAAACATCAATTTTTTTCCTAATATTATACTTCTTTTACCTCCAATTTTAGAGAAAAGAATCTTCAATCCTTCACCTAAAATATGAACAACACATAAGGCTGGGATGATAACTAGGGATATATATAGAGAATAACTCACTCTGTCAAGTGCACTGTAACCTGTCAAAGATGACTCATAGCCATCTTTTTAGTCATCGGTGCTCACCCATGAGAGGTGAGGGGTCACCTCTGATGGGCCTACATATGCGCCCGTCGAAAGTGAGTTGTGTCAGGTGCTAACACTACTAGAGAAGTGATCTATACCCAAATGACAAAAATCATATTAGTGCTAGTTCAAATAGAAACCGGAACTAAAGACCATTTTTAGTCCCAGTTAAAAAGTACGCCGGGACTTTATGATCGTTAATCCCGGCTCACTTTTTGTCAGACCGTGTCAGGCTGCCGAGCATCTTTAGTCTCGGTTAGTCAGGACTAAAGATAAAAAGGATCTTTAGTCCCGGTTGATCAAATACCTTTATATACTCCTTCCTCCTTCAGCCCGAGCCATTGCTGCAAAGGTCGGGAGGAGAAAGGGAGGTGCTGCCAAAATTTTTTGTGAAAGTGTTTTGATGATAATATATAAATCGGAGTGTTCTAAAAGGTTAGCAACTTCATCCAGAAAGAATGTATGCTTAGCATATTACATTTATAGCTATGTTTCTATACATTATTGTCTCTAAAAAGGTTTATGGAAATGATGAGAGAGAAAATTTGTTTAGGGAAAATGAGGTTAATTTTTAAAATTAGAAACAAGTGGATAAAAATGTTATAAAAAAGATGACAAAGGAAAAATATAGAAAACTACGATAAAAGGATAGAAAACCAAATTAATTTTAAAATCGTTAAAATAGTTAAAAATAAGTACGACACATTAAAGATATGTTTAGAACTTTAAAAAGAAATTTAAACATGAATAATATGTGGGATTATTGTATAATTGTTGTATGATTACTTATATATAATTATTATATGATTATTTAATTAGTTTGACTTTCATGGATTTTCTTTTTACGATTTTTGTGCATTTCAGGTAGATGGATCGGTAATGGATGTACACCGCGGACCAATGGTCGTCAAAGTTTATTGAAGGCGTGCGTTATTTTTTGAGTGTTGCCAATGCCAACAAGCATAAGGGTTTTCTATGTTGTCCATTGAAAAAGTGCAAAAATCAGAAGGAGTATTCTACATCAAAAACTATTCATGTCCACTAGTTTTAGTTGAGATTCATGCCTCGCTATAATTGTTGGACCTCGCACGAGAGTTAGAGGTTGCAATGGAAGATGATGAAGAAGAAGATGCGAACATTCCTGACAGGGCTCAATACGGTGGATTTGAAGGAAATACAACAAGCGAGGCGGACGGGGCTGATAAAGATAATGACGGTGCGGATGATCTTGGTTAGATGTTGTGCGACGTAAAGAAGGACTGCGAAAGTGAAAAGGAGGTCTAGAATTTGGAGCGTATGTTAGCGGACCACAAAACGTCCTTGTACCCAGATTGCGAACAGGGGCACAAAAAGTTGGGTACCATGCTGGAATTCTTGGAATGGAAGGCAAAAAATGGTGTGAGTGACAAGACATTTGGCGAGTTACTAAAACTCATAAAGAACATTCTTCCAGAGGGAAACGAATTACCCGAAACAACGTATGAAGCTACGAAGGTAGTCTGCCCTCTAGGTCTGAAAGTACAGAAGATACATGCATGTCCGAACGATTGTATCTTCTATCGTAGGGACGAGTACGAGAACCTAGAAGCATGCCCTATTTGTAAGGCACTACGATACAAGATTAGACGAGATGACCCAGATGATGTTAACGGACAGCCTTCGAAGAAGAGAGTTCCTGCTAAGGTGATGTGGTATTTTCCTATAATACCACGGCTGAGGCGATTGTTCAGGAGCAAAGTGCATGCAAGAATGATGCGCTGGCATGCCGAAGAACGTTAACAAGACGAGATGCTGAGACACCCAGCTGATGGGTCTCAGTGGCGGAACATCGACAGGGTATATCAAGACTTCGGAGAGGATGTACGAAATGTAAGGTTCGGTTTAAGTACGGATGGCGTGAATCCATTAGCAGAGATGAGCAACGGCCATAGCACTTGGCCTGTGACCATGTGTATCTACAACCTCCCCCCATAGCTATGCATGAAGTGGAAGTACATCATGATACCGATTATTATTCAAGGCCCAAGCAACCTGGTAACGACATTGATGTGTATCTAAGACCATTGGTTGAAGACCTTAAACTTTTTTGGAAGAAAGAAGGTGTCACCGTGTGGGATGAGGACAAACAGGAACAATTTAACCTACGAGCGTTACTATTCGTAACCATTAACGATTGACCCGCACTTAGCAACCTATCCGGACAGTCAAACAATGGGTACAAGGCTTGCACCCACTGTATGGATGAAACTGAAAGTATGTATCTGAAACATTGTAGGGAGGTTGTGTACATGGGTCATCGTCGATTTCTTGTTGCAAGCCACCTGTCCGAAAGAAAGGCAAGCATTTTGAACAGAAGGCAGACCACTGTACTAAGCCTAAATATCATAACAGAAAACTCGTGTTTACTATGGTGAAAGATCTAAAAGTAGTATTTGGAAAGAGACCTAGCAGCAAACCTATAGCAAGTGAAGATGATCACGCAGCGCTGTGGAAGAAGAAGTCTGTTTTTTGGGAGTTACCCTATTGGGAAGTATTGGACGTCCGCCACGCAATCGATGTGATGCACCTCGCTAAGAACCTTTACGTCAACCTGCTGGGCTTCCTAGGTGTATATGGAAAGTCAAAAGATACACTTCAAGTACGTAATGATCTAAAGCATATGAAACAACGCAATGGCCTTCATCCGAAATCAAAGGAGAAAGGAGACCATTACTTGAGTCTGGCTAGTTACACTCTGAGCAAGGCAGAGAAAGAAAGTATATTTGAATGTTTGGAGAGCATCAAGTTACCATCTGGATACTCCTCGAATATAAAGGGAATAATAAGCATGAAGGAGAAGAAGTTCACAAACCTAAAGTCTCATGACTGTCACGTGTTAATGACACAACTGCTTCCTGTTATAATTCGAGGTATCCTTCCTGATAATAATTGAACAACAATAACAAAACTATGTGCTTTCCTCAACGCAATTTCGTAGAAGATCATCGATCTAAACAGTTTAATAGCCCTTGAAAATGACGTGGTGCAATGTCTTGTCAGCTTTGAGATGATCTTTTCACTATCTTTCTTCAATATAATGACGTATCTTCTATGTCATCTTGTTAAAGAGATCCGTATTCTCGGTCTTGTGTACCTACACAATATGTTCCCTTTCGAGAGGTACATGGGTGTTCTGAAGAAGTACGTTCATAACCGTTCTCGTCCGGAGGCAAGCATCGCCAAGGGGTATGGAACAGATGAGGTCATTGTGTTCTGCGTAGAATTTATTGAAGACCTTCGTCCAATCGAAGTACCCGAATGAAGCCACTAAGGGAGACTACGGGGACAGGGGACTCTTGGAAAGAAAGCAATAATGACTGTAGATAACAATTTATTTTGTAAAGCACATTTCACAGTTTTGCAACAATCTTCATTGGTGGCTCCTAACATCGAGGAGCACTTGGCGATTGTTTGCTCCAAAAATGTCAAAAAGTCTGATGCCTGGATTACACGCCATCACATTGATACTTTCCCCGCTTGGCCGCGACAACATCTCATGGGTAACGAGACGATTGACCAACAACTAGCCTTCTTGATGAGGGGACCATCTTGCTCGATCTTGACATTCCAAGTATATGAAATCAATGGGTATACATTTTACACAAGATCCCAAGACACAAAAAGCACGAACCAGAACAATATTGTTCATATTGATGCCATGAGATACGATAGGACAACCAGCACGTATTATAGTGGCATCGACGAGATATGGGAACTCGACTATGGACCTCTAAAGGTGCCTCTGTTTCAGTGCCAATGTGTTAGGCTAACTGGTGGAGGCGTAACGACTGTTGACAGTGGGATGACAACGGTTGACCTTAACAAGGTTGGATACTCAAACGAACCATTCGTCCTAACCAATAATGTAACACAAGTTTTCCACGTGAAGGACATGTCTAGCAAACCAAAGAAGTAGAAAGGGCCTAACGAGCCAAAGCGCCACGTGGTTCTCTCGGGCAAAAGAAAAAATCGTCAGAGTCGAGGACAAGACTGATGAAGATTACGATCAGTTTGACGGGCAACCATCGTTCACGGTGACGGTTGGCCCGAGCATCCTCCTATCAAATGAGGACACCCCTTACTCATGCAACAATCATAGCGAAGGAACATTCGTGAGGAGAAAGTACGTGAGGTCAACCATCACGCTGTAATTTATTTTGTAATGACCTAGGTTGTTGGAGGGACGACGTAAATTATTTTGAATGTATTGAATTATTTAAATCGGGCATGAATTGTTTATATATGATTATTTAAAGTTAAACTGTCAATTTTAAACTATTTAAATCGGGCATGAATTGTTTGTATATGATTATTAAAATTTAAACTGTCAATTTTAAACTATTTAAATCTGGCATATGTTATTTATATATGATTTCTAAAATTTAATAACAATTTTAAACTATTTAAATTAGGCATATGTTCTTTATGTATGATTTTTAAAATTTAATAACGATTTTAAACTATTTAAATCAGGCATATGTTCTTTATATATGATCTTTAAAATTTAATAACAATTTTAAACTATTTAAATTGGGCATATGTTCTTTCTATATGATTTTTAAAATTTAATAACAGTTTTAAACTATTTAAATCGGGCATAAGTTCTTTATATATGATTTTTAAAATTTAATAACAATTTTAAACTATTTAAATCGGGCATATGTTAGTTATCTATGATTTTTAAAATGTAATAGCAATTTTAACTATTTGAAATGTTTTGTTATTGTAGTTTGTAATTATTTAATTTTTTGTCCAGATTGTTAACCCTAGCTGGGACAAAAAAAATTTTGGAAATAGCGGGAAAATATCTTTAGTCCCGGTTGGTGGGCACATGTAGGTTTCATATTTCTTAACTAGGTGAAATTTAACGTAGGTTTCATATTTCTTAGGTAGGTAAAATTAGCTGGTCATCGTAGTTCTCGAGAATGTCAATATATATATATATAACAATATACCTCGTTCATTTTACGAACAGATGGTCGATCGCAATGAAGAACAGATCATCTACGACCAGATCACAGAGGGCAGCAGCCAATACTGGGTGGACGAGGATAGGAACGAGGACCCTAACCAGTGTTTGAACGAAGAGGGCAACGAGAAGAGTAATGAGGAGGGAAATGAGGAAAGGCTCAAAGAGAATAGTGACAGCCAACCGACCATTGGAGAGAAGAGCGGACGTGAACAACGAGGTGCCGCGAGGAAGGTGGAGGGGAGACACATTATTATTGAAGTGAATCGAGGCGACCGACTAGTTGCCCCTGCCGATGTAGCAACGAAGTTTGTGTCACACAGCAGTTGGGTCGTGAGGGATCACGTGCCCATCAGCATATTAAACTGGCGCCAAACAAGGGCACATGGGGATGCAGAGGAACAAGCTTATCTCCCTGATACGGAGAAATAAATGTTGTGGACAACGATGCTTGAGACATTCATGGTCCCTGAGGCAGAAAAGCAAATAGTGAAGGATTCGACTTTAAACAAGATGGCCGAACAGTTCTGGGCGTATAGGAAAGATTTGTATAAGAAATATATCGTCAAGGGCCTGACACCTGACTTTGACAAAATGACCAAGCTGAAGGATCATTGGGATGCGTTTGTCACATACAAGACAGGGGAGCAAGGGCAACGACAGATAGAAAATAATAAAGTCAATGCCGCTAGAAAGAAGTACCATCACCGGCTAGGTTCAAGCGGCTATAAGAAGACAGTGCCGAAGTGGGAGAAAATGGAAGTAGGGTTGCTAGAAAGAGGTATCGTTCAGGCCACAGCCGATTGGCCAGAACGATCAAAGAATTGGTACTATGCTCACGGTGGAACGCTCGATCTTGGTGATGGCTCCTTAATATTCGGCGATGAGATTCACGAAGCAGCAAGCCGACTAACAGAAGCAGTAGAGGCCTCTATTCAGGGAACATTCAGGCCCGATAGAGATTAGGATGAGCTTATGCTCGCACTGCAGAATGACAAGCATCTAGGCCGAACGCGAGGAAAAGGCTTGGTTTCATGGAAATTTGGATTTCAAGAGGACATCCACACGTACAAGAGTCGCATGAGGAGCAAAAGAGATACTAGGGCGAAGTTAACAAATCTTGAGTATAGGGTCACGATGCAAGAGTTAAGATGCAAGAGGAGGTGGAAAGACGAGTGGACCAACGCCTGGCCGAACAGCAGAGGGAGCAGACCCAACAACATGTTCCTCCCGTCTTGGTGAGCCCCTCAGGCAATTGTAGTAGCTGTGCTTCTACAAGGTAAGTAAGAGAACATGGCATGGAAGCTGCAGCAGGGCCAACTCATGACGAGCCATCATGCCCCGTTGATGAACTCACGCAGCGGACACCGTGTGAGCTGCACAGTCTCTTCAAGAACATATCACTCAAGGTATGCTCGTAGTTTTATGATATATGTCTTGTACATTGCGAAAGTTGGTGCACATGTTAATTACTAATTAACGTCGATTCTCATGAAGGTGGCGTCAAGTATGGCCATACCAGTGGACCCTTCAGTGACATACCATTGCAAGCCGATTCCACCTGGATACTCAAGGGTTGAAGTAGAACTGGTGGAACGAGGGTTCAAGGACCTCGAGCTGGACATCATCCCTAGAACTAGGAGATATAGCCCACACCATTATACTATGGTGCAAGCGCTACATCGTGTTTCCCGGTCGAGAAGCGGCGTCCGTTCCTACATCTCCTCCTCCTACACCGTCTCCTCCGCTCCTCCGCCTGCACCATCTCCTCGGCGGGCACCGACTCCTTCGAGGTCTCCGCCGCGGGCCTTGTCTGCTCCAACTTCAACGCCGCAACCAGCTGCAAGTACAAGAAAGACTTGCGCATCTCGTCCTGTGCCGTCAAAGTCCAACGTACAAATGAAGAAGCAAAGACTTGATGAGCCTAAGCTCCCCGCTCTCAAGACTAGGGCATACGACCGCAATCCCGAGGAGACTGACAAGATCGTAAGAGCGCAAGTGAAGGCGCACTTTAAGCCATGGAGTCCAATAAAGAAAATTCCTATAGACCCGTCATCTAAGGAGTTATTTAAGAAGATGAGCACATCGGTAAAAAAGACCTTACTCTCTGACTATGACCGATCAATAACGAAGTCTTTTAAGAAGACAAAAGGAAAGTCCAAAGTGGTCCTTCAGCTCAAAAAACAACCAAAACAATCGATTGATCCGTTGCTACCGCCTGGTGAAATGGAGATAAAACAATTTATGTCGGAGACGGGACTAAACAGGGAGCAATTGCTGGCCGACGCAACAATCAAAAAAGCAACAGCAGAGGATCTGAAATACAAATTTACCCTCGGTGAACCACTTGTCAAGCCTGATCAGTTTCAAACCCTCTCTACAGAGATGTACCGATTCCATCAATACTAGATGGAAAAATCAGCCGCTGGAAGAGTGATGTTCGGTGCGAGGGTAAAAAACTCAGATTACTTCCAAGGAGATGATGAGTTGTGGGTCGGTTTCCAAGAAATATTCGACGTGTACCATCGAGACACCCTCGATGTCTCTCTTCTTAGTCTATGGGTTCTGTAAGTATTGTTTAATTAATTTTATTTTGTTCCTTAGCTCCTTGTATGTAGCATCGAATGATTGCAGTGTGCGGATAGCTGATGAAAACGTCCTTTTTTCCCGTTGTAGAATGGAGATTCAAATATGCCGTAAGCAGGGAGCTTTCAGGGTTGGATTCATGGACCCCCACAAAGTTAACACTACGGTGATAGAGGATTTTGAGCAAGAAACAGAGGATAATATTCTCTATTTCCTGGTGCAACAAGATTTCAAGACCTTCATACTATTGTCGTACAACACGTCGTGAGTTTTTACCTCCTTTCGTACCAATTTCCTTCTCATACTCATATCGTGACATATATATCATCTCACGCAATTTGCAGATTCCACTGGGTCCTTTTTGTTATAAACCTTACTAAAAGCAAACTCATGTCTATGACTTAATGGATAAACCGAAAGAAACTTTTACCAAAATTTTTGAAGTGCTAGACAGGTAATGCTATCCATTGCACTGTCATTATGAGTGTTATTATTTGTACTATATATGTGGATCTCGGATAATTAATCATAGCTTGCAACTGTGCATAGGGTATGGACATGGTTTTGTATACTCGTCCGCGGGAATTTCCAACAAAAACTAGATGTCAGAATGAACTTTTTGGTGAATATATGCTCCAAAATTATATTGAATCATTTAATTTGTTCTAAAATAAAAATATATATTAAATCTGCATTTTCTGCGGGATCGAAGAAGACCAAACAAACCTACCAGATAGGGTGAATGGTAGGAAAACCAAAACCCAAAAAATCTTTTGCGGAATAAAAGATTTACCTCGAACTGAAGTAGTCGACGAAGCACTCAACCCGCATGTCGAATCGCCTCCTAGCCACCGGTCAGACCGTCATTGTTTGGTCGGTCAGACCGTCGAGACCCTAAAAACACCAGTTAAAGAAAACTCGAATCTGTGAATTGAAATATCTCGACTTTATTCCATCAACTAGTGTTTACAAAGTGCACCAACAACACTCCTCACCAAAAAACTTGACTAAACTTGAAACCCTAACTTTTCTCTAAATTCAACTCTCACAAAATCGATATCTAGAGGCCTCAACCCCTCATCTATTTATACCACAAAACCTTCCTACTCAAAGTAGGAGTAGAACTCCTAGTTCCACTAGTACTCAAACTCTCAATTACCAAATCAAATTACAATTTCCAAATTTAATTCTTGTAGAACCAAACTTCAACAGCCGGCCATAAAGAATTCCAATCGGACTCCCTCCGTGTGCACCAACCCATGCACGACACGTGTCCATCTCCTGCTCGCCTTGGCTCCCTCGGCCTGGAGCTGCTTGGGCCTGCTTGGCTTGGCTTCCAAGCCCGCCAATCACAAACCAGCATACATGCATACTGCACGCCACAGTACACACATATATGCATGCTACTGTATCTCGCCGTACTGTAGCACCATATATACTCCTTCAATTTACGTCAAATTTCCTTTGCGATTCTCAGCAATAGCAAGCACAACTCATAAAGCCCACTGCGAACATCTCTCCCACAAGATGTTCATCCATCGTGTACCATCTCATATCCAATTTCGTCATCCGGTATCCTTGACCGTCTGGACCTCAACTCCTCACTGAGTCTAGTGCCGATCCCATCGTTGACCGAAGTTGACCTCCAAGACTCTTGCACACAATCAGACACAACCGTTTCTGGGCACAGATATCACAACCTGACCCACATTAGTTACACGCACTCACAACAGCATCGACAAATATTCTCAAACCAATTTAACGAATAAATCATTTGCGAAGCCAATTGTTCATCACAAAATATTAATCATGACAATGATTTCACAATCTCCCTCTTGATGAACACATTAGCAATATCTCCAAAATGCAAATTTGCGTTTTTGAAAAAAAATCGCAAAAGTGAAAAAGAAAAACTCTCCCCTTTTTTAAAAGAAAAAATTCCTCCCCATATTTTCAATCAAAACTCAAATCACAAAATCTCTGTCCCTTTCAAGAAGCATGTATTTTGTATATTTCTCTCCCTCTTTGACAATGATTTCATCGAGAATTTGAAAAGAGAAAATATAACCAATAAAGCACATATGCAATAATTTCATGATTGCCACTTGTAATAACTAATTTTTATTTCTATTTTCTTATATTTTTTTAAGAGCTTTGAGTGTACCGACAGCAATTCAAGATCATGTGTTGCAAGATAAGAAGATAAATTCATCAACTAATTAACAAACATGCATTAGAGTATACACATGAATTAAAGATATTACAATTAAGCTCAAATTAGCAATAAATATTCATGATTTCAAATGATTTATAATGCAATATATTCACTAGCACATAGATTAAAAGGAAAACCTCTACATATATACCAATTACATTATTACTCTTTCTCAAATTAACTCAATCTCATAAAAGCAATAACCAAGAGAACTTTCAATATTTATTTGAGTTTTTGTGCTCATTTTAACATTGAACATTAAAACCTCTCAATTATTCCGGGTACGTCCTTGTTGTCAAGACTGTTTCAAAGGATTCGGCATCCATTATTTTTCTTACCGCGAATACGTCCTTGTCGTCAAGACTGTTCCAAGGATTTAGTATTCATTTTTACCTCTCTTAAAATAAATAAAAGCAATTTTTTTCACTTTCAGCATTTGAAACAATTAAAGAGTAATTTGAGGGACAATAATTCAACAAGCATATATATATATATAAGCATTAGTTATCCAAACTAAGCACTATCTTCAATATTGCATATTTCTTTAATTCAAGTAAAATAATTAATGTCATGCATCATCTTACTTAAAAGCAATATTTCAGACTCATATAAAAACTAAAATGCATACAAGCTAACATAGCAACAAACATATCTTAATTATATTGCTAGCATGCACAAGAATATACTAGAAGTATAAACCAAAAGTCTTATTTTCTTACTTGTTATTTATTTTTAAAATTAGAACAAATGCACAAAAATAAACATGCATGCAAAAACATGTACGCAAAAAAAATAAAAAGCAACAAAGAGCCAAAAACTCCCTCTCAATTGATGCCAAAAAGATGAACAACTCCCAGTTCTCCCCGAAGAAAAGCAAATTGAGAAGAATCCAAAGGTTTCATAAAAATATCCGCCAATTGCAACTTTGAATCAACAAATTTTAATTCCACATCTCCCTTCTCAACATGATCCCTCAAAAACTGAAAGCGACTATCAATGTGCTTGGTGCGTGAGTGTTAAACAGGATTCTTAGCAATGTTAATAGCACTTGTATTATCACAAAAGAGAGAAACTTTCTCAAAAGTAAGACTACAATCTCTCAAAGTCGAAATAAGCCAAAGAATCTGAGAACAACAACTAGCAGCAGCAACATATTCAAACTCAGCTGTTGATTAAGCAAGATTGGATTGTTTTCGAGAAGACCATGCAATCAAATAAGTTTCAAGAAAATGACATGTACCACTTGTACTCTTCGTATCAATTCTACAGCCACAAAAATCGGCATCCGAATAACCACTCAAACATATAGATGATGAAGTAGAATACCAAATTCTAAATTCAAGAGTGTGTTGCAAATACCTCATGATGTGTTTGACAGCTTGACGATGCGAAGTACGTGGAGAAGCTTAAATCGAGTACACAAACACACAGAAAATTGAATATCTGGCCTCGAAGCAGTGAGATAGAGCAAAGATCCAATCATACTTCGGTATTCCTTCTGATCCAAAGTTTCACCATCTTCATCCGGATCCAAAACAGCAGCATATCCTATTGGTGTAGTTATCGTCTTGCAATCCGCCATCTTGAAACGTCGTAGAAGATTCTTGGTGTACTTTGTTTGATGCACGAACGTTGCTTCATTTGCAATCCCAAAAATTAAGTCAACTCGCTCATCATACTCATCTCAAATTACCTGCGCCTAGTCTCAGCAAACTCCACAACCAAGGATGAGATGAACAACCAAAGATGATATCATCCACATAAATCTGAACAAAAAGTTGATCATTACCATGCTTGAGAACAAAGAGAGTTTTATCTACCTTTTCCATTGTAAAACCTTTAGCAAGCAAAAAGTTTTTAAGTTTATCATACCATGCTCTAGTTGCTTGTTTCAAACCATACAAAACTTTAGACAAGCGAAAAACATGATTAGGAAAATCAGGATTTTTAAAACCGGGTGGTTGTTTTACATAAACTTCCTCATGTATATAACCATTTAGAAAGCATTTTTCATATCCATTTGATATAATTTAAAACCTTTTGAAGCAACAAAAGCCAACAAAAATCTAATTGCCTCAATTCTTGCAACAGGAGCAAAAGTTTCATCATAATCCAACCCTTCCATTTGAGTAAAACCCTAACAATTAACCCATCCTCATTTTGTTTATTTTTGAAAACCTATTTAGTTCCAATAATATTATGACCAACAGAAGGTTCAACCAAAAACCAAACTTTATTTCTCTCAAAATTCTCAAGTTCTTCATGCATGACATTAATCCACGATTCATCAGTTAAGGCATAAGTAACATCTTTGGGTTCAAAAGTAGCAACAAAAGCAGAATTCACATGAATCTCATGAGTTGTTACTTTAGACCTTCTAGTACGCTCACCGAGATTACCTATTATCTGTTCTGGAGGATGTCGTCGTTGGATATGAAGTGGAGCAACAACTTCTGATGAAATTTCACGTTCTGCATCTTGATCTGACAATGTAGAAGATTCTGGAGATCCTCTACCATTAGCACCTGACGCACCCAAGGAAACTCGCCTTAGCCGATTTGATTGCTCATCTTGCAACGGTCTGATCGACGTGGAGCCATTGGTCTGACCGCCTGTAGAACAGGTCTAACCAGCCGTCGTCTCATTGTCCTCCTCGTCGTTGCTTTCCTCCACAAAAATATCCTCCCCCTGAACCTGTGACAATGTACCTAAAATTTCGGGTCTAGTGCTAGGACTAGCCTCGTCAAAAGTGACTTCATAAGTCTTAACAATTTTGTTAGTTTCTAAAACAAGCACACAGTAACCTCGGGAATGTGCAGCATATCCAAAGAAAATACCATCAGTAGAATGTGTCTCAAATTTATCCAAATTTTTAGATTTCAACAGAAAGCACTTACACCTAAAAACACGCAAATGTGAAATCTTAGGTGTATGACCAAATCGAAGCTCATAAGAAGTCTTTCCAAGTTTAGCTCTCAAGAAAACACGATCAGAAATATAACAAACAATGTTAACAGCTTCAACCCAAAATCTCCTAGGTGTATTATACTCATCAAGCATAGTCCTAGCCATCTCAACCAAAGAACGATTTTTTTCTTTCAACAACACCATTTTGTTGAGGAACTCGAGGAGACAAAAATTGATGTTCAGGACCATTTTCATTGCAAAATCTTTCCAATGAAGTGTTTTTAAACTCACCACCATTATCACTTCGAATAGTTCTTAAAGATCTAGGAAGTTCAAGAGCCAAACAGAGATACAAACTTTTAAAGTGATCAAAAGCCTTATTCTTAGTAGCCATAAAGAAAACCTAAGAATATCTAGAATAATCATCAACAATAACTGAAACATACCACTTTCCTCAAACAGATTGCACTCTAGCTGGACCAACAGTGTCCATGTCTAAAAGATATCCTGGTGCATCCGTTTTCACATAAACAATAGGAGTATGTGAAGAAACAACCATCTTAGCATGACGACATGGTGAACAAACCAAATCAAGATCTTTCTTAAGTTTAGGAAAACCACGAACAAAGTCCGAACCACTAAGTCTGGTGAGATGATCAAAACCAACATGTCCAAGTCTACGATGCCAAAACATCACATCTTTAGAAAATTTTGCAACAAAACATGTAACTACAGAAGAAAAGCTACTTTCGAAATCAGCCTTAAAAACTCTTCCGTATCGAGAAACATTAAGCACAACATCTCCAGAAGAATCAAAAACTTTACTTCCAGTTTTCATATACAAGATGTCAAAATTCTCATCCACAATTTGAGAAACCGAGAGTAGATTATATTTCAAATTCTCAACCAAAGCGACATCATTTAAAGTAAACTTGTCACTAAGCTTGACAAATCTAGTAGCAGTGATCGTACTTATAGAGGCATCACCAAAAATGATCGAATCCTTCCTTGATGCCTTCTTGAGGGAAGAGAACCAACTTTTATCACCAGTCATGTGTCACGAACAACCGGAGTCCACAATTCACACATTCTCCTTCCTCGCCAAAAGAGTCTACATACAAGCAGATGTCGAAGCTTCAGTATAGGGGTTAGATAAAAAAAATTAGGAATTCAATACTGAGACATACGACCAGAACCAACAGGAGCATAAAACCAGTAGAAAATTCAACTCATTTCCCGTTAGAAAAATTCACCCGAGGCCGGTCTGACCACTGTGTTACCTGCGGTCTGACTGTGGGCTTACCGCCGGTCTGACGGACGGTGAAGCACTGATCTGACCACCAGTACTGTTGTGGTCTAACCATCTCCCTCGAGACAGAACGTGATTTTTGCCACCTTTGTTTCGCAAAGGCAATTTCTCGTTCTTTTTTCTGTTTTCTAGCAAGTCTAAAATAGAAACCAACAAGATGATCATCTTTACCATAGAAAGAACAAGTGTACTTTTCATGATAAGTAGAAATAGTTGGTTTAGCATTTACAATCTTTGTTCTTTCAGATGATGCACTCAAAGAAGACATGATATCAACAGATTTAAACACAGTGGTTTTAGGTTCCGGTTTAGTCAAAAATTCACCTCTTTTAGTAACACTAGAACAGTAGGTGGATGACTAGTGTTATAAGCATAAGGATCAAAACCTAAACCACGATTGTGTGTGCTAACCTTAGATTGATCAAGAATCATGTTGAGATTCTTTTTACCTTCAGAAAATCTTTGCTATTAGTTCAATTAACCTCTCTTATAACATTCACTTCGGTAAATAAAACCTCACAAGACTTGCATTCATCATTATCAGAAACAAGAGATTTTATCCTATTATTTTCAGCATTAAGAGAGTCAATAGTAACTTCATGTTGACTAATTTTTTGCTCAAATTTAGATATCTTGTAATCCAGTCTAGCAATCACATCCTGAAGATATTCAACACTAGGAATGTAAGTTACCTCGTTGTCATTGTTAGAATCTTCATTGCTTCTGGCCATGAGACAAACACCAGCTATGCTCTTGCCCTTGTCCTCATCTTCATCACTTTCAAACTCAACATCACTTGCTCCTTGAACAGCTCCAAAAACTTCATCAATTGCCTTTTGATAGAACTTCTTCATCTTCGTGTGCTTGAATTGCTTCTTGTTCTGCTTGGCATTCTTAAATTCATCTTGAACTTCTTTTTCTTCCTCTTCCAAACTTAGGGCATTGAGAACGAATGTGATTTGGTTGTCCACATTCAAAGCAACGAATCGGTCCTCCTCTTCTCTAAAACCTGACATTACTCATAGCTCGAGAAACTCTGTTAGCAACAAAAAACAAGTCCTCCTCACTGAATTCCTCCAGTTGATCATCAGACAAGGCATTAAAAGAAGAAAGAATGGCCATAGGAGAAGAATCCAAAGAAGATCCAAATGAAGACACCAAAGCACTAAATTTAGAATCAGTTCTTTTTGAAAAAATATTCATCTCATAAGTCTTTAATTTTGTATAAAGAATATTCAAAGTTAAAGTGTTTATGTCAACTGATTCCTGAATAGATGTAACTTTAACATCCCAAATCTTCATATCAAGACCATTCAAAAAGTGGCGAGCAATCTCAGATTGAGAGTAATTAATCTCATAAGAAGCATCAACAGATCTAAGATTACTCAAAATTTTATTAAAATGCGCCAAATAATCATCCAAAGATTCACCAAGATTCATCTCAAATCTAATATACTCCTTTTTGAAAACATCTTTTCGTAATTCTTTAATATTGGAAGAACCAGTGTGAAAATCATTTAAAACTTTCCAAATTGCATTAGCAGTAGCAAGATGCGAAATGCGATCAAAATCGGAGCGAGAAATTCCATTTAGAAGAATATTACGTACTTTGCAATTATTTTCAAAATCCAGTTTATTAGCGGGGGTATCAATACGAGCAGAAATCTCATAAGATTGAGCAACTTTTAACCAAATATCATAACCTTGAGATGTAATATAAGATTCCATTTTTTCTTCTAAAAATCAAAATCAACTCCATTGAAGACATGAAGTTTGTTTCTAAACTTTTCAGCCATGGCAACATATCTAAAGATCGGTAAAGATCAAATAGAAAAAACGTGGCTCTCATACCACTTGTAGGATCAAAGAAAACCAAACAAACCTACCAAAGAGGGGTGAATGCTAGGAAAACCAAAACCCAAAAAATTTTTTGCGGAATAAAAGATTTACCTCAAACCGAAGTAGTCGACGAAGCACTGAACCTGCAGGTCGAATCGCCTCCCAGCCGCCAGTTAGACCATCGTTGTCTGGTCGGTCAAACCGTCGAGACCCTAAAAACACCGGTTGAAGAAAACTCGAATTTGTGGATTGAAATATCTTCGACTTTATTACATCAACTAGTGTTTACAAAGTACACCAACAACACTCCTCACCAAAAAAACTCAACTAAACTTGAAACTCTAATTTTTCTTTAAATTCAACTCTCACAAAATCGATATCTAGAGACCTCAACACCTCATCTATTTATACCACAAAACCTTCCTACTCAAAGTAGGAATAGAATTCCTAGTTCCAATAGGACTCAAACTCTCAATTACCAAATCGTACAACCGAACTTCAACAGTCGGCCATAAAGAATTCCAATCGGACTCCCTCCGTATGCACCAACCTACGCACGACACGTGTCCATCTCCTGCTCGCCTTGGTTCCCTCGGCCTGAAGCTGCTTGGGCCTCCTTGGCTTGGCTTCCGAACCAGCCAACCACAAACCAGCGTACATGCAGATTGCACGCCACAGTACACACATATATGCATGCTACAGTACCTCGCCGTACTGTGACACCATATATACTCCTCCAATTTACTTCAAATTTCCTTTACGAATCTCAGCACTTGCACACACAACTCGTGAAGCCCATTGCGAAGATTTCTCCCATACGATGTTCATCCATTGTGTGCTATCTTATCTCCAACCTCATCACCCGGTATTCTTGACCGTCTGAACCTCAACTCCTCCCAGAGTCTAGTGTCGATCCCACCGTTGATCGAACTTGACCTTCAAGACTCCTGCACACAATCAGACACAACCGTTTCTGGGCACAGATATCATAACATGACCCACATTAGTCACATGCACTCACACCAACATCGACAAATCTTCTCAAACCACATTATCGAAAAAATTATTTACGAAGCCAATTGTTCTTCACAAAATATTAATCATGATAATGATTTCACAGTTTCGATCTTCTTTAATGTCCAAAACAGAAGCAAGGGACGAACTCATGCGGCTATTACGTTTGTAACTATATTCATACCATAACACATGGAATCAACAATGACAAGGATCTCGATGTACGTAAACATCATTCATACATTAGGTCTTAATTTCTTATTGATTTCGTATATTTATATCTTATTTTTTGAACTGATAGGTTCTTTGGATGATGGAGCAAATCCCCCACGATGCATTTATACAGGCCGTTCAAGAACAACTGATAAAATTTATCATGGATCAGGTTCTTGATCCCGCGGGAGAATTTCACCATGATGAAAAACCTATCCGTCAACCTCACCCATGATTAGAAAAGAAGGATTGTAATATATATATACATACCATAGATTTTATTTGTATATGTAATTACTTATATGTCTGTATATATTTTGGTAATCTATATATGTATATATTCACTTATGTGTCTCTACATATTTTGGTTATACATATATACATATGT
Organism: Oryza officinalis; assembly: GCA_008326285.1. Classification (NCBI taxonomy): domain Eukaryota; kingdom Viridiplantae; phylum Streptophyta; class Magnoliopsida; order Poales; family Poaceae; genus Oryza; species Oryza officinalis. Next base: position 21,881,424 of record BDMV01000002.1, read on the forward strand.
AATATATATATATATGTATTTATATATATATTGAATATATATGTATAAATACATTTATTACATACTATATTATATATATATATTATGCATATATATGCATAATATATAAACAAGCAGCAAGCAGCATATGCAAATAAAAAAATATAAAAACATTTTTAGTCCCAGTTGGTAACACCGGTTATCAACCGGGACTAAAAATGGATCTTTAGACCCGGTTATTTCAACCGGGACTAAACATAGACATCTTTAGTCCTGGAATCGGTGTCCCGGTTTGTAATCCGGGACTAAAGGGGTTACAAACCGGGACTAAAGATGAATTCCCTAGTAGTGTAACCTATGCGTCACATGTGACTCCTAACCTGTGACATGCCATGCCTCACACTGTACCCTTATCTACAACGGGTTTAACAAGTCAAATTTGATCCACACTTATAGAAACGAAAATAACAAATTTTACTTATGCTATATGCGGGTATTATATTCACTATCAGATTTTGTTATTTTTCTTTATCTAATTGAGCCTTAACCTTCCAACATCGTTATATATAAGTATAAACTGTACTAGTTATTACATTAGCATTTTTTTAAAATATGTATAAACTGTACAGTTATCTGAGTGGCATTCAAGCGATGGATGCGAACGCGCGCACACCTAGAAGTGTGTACGTGCGGGAGCTCAGGATGGGATTAATGAGATCGGCTAATTGTGGTGGACCAATCTGTATGTGTTACGTTTCTACTTACCCCATCCGGTCATGAGTATCCAATGCTTACACCGAGATTCAGTAAAACTTTTAAAACTTTAGTCATGGAAAATAACTTTACCATATTATATTTTTATGAGAAATAAGTTTATAATATTAATACTATGATAGTGCTTTCCGTTGGTGGCAGTTCGTGCCAACACACGAACAACACCTCATGTGCTTCTTCCGCAGCGTACTGATTTGCACATCACTGATTTGTAGCGTCCACGTTCAAGAGGGACCCTGTCGGGGATTGGGGTCCATGTCGCTTTGTCTTAGGCTTTCTATGCTATGACGAAGCCCTCCAACATCATAGAAAAAAAAGATAAAATAGAAAAGGGGTCAAATATATAGGACAAAGGGATAATAGAGAAAGCAAAATTAATAGATTGATTTTATCGATTAATCAGTTTTAGCCTCTATATTTATATTTATAAGAGGTAAGTCTTGTGTAAATGAGGTCTCTCTATATTTTATTAGACTTAGAGATGTATTTGGACTCTAAAACCCCCGCCGCAAGCAAATAAAAAACATGAGAAGGAACAAATTAAATCTGACATGGACTCGGGCTGTTAGTCAGACCGGTGAATGAACAATTGATATGTTTGATTGGAATCGAATGACCTCTTGATATGTTCGATGACGTCTTGAAGATGTTTTTGCTTAACATTTCGTAAGTCGTCGCGCGTCTCGCTGGCAATCCGATTCTATTAGCGAGACTGCGAGAAGAGCCCTGGTGTTCCGTGTGAGATTACATTTAGGTTGCGGCGCGCGCTAATCCACATGCAGCACGTTCGGTTATCTACCCGTGGGCTGTTCTTGAGGCTATAACGACATGGGCTTCACGGGACAGAGATTTGGGCTTAATCAGGCGGCTGTCATGTTATCTCATGCATGTGATCTGTGCAACCACGAGACAGATGCAGAGATTTTAATGGAACCGATCTGTTGCATGTGTTTTCATCAGGTTAATTAATTGAAAGGGCTTGAGCATCTGCATGGCTGTATTTTCTAAAATATAGTATAAACGTAAGGGCTCATAACACGCAAACACACTCACACCTATAAACAAATATAGGTGTTCATAACGCGTGTATACACTTATATTCATGAATGTGCTTACGCACATACGACCCCCTATAAACACCTACAAAATATTAGATCGATGTATCTTGAGATTAACAAAGTCATCATGTATGTTTTGTTGATGATGTATACGTCGTCTATCACTAAATGAATAATTAGCTGTAAATACGATTACACGTGTCAAGTCTAATCATAAAAATTATATATTTGTCCTCGACATTTTTGTACGTCGCCATATTGTGATACGATATCGGTATCAAAGTAGGTGAGTGGTATATTGGGCGTCATGGTTACGTCAACGTCCGATTCAATTACCGCCTCGCGCGCGCCGATCCGCTTAGTAGCGTCGCCCGCCTACCCACTTGCGATTCTGACTCCCGAGCGCCTTGCGTGTCGCTCGCTTCCTCCCAGCGTCGCACGTTCGATTGCGCCTCGCGTGTCATTCGTGACACGCGTCAGATTCCCCCACGATTTCACGCTGTGCCGAGCAGTAGTCGATCTCAGCTTGGACGGCATCCTGCACTTCCGCCGCATGTGCATCCTTGCCGCGGTGACTCGGTGAAAGCACCCGCACACGCATCCTTCTCATCCCTCTCTGCCCACATGTTCACAACTAATAGCCGTTTGTTTTCCAAAAACATATAGGGGTTCAGTTGAATCACGTATTAGAGGTTCGTCTCCATGCGATGCAATGCCTGGCTCTGCACTGAGATTTGCTCCGTTGCGTGTGATTCGTGATATTGCTCCCTGTGGATCGTTCCTATGCACATGGGAAATTGGGAATAACGCAATTCTCGGTTACATTTGCATGAGCTAATTAATGCGATCGCACTCTATTCGGTTTTGTACTTTCGTGAATAGCCATGCACTTGGAATGGATCATGGTATGAATAAGATGCATTGACATAATAAGAACTAAACGTATTGGTCCTGTTTTAAGGAATCAAATTGCTTGACATCTTATATTATTATCTTATGGAGTACCTTCTTAAAATTAAGAGGGCTCCAGGTCGTCATCTTTCATCCATGGTCGCATCAGGGCAGTCCCAACCCATGACGGCATGTGCACCTGCGGCAGGCAAGCCAGTGACTGGAGCGCTAGCTTGTAGAGCACCACAAGCAACAGCGGTAGCTTCTGGAGCACCGTCGACTCCCACAGCACCAGCGGCATCTAGATCAAGGGCGGCTGATTCACCGGCGGCCTGATTGGATTTGGATCGACGCTTCTTCGATTCCACCGGATTCATCCTTGCGCACGGCTTGGGACAACTACTTTCTCAGGGATGAGCGATTTGGGATGATTTTAGCCGATTTTAGCTGTCGCGAGAGAGATTGGAGAAGACGGGTGATTTGGGGAAAAATAGAGGCGGCGAGACAGATGGAGAGAAGCGTGAGCTGGATGTTGGCACCAAGAGGATTAGGGACGCGCCGAAAATTCGTGAGGATTTGGTGCGCGGTAGAAGAAGCTAGCGCGCAGGACGGAGGTGGGCATAGCGGTGGGATGGAGGCGGGCGCAGCAGATCGAAAGCTCGACGAAAATTCGGATGGAAGAAACGACGAGTTGCCCCCAACGCTGGTTTCTCTCGTTTCTTGAGTGTTGGTGCTTGTGCCGACCCCGTCTCGTGCATGGGGCACGGTTTCTCTTTTTTTTTCTTCTCTCACTTCTTTGATTTCTTTGCCACATCAGATTATTGCTTATGTGACAGCCTAATAAATTCTATGAACACCAGCTGAGATCGAGGGTTGAGAGAGTTCCCTCATACGTGATCCGGTTTTGGTTTAGTTTGTATTAAAGTTGTATTGGTGGTCAAGTTGAACTAAATTGATTTGAGTGCAGAAAGCATATACATCTAGATTTGGCTCTTCAATTATAAGGATATCTATCCAGATTGAGGGCTAAATCATCGTGAATTAAATTTTGAAATTTATATTATTTTTCATAATTTTACATACATACATGCATGCATATATATATATATATATGCACATAAACTTTTCATGTACACACCGTGCACATCAACTAACAATTTTCATTAAAAAAATTTAAAAAAATTGTATATATACTTCCAATAGTATTACACATATGTGTAAATCCTTAATCTCAAATTGATGTGCGCGAGAGTGTCCCGATCTTTCGATGAGAGGATAAATCGATTGGATGGAGCGATGTTGGCGATCCGACTACAACTGTCCAGGGACGTTGCGCCTTAGCAATCGTTACATCAACTCCACAGGCAGTCGTGAATCTCGACGGATGCACGGTTAGTCCAACCACAAGGGTATTTATTCTTGCAAGCAATCGAGAACTAGCAAGAACAAGATGAACAAGCAACTCAATTTGCGTATTAAAGATGTAGGATTAAATCAGCAAAAGTATCACAGGTGGGGTTCCGTAACGAGCAAACCGGCGATCTAACCGATCACGGGATTACGCGGCAAAATAGCGAAACTAAACTTTAATCTAAACAAAACCCGAGTTGATCTATAATGGCTAAAGTAAATATATAGGTGGGAGGACGAGTTGGGATCGTCCTCTTACCCTAAAACACGTGTCGTCCCTAACAGACTCAACTTAATACATAGCTCATTGGGACCAAATAAGGTGACACAACACCTTCGACAGAAAATGTCTCTGTAGTAAAATAATGATTGCGGTCTCTCCACAATAGATATGGATGTGAGGTCGGATCCATTTGAAAGTAGACTTGATAAGCTTTCCACGAAATACTTGCACGGCCAAAATGGAGTTCGTATGAAGTCGTGACGGTCGTCACAAATCGGTGCTGTTCTGCAGTCCGAATCCAGCCACGCGAATACGTTTCCTTTTGCGTCCTGTCTATCATTCCTAACCAAAACAAGAGTGCAAATGTTTCCATGGTCTAAATAAGATAGACAAGAAGATAACAAAAAACTCACCTGGTAGTTTATTTGGCATGCACGAGCGTGAGTAATCGTACTGAAAATCTGTTGTCGTTATGCAGACGTGGATGTATCGATCGCGTTGAGGTCCTCATCATAAATTCATCATATTTTAGACGTAACAAAAAAGATAAAAATTCTGATGTTTTTAAGAGCGTAAATCTGTCAGAATTTTGTTTTTTTTTCTCCCTAAATATAATGAATTTGAAGATGAGACTTTACACATAGATATAATACTACTAAAAGTATGTACATTTTTTTCTAAAATTTTTAATGAAATTTGTTAGTTGGTGTGCACGGTGTGTACATGAGAAGACTTGTGTGCATAGGATACGTTTCCATATATATATATATATATATATATATATATATGGAACATATCCCATGCACACAAACATTCTCGTGTACACACGTTCACACCAACTAATAAATTTACCAAAAAATCTAGAAAAAAGTACAAATACTTTCAATAGTATTACACTTATGTGTAAAGTCTTAACCTGAAATTCATTATATTTTAGTCATAACAAAAAAGATAAAAAAATTCTTACAGTTTCGATAGTATAAATATGTCAGAATTTTTTATTTTTGTTGTTTCCTATATATAATGAATTTCAAGATGAGACTTCACATATAGATGTAATAGTATTAAAAATACATGCACAATTTTTGCTAGATTTGTTGGTAAAATTTGTTACTTTGTATGTATGTATGTACACGAGAAGGCTTGTGTGTATAGGATACGTTCACATATATATATATATATATATATATATATATATATATATATATATATATATATATATATATATATATATATATATATATGCATATTTTTAAAATATTTGTAGAAATATACGTGTTGACAATAAATTTTGGTATATTTCGTTCAAAAAGAGAAATATTAGCTGCGGGATTAACGGCGTGATTTTGGTTTTCAAAAAAACAGAGATTGCATCGGCTAGTATTGAAAAAAGTGTATAAGCTGGAATATGTATCGGTGTTAGAATTGTGAAGATAGCCGATGTATGATGATTGATGGCTGGAAGATTGGGTTCTTGTCGGGTTCGACTGGAGAGGTTGATTACAGAAAGATATCCAGAGCGGGCCGGATTTAGGAAGGATTTTAATATGGCAATGTATCTATTAATTGAATATAGTATTAGATAATTTCTTTTTAGGAAAGATTATTTAGAGTTTGGTTCGGGCTTGTAATTTTTACTTTATCTTTAGGAAAGTTTGTGTCGTGTCCGATATGGATTAGTTTATGCTTATGGGTATAAATATGTACATCCAAGGTCTTGTAAAAGGAGAGTTCAATAATACACTTTTTACGCATCGTCACCCTAGTTTTCTAGGTTTTCCTCTTTCGACGAGTTCTTGTCTTCGAGTTTGGCTGCATCAGGTTCGATCTTCGACGAGAGGTGAGTTTCGTCTATAGTTCCTTGTATCGGCGGGGCTATGGCTTTCATCAGTTGAGTTCGATATTCTAATCCGATCAATATAGATGCTAAGTTATCATATATATTAGTCTAAATCGACATTGTTATTTATCCTTATCAGCTGGTTACAATAGAACAAGTCAATATTGTTTAAATCACTATTGCTGATTTAGATTGTTTAATATATCTATCACCCTGAAAAACAATCAAAGGTTTGTTTAGATCTTATAACTTCATTAACAATTTAGTGTTGCATTAATTGGGTTTGACCTACTAAGTTATTACTAAAGTTGTAAGAACTAATTTGCTCTTAGATTGCCGATATAGGTAGTATCGGGATTTTAGCCGATCTTACCTGATATAATTATTTTGTTTCAAGATTATATGTTATCTTTAACTTAATGTGTTATATTTATCATCTTATATCGATTTATCAATCCTTTAAATCTGTTATACTTCTCTATCACAGTTGTTTGTTTTAAAAAGAAAGATTAAATTAATAATTATATGTTGTTCAATTCTACAGCCAATAATAGTTATCTTAGAGTCATATACAAAACTTCTGTTTATCAACTAAGTGTTTATATCATATAATTGTACAATAATTAACTTTGATATATTTAATCTTATGCTGCATCGATTGGATTCGACCTATAGGATTAATTTTATGAAAGAAAAGTTGTTTATGAGTGTATTCAATCTAAATCTAGCTTATGATTAGCTTTTATTTAAAATCATAGCCGATTTATTTGTGCATTGACTGATACGATACAACATCGGCCAAACTTTTGTTATTTTTATTGTTACATGATCAAACCAATTGACACATCTTAAATCTGAAGTTTTGAATCTACACTAAAGCTAAATAAATTTTTCAGGCAACGTGCTTTGCATCAACAATACGTACCCTGCAGATCAGGGACAAACCTCGAATATAGGGGAAAACCAGACCGATGGATTACCCAGACGACCCCTCGGTTCATCGATTCAGTTGCCGTCCCGTTGCCAGGGGCGGTGCATGGTCAATTCACACGGGGTTGGTCACGGTGGACCGAAGCGGTCCATCGGATTGGTCGTAGTTGACCAATGCGGTCCCGCGGGACCGCGGGCATGCAACCAATCCCACGCGACAGGACCAGCGGTGACGCAAGGGCATGCTGCGCGGGAGCGACGCAGTCCCGCATGTTAATATCGTGCCACCGCTCTCTCCACTCAGTCCCCACCATTCGAGCTATGTCCCCAACCCGCGGGGATATGGCGGATACATATTTCCGCAGATATTTGGAAAACATGCATGCGTGTATATATACACGATATATATATGCAAAATCATGAAAAATAATGTATTTAATTCAGATCATCGTGACTTTTCTACGCTGATTTCTTGTTCGTAATTCTAAATTTTAGCTCTATTTCTATTGAATTTGATAATTTTAGTTTATCCGTTGCAACGTAAGTACACTTTGCTAGTTTTTATTATAAAAATTAAAGATGTTTTTGTTAAAATTTTTGACACGTGACCTTATTTTGATATGATGTGTCGATGTGTGAGTATGTATTTTTTTTTTGTCTTTGCTATTATAAAAGTTTAAATTGTTTTTTCCGTGGGTTTTGGTACATCATCCCTTTACATTCCGCATTTGGACACATACGTGTGTTTTGCATTTCGTTTTCGATTCTGTTCCACGGGCGACACGGTCTTTTCATACAACAGTGCTACCCTACACTAGCGATCCCGCACGATGTCCGTCTAGGCGGCGTCCAGACCACCACTTGGGCCGAGTGCGTTTATTGACAAATTACCCACCTGACTCAATCCAGAGTAGTTTTGGTCCTACGTGACAGTCCAATCAGTAATTCTTTTTTAAAATAAGTGGGCACCACATGTCAGTCTCTCACCCTCTCTCTCTTTCCCCAATCCTCTCTCTCTTCTATCTCCTTCACCTCCAGCTCTCTCTATCATCGAGGCAGTAGCGAAGGGGGAGCCAAGGATACGGCAGCAGGCGGGGGCAGAGGCAGCTCGAGGCGGCGGCGGAGGAGCCGATGATGGCGAGCGGTGGCACCTCCATCTCTCTCTGTCACAGAGAGGCAACGGCGGAGCGGGAGCTGAGGACGACGGCGAGCGAGGGCAAGGACAGAGGCAACTCAGGTTGGCAGAGTGGGAGTCTAGGATGGCGAACGGCGGCACCTCCATCTCTCTCTGTCATCGAGAGGCAGCGGCGGAGGGGGAGCCGAGGATGGCGGTGGGCAAAGCTCAGGGCGGCCGAGGATGACGAGCGGCGGAGGTAGCCCTCTCTCTTCTCCCTCCCCGCCTGTCAATCAGTCCGGACGGTGAGCGACGAAGGTGGTGCTGCACAGTGGTGGGGTGGAGGAGCTCGAGTGGCTGGGGGCAGCGAGTGGCAGAGGCGGCTCCTCCTCGGCCTCCGTCGACGTGTGCCTCCTCCACGACTACTCGTGAGCTTGTCACCGTCATCATCGTCACCACCGTTGAGACCTGCCATACCCAAGGCTGCCCACAACGATACGCACGTGTGACGCCGCCGCCGCCTCCTGCGCTCGAGGACGCTTGCAGTCACCAGCGTGCCGCTTGTCCTTGGCTTTTGTTGGCGCGTAGGCTCTTCCTTGGCATCTTACAAGAGAGAGGTGTGAGAGGGGGAAAGGGATAGAGAGGAGAGAAATATGACAGGTGGGGCCCATCAGTTTTTTAAAAAGAATTGCTAATTGGACTGCCATTTAGGACCAAAACCGCTTGCAAAGCTGCTCAAGGGGTTTCTTCATTCGATATTGATAGTTAAGGGTGAAAGATGTCTGATTTTTGGGTTTAGGGGTAATTCGTACTCACCCAATAGTCCAGGAGTGTAATTTGGACTTTTTCTTTTTTTTAGAAAAATGTATAGAAAAGCTACTTTAAAGATAATATTAATTTAATTTTTAAGTTGTTTTAAGCTAATATTTAATTAATCATATGCTAATGTGTGCTTCATTTTACGTGTCGAAGAGAAGTTTTTAACCCCTCCTCTAAAACATAGTCTTAGAGAAGAACAATTACGGTGTTTACCTACTAAGAGCATGCTTTAGAACTTTGTAATTTTTCACTGGTAACAGAAAAACACCCATAATATCCGTTACACATGAATTTTCAAGTAATCCATAATTTTCGTCCGTCTTTAGTCGACATCCGTTATGAGTCCGTCTGCCGAGAACGTAAGAGGTCGTGTCAGATTCGCTGTGTCAAATACGCGTCGCCCGTGACCACCGTCGGTTGTTATTGGATGGCCAGTTTTTACACGTACACGACTTGCAAAACGAATCTTCTTTTATGCATGACTTCTGTTTATCTATCTACAGTGTTTTCTGATCAGCACTTCTCGATGCTAAATCATATCTCATGCCAGCACTTTATCCCATGAAAAAAAAACTGTGTTATGTGTATTTACTATTCTTTTGACCGATATATTAACTACAATGTCTAATCAATTATATATAGGGGAGATGAATGCCAGAACGAAGCGGTAGGTTGCAAAGGGAACACATGTCACATAGATGTTGAAAGAGGTGCGTGGCAATTCTACACAAATAAGCTTCCCCTATTGTCAAAACTGTTTTTTGCAGGCTACGCCAACCATCTCGCTATAAAACTCACGATTTTTCACGTGCGAGCGTAACTGTACGTGAAAATCGATTTTTATGGATGCCCACTCGACTGCGATTGTTTTTCTTACGAGAAATCACTCAACTGCGATGATTTTCTTCAGAAATCAAAAACCCATATTGATGTTAATGTTTCATATCATAATTCCATCATTCTAAAAATTATTTTTACCAAATTTTCCTTCTACAGATGGTGACGTCGACAACAATATATGTATGGCATGTCCTTCTGACAGTGTTGTAATACACTAGTACAGATCCTCTTATCTGTGACGGGCCCTCATATGTCTGGACTTTATGAGTCGTCAGAACGAAGTCATCTTAATCGGGCTGAAATTAACACCGCTGTAGATATACTCGTTCGAGGTGCATAGACCTATAGCTCGTCATCAATGACACTCATCTGTGATGGACACAAAGTTAGGCCCGATTGAGATTACCTCCACTATCTAAATCGGACCCAAGTATAAAGCCCGTTACAGATGAGTGTCATCGGTGACGGGCTTCAAATAAGGCCCGATTGAGATTCATTTAAACGTCCGTTACCGATGATACATATCGATGACGGGCTTTCTTTTACGCCCGTAAGAGATAACTGTGCGCCCGTTAGAGGTGTCGTTTATTTGGCCTGATTGAGATATATTTTGCACACTATAAATACTCCACTCGACTGTTGTCTGAAGTTATCCCACTGTTGACCATTTTGGTGGGAGGTCGAAGGGGGCAAATTTTTGTATTTTTTTCAAAGAAAAACAGAAAAATCTTAAAGTAAGTAGTACTTATTAATTTAGTAGTACTTATCTCATGAGAAGTTAACTAATATTTTGTTCATTTGCAGTGATGGATCGAAGTTGGATGTATGCGACTACTTTCAAACGTCATTGCAAGGAGTATAGAGATGACGTATTAAGTTTTATGAACGCTGCGAAGGAGAATAGGAAAAGAATAAACAACAAATACATGTGTTGTCCATGTAGAGATTGCAAGAATGATAATATGTTTGAAAGCAGAGTGAACGTACACTCTCACTTGATACAACGGGGATTCATGAAGGGCTACACATGTTGGGTAAAGCATGAAGAGCAAGAATCGGGAAGTGGTGCAATTGCAGACAGAAATGGCGCAAACAATCATGAAGAAGGAGATGAAGATGAGCATGACATGTTTATACCATCTCCATTGGGCGGTGAAATGGTTGATGTGGATCCTGATCTGCTGCAAGACATGTTACGTGACGTTGAGGATCCAACTTACAACGAGAGAGATTCCATGAAGTTCAACAGGTTGGTCAGTGACTCGGAGACACCTCTATACGCCGGATGCAAACCAAAACATACCAAATTATTAGCTACCTTGGACCTAATGAAGCTGAAGGCAAGTAGCGAATGGATAGACAAAAGTTTTACAAATCTTTTTGGAATATTGAAGGTCATGCTTGCTGAAGAGAACACATTGCCCGAGACGACATATGAAGCAAAGCAGGTTCTGTGTCCCCTGGGGTTAGAGGTCCGTAGAATTCATGCTTGTCCCAACGACTGCATATTGTACCACAAGCAATATGTGGACTTAAATGCTTGTCCTGTCTGCAAGGCTTCTCGATACAAGCAAAAGAAAAGTGCGGGGGAGGGAAAGTCAAAGCGGGGTGGTCCGACGAAGGTTATGTGGTATCTACCTATCATTGATCGTTTCAAGAGAATATTTGCCAACCCTAAGGAAGCAAAGTTAGTACGTTGGCATGCCACAGAGAGAAGGAATGAAGGTTTGCTAAGATACCCTGCAGATTTGATTCAATGGAGGAATATCAATCGAAAGCACAAAGACTTTGCTGCAGACCCCAGAAACATGAGGATATGTTTGTGTACAGATGGCATGAATCCTTTCGGAGACATGAGCAGTTCTGACAGCACTTGGCCAGTTCTTATTGCGAACTATAACCTCCCACCATGGTTGTGCTTCAGAAGAAAATGTATTATGTTGTGCTTGTTAATCCAAGATCCAAAACAACTCGGCAATGATATCGATGTGTTCTTAGAGCCTGTTATCGATGATCTTGAGATTCTGTGGAAAGAAGGTGTGGAAACTTGGGATGCATATGGTCAAAAGAACTTCAACCTACGAGTTCTATTATTCTGCACCATTAATGATTATCCCGCACTCGGTAATATTTCTGGACAAACCGTGAAAGGAAAGAAGGTTTGCTCTAACTGTATGGAACATACATGCAGCAGGTGGCTGAAGAAGTCAAGAAAGATGGTTTACATGGGTCATAGGAGATGGCTCCCACTACGCCACGCCTTTAGAAGAAAGAAGAAAATTTTCAACGGTAAGAGAGAACTTGGGTCTGCTCCCAAGGATTTGTTTGGAGGGTGAAGGACATTATTAATGAGTTCGGAAAGAAAAGAAAACGTAGCAAGGCAAATGATAAGGGTATGTGTAAGAAAAAATTCATATTTTGGCGGCTACCTTACTAGAAAGATGTCGAGGTCCGTCATTGCATTGATCTAATGCACGTAGAGAAGAATGTGTGCGATAGTTTGATCGGGCTACTGCTGAATATGCCTGGGAAGACAAGGGACGGGTTGAATGCGCGCCTAGATCTACAGGAGATAAACATTCGCAGTGAACTTTAGCCTGTTAGGGATGAAGAGACAAGAAGAGTGTACCTCCTGCCGGCTTGCCACATATTGTCGAAGGATGAGAAGATCGCAATGCTATCATGCCTGGCAGATATTAAAGTTCCTTCGGGCTATTCAGCGAGGATCAGTAAGTATGTTAAATTGGAGGATCTAAAACTAGTTGGAATGAAGTCTTACGATTGTCACGTGCTAATCACACAGATCTTGCCAGTTGCTATTAGAGGCATTGTATCACCCAAAGTCTGTCACACGATCCAACGGCTCTGTGTCTTTTTCAATGCAATCGGTCAGAAGATTATAGATCCCAAAGATCTAGATGGGTTGCAGGCCGATATTATCAATACCCTGTGTCACTTGGAGATATATTTTCCACTGTCTTTCTTCGATATCATGGTTCATCTCCCTGTTCATCTAGTGAAGCAAAAAAAAATATGTGGCTCAACTTTTCTAAGGGAAATGTACCTGTTTGAGAGATACATGGGAATTCTTAAGTCGTATGTTCGAAATAGAGCAAAACCGGAGGGAAGCATCATTGAAGGGTACACGACGGAGGAGGTTCTTGAGTTCTACGTTGATTACATGGCCGAGACTGATCCTATCGGAGTACCTGCGTCTCGCCATGAAGGAAGGTTGGCAGGTGTTGGCACAACATGCAGAAAAAGAATTGTTCCCGATCAAACTTCCTATGCGCAGGCTCATTTCGCTGTGCTGCAACATATGGCCGAAGTAACCCCATACTTTGAGGAGCATTTAGCGAAGGTCCGACAGGAGAACATGGGTCGATCAGATATCTGGATCAACAGAGAACACAGTACTCGCTTCAACAAATGGTTCAAGAATCGTATCGCACGGTCGACCAATGGCCGAAGTGAGACAGTTCGCAGGTTGGCAAGGGGCCCATGTTGGGATGTTGACACATGGCAAGGGTACGATATCAATGGGTATACATTTTACACCGTCACACAAGATGAGAAAAGCACAGTTCAAAACAATGGAGTCCGTATAGATGCATATCAGGATCAAGTTGGATCGAACACATACTATGGTCGCATAAAGTAGATCTGGGAGCTGAACTACGTGAACTTCAAAGTCCCTTTGTTTTGTTGCAGTTTGGTGAATATTCGCACTGGTGTCAAAGTGGACAAGGAAGGATTCACTTTAGTGGACCTGGCCAAGGTTAGATACACTGACGAACCATTTGTCCTAGTGAAGCAGGTCGAGCAGATTTTCTACATAAAAGACCCCGCAAACAAGAAGCTGCACGTCGTTAGGGATGGAAAGCGAAGAATTGTTGGGGTTGACAACGTCGTTGATGAAGAAAAATACAACCAGAATCTTCATGTGACACCTCAAATCGCCCTTGAAGATGATCCCGAAGACAATGTGGCGTATGCTCATTCAGACCATTCGGAAGACATATCCTTGTAAATGAAGTCTTTGTAATTTGCGAATTGTTATAAGTAATGAAATATTTTGTTTCAAGCCATTCTAGTAACTGAAACCATGTTTAATAGGACATTTGTTAATTACACATGACTATTGTAATTTAATAACAATTTTATGCTATTTTAACAAGGCATATTTAATTACATATGATTTTTAAAATTTAATTGCAATTTTACACTATTTAAAAAAGTGATTTGTTATTTATATGTGATAAATTAAATGTACTAGCAATTTTAAATATCTTATAAATGATCATAAATATCAGTTAATTATAAATTATTTTTATAACTTAAATATCATTTTTAAATACAATTAGTAAGGAATATTTTAATTCTATAGTGGGATGAGGTCATCTCTATCGGGCATATAGAAAATGACCGTCAGAGATGACTCAATCTCTATCGGGCGTTGTACTTGCGCCCGTCACGGATATGTTTGATCCGTATCGGGCATAGTACTTGTGCCTGTCACGGATGTGTTTTATCCGTATCGGGCGTTGTACTTGTGCCCGTCATGGATGTGTTTCATTCATATCGGGCTTAGTACTTGTACTCGATGGTGATGACCTACGATTAGGTTTTCTACCAATCCAGATCTGACTCTAAGTCTCACTATCACTCCTTCACGCCTCCTCCCTCCAAGCGCCTCCTCCATGACCGCCGCCGCCTTCTCCTCCTTGCCACTGCCGCCTCCTCCTTGACGCCGCCGCCGCCTTAACGCCGCCACCGTCCTCCTCCTCGATGCTGCCGCCTCCTGGACGCCGCCGCCTCCTCGCCATCGGCGCCTCCTTGACGCCGCCATCCTCGTCCTCAACACCGCCGCCGCGTCACCGATATGAAATTAGTTTGAATTTAGTGTCAAATTTGTTTGAATTAGTATGAATTAGTATTAAATTGGAATGAATTTAGTATGAATTAGTATTAATTTAGTGATAAATTTGTTTGAATTACTATGAATTAGTATTAAATTGGAATGAATTAAGTATGAATTAGTTTGAATTTAGTGTCAAATTTGTTTGAATTACTATGAACTAGTATTAAATTGGAATGAATTTAGTATGAATTAAATTTGTAATATACTAATTCATAGTATAAATTAATATAGTGTACTAATTTAGTGTCCCAATTAATACTAATTCATAGTATTTCATAATATATTACAATTAGTATATTAGTATTAATATAGTATGCAATGAATTATTAATTTATACTATAGTACAATGTATATTAGTACATTGTATGAATTAGTACTATAGTATATTAGTATTAATACTATAGTATACTATACTATAGTATATTTGTATGAATTATTGATTTATACAATTAGTATATTAGTATTAATATAGTATACAATGAATTATTACAATGAATATATATAGTATATTACACTAAATTAAGAATTGTTCATAGTAATTCATTGTATTAATTTATACTATGAAGTATTAATTTATACTAATTCATTGTAGTACTAATTTGACACTAAATTTATACAATGTCGACCGTATATTACAATGGTACGTCGACATTGTACACTACAATGGTGAAGATGTAATATACGATTTATTTGTCGCATTAATCAAGGTATACATGTGTAGTACACCTTTTTTTAACTTTCCGGCCGTACAACAGTTATATAGAAAATGTCGCAACAAGGCGAACCCATGTCAGCGACCACTAGTGGGACAACATCGAGTCGGACTCCTAGGACCCAGAATAAGATTCCTAAGAAAGTATACACCATAACAGAGGTGGACGATCTGGGATTTCCGACGGCTCCTACCAAAACTGTCAAAAAGTTCTCAACGATATGCAGAGTCCTAGGGAGACGGAACTTCACCATTTTGAAGGACCACATCGATCTAGTCCCACAGGCAGAAAAAGATGAGGCCTGGAAGCAATTCAAGGAAAGCTTCGAATATCCTGCAGAGGCCGAGGTAAGACTCAAGCGGCAGGCTATCTGCAAGATGGGCAACTTGTGCAAAAATTTCAAGACCACGCTGGTCACCGACTATGTCCTCAACCCCGCCCAGCCAGAACCATTCGGGAAGTACCCGTTCATCTCCCGGGTCGTGTGGGAAGAGTTCCATGCCGCAAAATCAACCCCTGAGTCTCGGGCAAAAAGCGAGGCCTATAGGGAGTTGCAGGCAAAAAACATTCACCCGCACCGGCTTGACACCGGAGGCTACGCCGGGAAGCTGCAGGAATGGGTCAAGGAGGATGAAGCTACTGCAGAATCTAACACCCCGCCAGCTCTTGGTGATATCCCGACCACCCGAGAGGGGAACTGGGCAAGGGGGAGGGTGAAGAAGAATAGTGATGGAACACTTACGTTCCCAAATCCCAAAGATCAAGCGGTGTATCAGAAAATCGTAAGGACAACACGTAGAGTATGTTTCGTTAGGTTGTATTGTACTCTTGATTTAATTCGTCCTAACTGTATCGCAGGTCGACCTAATTGCTGAGAGACAGGCCTCCCAAGAGGTCTGCTCACAAAGACGCGAGGATGACATTCTCACGAAAGCGTTGGGAACCGAAGAACACCGTGGACGGACAAGGGGCATTGGCTCCAATGTTCCATGGAAGCTTGGGTTTCCCCAGTACACGTGGCAGCACAGGAAGCACAAGCTTTCAAAGGCGCAGAAAGATGCACGTCTTAAGGAACAACTTCGGAAGGAGATTAGAAACGAGCTCCGAGAAGAGTTCGATGAGAAGTTGTTACAAGTGGAGGCTCGGTTGGAGGCACGCTTCAGGGAAAGCGAGCCTGCTGCCGCTCCCATAGTAGAAACGAGTCCCACGCAGAGGCGTAGCAGCTGCGCATCAATTGAGGCGGCGGCACAAGAACCACCAGTCCCCATGCGGTGGACCACATAACGGTAAAACCAACAAAAAACGTATATATTCTCTTAGCACCACAATACATTATAACATATTATAAGGACACGTATGAATCTATTGCAGGGACCCACATCGTGCACCCTAGTCGTTAGGGTGACACATGCATTTGCAATTCCTGCCGCAGAGGGTCTTGCGTTCAAGCCCACGCCGGAGACCCGAGTGCATGGGGCGCAGTTATTAGCCGGCCATGCTAAAGTTCAAGTGGACATGGTAAAGTCCGATTGGGTTGGCTTCACTCTCCCCCACCCACCAAATGACGAGGTTCTGACCCTTGGAGCTGCATGTGGGACCTTTATCCAATGACCCAAGCAGAACATTCAGATCAATATAACTCCTAGGACAGCACCAATTGCTCGTCCGCCGCAGCCGCGTCCCCCTCAACCTCTTGCATCTGCCTCTCCTGCCGTTGAAGCTCCAAATCAAGATCTCCAATTGTAGTATCATACAGATTTTGGTGATGACGGTACGGAGGTCAACAGCAGAGCGCACCTCCCCCCAGTCTCCAGAAAAAGAAGGAGGGTGACATCTTCTCCACCCAAGCTTGGAACACGCAAAAGATCTACTGGAAGGGGGAAAGGAGAAGGAAATATGGAAGGGCCGTTTCTGGCCCCGAAGAAGCTAGACCTTGGCATGGCGCCATCAGCACCTCCTAAGTCTCCGGCCGAATTGTCACACCCTGAAGTTTCCCTAAATCATAAAAATCAAGTTTAATAATTTATCTGAGAAATTGTTTAATTAATCTGGAGAAAAATCTAATTAATTAATGCACTAAAGAAGTGGAAATGGCAAGGTGGAATTTTTCTTGAGTTCCCCAGGTCAAAATACATTAACAGGATTTTTAGTGGAATTTTCAGAGCCCTAGAAATAATTTTAAACCAATTAAAATCAATTCAGAATTTAAATTAATCCAAGGAAAATCCCTTTTCCCTTTTCCCTTTTTCTTTTTCTTTTTCCTCTTCTTCTTCCTTCTTGGGCCGTCGGCCCAGTCCAGTCGCCTCGGCCTCTCCCCTTCTTCGCGACTGCCTCCCTCCTCCTTCGCGGGCCGGCCGCAGGCCGAGGCCCGTTGGCATCCGCCGCACCCGCCGGAGTCCATCCCTCCTCCGGCCGGCCGAATCGGAGGGGAGCAACCGCCCGGCCGCCGTCTCCGCCCACTCCCCAGCGCCTTGCGTGCTCCGCGCACGAGCGCGCCCACGCCGCGCCCCACCCGCATCCACTCCGCCCGCAACCGCCACACCGAGAGGAGCGGGATTCGAATTCTAATCCCGGCCGTTCCCTCTCTCCTCTTCCCACTCCGGCGAGAAATCCGCGCCCACTCGGCCCCGATCTCTCCTCCCCACGCCCATATAAACACTCCCCACATCCTCCTCTCTCTTTTTCCCCTTTCCGCCACCGTTCTCGTGCTCGCCCTCGCCGCCGCGCCATTGAGCCATAGCGCCGTCGCTTTCCCCCTCTCCGGCCACCGCTCCCCATCGCTCGCATCGCCCCTGAGCCGCGCCGACGCGTCCGCCGCGATCTTCCGCACCCCGTCCGCCGCTCCGCGTCGACGGTTCGCGTCTCCCTCACCGTCCGTGCCATCGTCTTCTCCGGCTTCGCCCGAGCCCGGTGAGAAACCCCTCTCTTCCTTCTCCCCTCCCCCTCTCCGGCCGCGCCGTCCTATCGCCGCGCGCTCCGCTCGGCCGCTGCTCCCGCGCAACCGCCCGCCGCCTTTGGCCCCTGCCTCCGGCTGCCGCCACAGCCGCGTGCCATGCCTGGCCCGGCCAGCTTGGTGCCGAGCAGCCTGGCCGCCCGTGCACCTTGGGCCGTCGGATCGGCCACTCGGGCCGATCCCGGTCATCCCTCTCCCGTCCCGCGTGGCCGTCGCGTCAGCGCCACGCGTGAGCCACGTGGTGTGCCGCGGTGCCGTGGACCCGTGCCGCCGCCGCCCGCTGACGGCCGCCCTGGGGTTAATTGCGCAATAAATTAATTAAGGTTTTTCTTTCTATAGTAAAAACATAGATAACTTCAAAAATTCATAACTAATTCATCCGAGCTCCATTTAAGTCCATTCAAATTTCGTTAAATTCATAAAAATGCAGAGAATCCATTAAAAATACTTTTGTGCTTTGTTTCAGTAGACTTATAGCATGTATGGTTGTTTGCCTTGTTTGTCGCGTAGATTCCGGTACCTCCGACGCGCCCGTTTATTTCGAGATCGTCGTAGAGGTAGCTTCAGCTCAGGAGCAAGGCAAGTCATGCTTCACATTGAACATATTGTACATATATTTACAAATGTCTCATTTTTCCGTAAACACTGCATTATTTCGCAATGTCATTTCATGTGGGTTTTTACTTATTGTACTCAGCCAATTATATTGATTATCATGTACCTTTGATAGTTTGGGTAATTAACTAGTCAAGCACTGATTTTAGGAATGCTTAGCCATGCATAGCTAACTTAGCTCACTAAGGGGGATCACACTAAATAATTATTTAATGTAGTCCCTATGGTGACACTGTGGTAATAATAATTAATTAAAATATGCTAATGGTGGGCTGTGGGTGCATGGTTTTGATGGAAGCACCCATGGCAATTAAGGACCGGTTCACGGGAAATCCTGGAAGAAATACCGTGCGTACCACAAGCCAGCGTGGGCAACGGCTGGACTTGTAGTGTAGCTGTCTCTAGCTGACGTACCAGACTAGGGTAGGCGTGATGGAGTTGGGTCGGCGGGAGAGTTACCCGTTGATCAGCTGCTGGATTCACCGTGGCACCAGGGGGGGCTGCCCGCTGCTGGATATAGGGAGCGGGGACAAAACCTGTGGTGTGGTACGGTTGGTTAGAGGGGGTTATGCGAAGGGTCCTGTCACAGTCTCTATTCGGGTACTTTTCTAGTATCGCGACGCATGGTTGACATGATGTTGAGGTTGTGTCTTGTGGGTACAGATGTACACCTCTGATCAGAGTAGAACTATTCGAATAGCCATGCCCGCGGTTATGGGCGATCGACCAGATTCACCGTGATTAGTCCCACCTTCTTAATAATTGGATTTACTGGAACTGGTTTAGTTCAGGTGGTTGGTTTGGGCCTGTCGCAACGTGGATGTAGCGTTGGACAGTGATGGCTTAATATTGTTCAATTAATTCAACGTTTTACTACTGCTTTCAACTATTGTTTTAAATGCTTACTTTATGCAAATAAACCCCTGCCTTCCTTTGGAAAACCCCTGCATCATGCCTGCTTTTCCGGCATGGCTTGTTGAGTACAGTGGGTAGTACTTAGCCTTGCTTAATTTTTCCCCACACCAGAAGAGGAGTATACGTCCGATGGAGGCTTCTCAGAGGAGTAGGCTTCGTCCGTCGTCGAGGATGCTTTTGGAATGGTGCCAGCCCGCTGCAAGAGTCCTGGTCTTAGTTTAGTTTGTTTTTGTCTTTTCGCTGCATTTCTGTAAGACTTTTACTGTGTTTGTAAGACGTAGATCTGTATGTCAACATTGTCGTCTGTGTACCCTGGCTGGTCCTGGACAGGGAAATCAATACACATTCTGCTTGGAATTCTGGTTAGCGAATTTCTGGGCGTGACAAGTTGGTATTAGAGCCGACCTTGACCGTAGGACAAGCCAACTAGAAACCCTAAGAGCCCTCTGAAACTCTTTCATTTGCATATGCCTTTCCGTGCTTGGAGTTGTTTCAAAAACTGGTTTCCCGGTTTTCAAAAAAAAAAGTTTTTCCTTTTACGTCGGTGTAGAGTATTGAAAATTTTTGGGTAAATCGGCTACGGTTTATTGGAATTTTATTCGATGGTTGGTTGGGAAATTATTGGGAAAACTGCATTAGGTTTGAGATAGGATTTATGGGTTGCAAAATTTATTTATGACGTTATTATTATTGTTGTTCCAAATACTGTTATTATTATAACTCTTTTCTCATGCTATTTTATTGCTTAGGGTTAATAGTGTCTTTATTTGTATTCATGCAAAAATAGTTTATGCATAAAAATTCTGGCTTTATGGTGTTATTTATTCTAGTCTTTTGCCGTTTATTTTAATTTGGATTTGAGCATGCATTGATTCCCACCCCTTGTCTTCTATAGATGGCAGGCCATCCCCCGACGCACCACGGTTAGGGTATGGAAGACTTCGTGGCAGAATTGGCCCGCATGGCCTTGGCAGGGGGATACGCAGAGGCTCCAGAGTACACCACACTGCTGCCCCTCACGAGAGAGTTGCCACACCGAGTCCGTTTGGAGGTACATGGCTTCGTGGGCACCAGTCTTCCCAACATGGTGGTCACCGCTTCAGGAGGATCTGACGAGCACGCCTGTCAGGAGGCGGCTTACCTGATGATGGCCAGGATGCGAGAGCTGCACGACCACGCTCTCCACAGCTCAGCGTATCGCTACCACCCTCGTCACGGCAGTTCTTCCAACAGCAGCACTTACCAGTCCGCAACGGAGGAGAACGACACTACCTTCGGTCACATGAGCACAGTGATGAAGGGTCTGGACAAGATGCATGCCAACCTCCACAAGGCTGCGAAGGCCCTGAACGACCAGAAGCTGAGGCAAATTGTGGACCTGTAGGATGAGGTGGCACGCCTCAAGAGGGAGAACGCCACCTTGAAGGGTCTTCCAGCACCTGGTGGATAGCGGATCCGCACGATAGCCAGGAAGACTACTACCGCTTCCGTCCGCATCCAGCTGGCGCCCAGGCACCCACCGCCAACAGCAGCTCCAGCCCCACCACCGTCACCAGTCCCGACACCTGCAGCAGCTCCAGCTCCGTCATCGTCACTCTTCCTTACTTTCGCTCCAGCCTCGGCCTACCAGGGTGGCCGTGGCAGCGGAGGTTGGTTGTCTGCTACTCCCAGTGGCAGCAACGGCAGTGGCAGCAGCTCCGAGCCTACCAGCGGCGACACCTACATGTTGGACTCCAAGAGCCGCTCAGAGGATGAGGGCGACGACCAGGAGAGCGACTTCGACTCCACCGACCGTAGGAGCCGCTCGGAGTTTTAGAGCCGTCACCCTTAGTTTTTACCGTTTTTCTTAGTTTGTTTCCCTGCTAGTTTCTGTGTGTTAGGTCTGTTTGCTTGTGGGTTAGTTGGTGGTCCATATAATGTGTTGGTATGGCTGCCCCATTAAGGATGTTGTTTGATCTTTTCAGTATTTTTAATCTAGATCAGAACAATTGCAGTTAATGTTAATGTAATAAAGTTTAGTTCCTAAGCAGTCTGTTTTTCTTCTCTTCTACTCTGGCTCGGCCTACTCCAGATGGTGAACACCAGAACCAACGGCAACACCAGCGGCAACGAGGAGCCCGCAGGAGGGGCTCATGTCAACGGTTCCATCGGCAATGCTCCCCCACCGCCGCCACCACCGGAAAACATGACGATCGCGCAAGTGTTGGCAGCTCAGACCCAAATGATGATTGCCATGATGCAGCAGATGCAGCAGCAGATGATGCACCACATGCAACAGTAGCAACAGCAGCACCACCAGCAGAATGCTCCTCCTCCACCACCCCAGTCAAAGCTGCCAAAGTTTCTTCGCGTGCGACCGCCCACTTTCTCAAGCACCACCAACCCCATGGAGGCGAACGACTGGCTCCATGCCATCGAGAAGAAACTGGACCTCCTACAGTGCAACGACCAGGAGAAAGTCGCTTTTGCCACACACCAACTGCATGGTCCCGCTTCCGCTTGGTGGGACAATTACTTGGTCACCCGCCCAGTCGGAACAGAAGTTACGTGGGCAGAATTCTGTCGCATCTTCAGGAAAGCGTAGGTTCCCGACAGGATAGTTGCGTAGAAGAAAAGGGAATTCCGTGCGCTCCACCAAGGCAACAGGACCGTGACGGAATACCTGTATGAGTTCAACCGGCTCGCACGCTATGCCCCAGAAGACGTGCGCACAGATGCCGAGCGACAGGACAAGTTTCTGTCAGGCCTGGATGACGAGCTGACCAATCAGCTGATCTCGGGAGACTACGCTGACTTCGAGAAGCTTGTTGACAAGGCCATTCGTCAAGAAGACCAGCGCCACAAGATGGAGCGCAAGAGGAAAGCGGCCCAATTCAAGGCACACCAGGGCAGCAGTCAGAGGCCCCGCTTCATGCCCGGACAGCAGGGTGGACCTTCCACCATGATCGTCCACTAGCACCGGCCATACAACTATGGGAACTTCCACTCCAGTAGCAGCAGTGGCCCTAACAATAGTGGTGGACAACACCATCGCAACCCAGCTCCACGCCCTCCAAAGGCACCTGCACAGCCGACTCAGCCGGCTCAACCCAGGAGAGACCCTGGAGGAAAACCAGTGACGTGCTTCAACTGCGGCGAACCTGGACATTTCGCCGACAAGTGCCCGAAGCCCAAGCGCGCCAGGTCCCAATTTGTGCAAGCACGAGTCGATCATGCCTCAGCCGAGGAAGCCCAGGCAGCACCAGACGTCGTACTGGGTACGTTTCCTGTCAACTCAACTCCTGCTACAGTATTGTTTGATTCTGGTGCAACACACTCCTTTATTTCCAAGCATTTTGCTAGGGCACATGGGTTATCAGTAGTGGAACTTAAGGTACCTATGCGGGTTCATACCCCTGGTAACAACATGAATACCGCTCACTACTACCTCTCAGTAACCATAGAGATCCAAAGGTCACAATTTCTAGCCAACCTTATCCTTCTTGAATCAAAAGGCCTAGATGTCATTCTTGGGATGGATTGGCTGACGAGACATAGGGGAGTGATCGATTGCGCAAGACGCACCGTCACTCTAACCAATGACAAGGGAGAAAAGATTGCTTTCCGATCTCCGGCACCACAGAAGTCCGTAACAAGCTTGAATCAGACCACCACTGAGGAACCGGACGCCAAGGTGGAGAAAACTCTTAAGAAGTTGAAGGATATCCCAATCGTCAGAGAGTATCCTGAAGTCTTTCCGGACGATCTGACGACAATGCCACCTAAAAGAGAGATCGAATTTCGGATCGACCTAGTACCGGGAACCGCTCCGATACACAAGAGACCTTACAGGATGGGTGCCAATGAGTTGACAAAAGTCAAGAAGCAAGTTGACGAGCAGTTACAGAAGGGATACATTCGCCCAAGCACGTCACGTTGGGGTGCTCCGGTAATTTTTGTGGAAAAGAAAGACAAGACCAAGAGGATGTGCGTCGATTACCACGCACTTAATGATGTCACTATCAAGAATAAATACCCATTGCCCAGGATTGATGATTTGTTTGATCAACTGAAAGGAGCAACAATGTTCTCCAAGATAGACCTGCGATCAGGCTACCATCAGTTGAGGATCCGAGAAGAGGACATTCTGAAGACTGGATTTGTCACTCGGTATGGATTGTTCGAGTGCACAGTTATGTCCTTTGGACTCACTAACGCACCAGCGTTCTTCATGAACCTAATGAACAAGGTGTTTATGGAATTCTTGGACAAGTTTGTCGTGGTCTTTATCGATGACATACTCATCTACTCTAAGTCTGAGGAGGAACACGAGCAGCATCTTCGCCTAGAGCTCGAGAAGTTGAAGGAGCACCAGTTGTACGCCAAGTTCAGCAAGTGTGACTTTTGGTTAAAGGAAGTGCAATTCTTGGGTCACATCATAACTGCTCAAGGAGTAGTTGTGGATCCATCGAATGTGGAGTCAGTTACTAAGTGGACCGCACCGAAGACAGTCACGCAGATCCGAAGTTTTCTTGGACTTGCGGGTTACTACCGTCGGTTCATCGAGAATTTCTCCAGGATCGCGAAACCGATGACCCAACTGTTGAAGAAGGATGAAAGATTCAAGTGGATAGATGAATGCAACAAGAGTTTTGAGGAACTTAAGAAGAGGTCGGTAACGGCACCAATCTTAATTCTGCCAGACCAGACAAAAGATTTCCAGGTTTATTACGACGCGTCTCGCCAAGGGTTGGGATGTGTGTTGATGCAGGAAGGCAAAGTGGTCGCGTATGCTTCACGCCAGTTGTGTCCACATGAAAACAATTACCCCACTCACGACTTGGAATTAGCCATAGTGGTACATGCCCTAAAGATCTGGAGGCATTATCTTATTGGGAACCGTTGCGAGGTGTATACGGATCACAAGAGTTTGAAGCATATCTTCACCCAACCGGACTTAAATCTCCGTCAGCGAAGATGGCTGGAATTGATTAAAGACTATGATATGGGAATCCACTACCATCCCGGAAAAGCGAATGTAGTGGCATATGCTTTAAGCCGGAAGAGTTACTGTAATTCCACCAGTATGGAAGAGATGAGCAGCCAGTTGCAACAAGACTTTGAACGGCTGAACCTCGGTATTCTTGAACATGGGTTGGCGTCCGCTCTAGAAGCACGACCAACGCTCGTGGAGCGAGTCCGAGCAGCTCAAGCTAAAGATTCGGAGATAGCAGAGCTCAAGAAAAACATGAGGGTCGGAAAGGCCCGAGAATTTTCCGAAGACGAGCATGGCACGATATGGATGGGAGAAAGACTGTGCATCCCGGAAGACAAGGAGTTGAAGGAGTTGATACTCACAGAAGCCCATCAAACTCAGTATTCGATTCACCCTGGGAGTACCAAGATGTACCAGGATCTTAAAGAAAAATTTTGGTGGGTTAGCATGAGAAGAGAAATTGCTGAATTCATCGCACTCTGTGACGTATGTCAGCGAGTCAAGGCAGAACATCAAAGGCCTGCAAGATTGTTACAGCCTCTCCAAATTCCGGAATGGAAATGGGAAGAAATTGGAATGGATTTCATCACCGGTTTGCCAAGAACGTCGTCTGGACACGATTCTATTTGGGTCATCGTGGATCGACTCACGAAAGTGGCTCATTTCATTCCTGTGCACACTACCTACTCCGGAAAGAAGCTAGCGGAACTCTACCTTGCAAGAATCATGTGTTTGCATGGAGTGCCTAAGAAGATCGTATTGGATCGAGGAAGCCAGTTCACCTCAAAGTTCTGGCAGAAGTTACAAGAAGAATTGGGAACCCGTTTGAATTTTAGCACGACTTACCATCCACAGACCGATGGTCAGACCGAGCGAGTGAATCAGATACTCGAGGATATGCTCAGAGCCTGTGCGCTCGATTTTGGAGGAGCATGGGACAAAAGTTTGCCATATGCCGAGTTCTCCTACAACAATAGCTATCAAGCCAGCTTGCAGATGACACCATTTGAGGCGTTGTATGGCAGAAAGTGCCACACCCTGCTCTTTTGGGATCAGACCGGAGAACGACAGCTGTTTGGGACTAAAGTCTTGAGCGACGTAGAAGAAAAGGTCAGAACCGTCAGAGAAAGGTTGAGAATCGCGCAGTCTCGACAGAAAAGCTATGCCGACAATGGTCGAAGGGAGTTAGTTTTCGAAGCAGGGGACTACGTGTACCTTCGCGTCACACTGCTTCGGGGAGTACACCGTTTTCAAACTAAAGGAAAATTGGCACCACGCTTTGTGGGACCATACAGGATCCGCGAACGTCGAGGAGAAGTTGCCTACCAGCTTGAGCTTCCACCCAACATGGCTGGTATCCATGATGTGTTTCACGTCTCGCAATTGAAGAAATGTTTGAGAGTACCGGAAGAGCAGGCCAGCCCGGATCAGATCGAGATTCAAGAGGACCTGACTTATGTGGAGAAGCCAATCCGTACTCTCGAAACCAGCGAGAGCAGAACCAGAAACAAAGATACCAGGTTCTGCAGAGTTCAGTGGAGCCATCACTCTGAGGAAGAAGCCACATGGGAAAGAGAACACGAATTGAAGGCCGCCCATCCGCATCTCTTCGCCAGCACCTCCGAATCTCGGGGTCGAGATTCCGTTTAAGGGGGGTAGGTTTGTCACACCCTGAAGTTTCCCCAAATCGTAAAAATCAAGTTTAATAATTTATCTGAGAAATTGTTTAATTAAGCTGGAGAAAAATCTAATTAATTAATGCATTAAAGCAGTGGAAATGGCAAGGTGGAATTTTTCTTGAGTTCCCTAGGTCAAAATACATTAACAGGATTTTTAGTGGAATTTTCAGAGCCATAGAAATAATTTTAAACCAATTAAAATCAATTCGGAATTTAAATTAATCCTAGGAAAATCCCTTTTCCCTTTTTCCTTTTTCTTTTTCTTTTTCCTCTTCTTCTTCCTTCTTGGGCCGTGGGCCCAGTCCAGCCGCCTCAGCCTCTCCCCTTCTTCGCGCCTGCCTCCCTCCTCCTTCGCGGGCCAGCCGCAGGCCGAGGCCCGTTGGCGTCCGCCGCGCCTGCCGGAGTCCATTCCTCCTCCCCCCTCGCCCAGGTCACCGACAGGTGGGCCCCACCTGTCGGGCCTGTCTCCCTCCTCCGACCGGCGAAATCGGAGGGGAGCAACCGCCCGACCGCCGTCTCCGCCTACTCCCGCGCGCCCTGCGTGCTCCGCGCACGTGCGCGCCCACGCCATGCCCCACCCGCGTCCACTCCGCCCGTAACCACCGCACCGAGAGGAGCGGGATTCGAATTTGAATCCAGGCCGTTCCCTCTCTCCTCTCCCCACTCCGACGAGAAATCCACTCCCACTCGGCCCCGATCTCTCCTCCCCGCGCCCATATAAACACTTCCCACATCCTCCTCTCTCTTTTTCCCCTTTCCGCCGCCGTTCTCGTGCTCGCCCTCGCCGCCGCGTCGTTGAGCCCTAGCGCCGCCGCTTTCCCCCTCTCCGGCCGCCGCTCCCACCGCTCGCGTCGCCCCCGAGCCGCGCCGACGTGTCCGCCGCGATCATCCGCACCCCGTCCGTCGCTCCGCGCCGACGGTTCGCGTCTCCCTCACCGTCCGCACCGTTGTCTTCTCCGGCTTCGGCCCGAGCCCGGTGAGAACCCCTTCTCTTCCTTCTCCCCTCCCCCTCTCCGGCCGCGTCGTCCTATCCCCGCGCGCTCCGCTCGGTCGCCGCTCCCGCGCAACCGCCCGCCGCCTTCGGCCCCTGGCTCCGGCTGCCGCCGCCACCGCGCGCCATGGCTAGCCCGGCCAGCTTGGTGCCGAGCCGCCTGGCCACCCGTGCGCCTTGGACCGTCGGATCAGCCACTCGGGCCGATCCTGGCCGTCCCTCTCCCGTCCCGCGTGGCCGCCGCGTCAGCGCCACGCGTGCACCACGTGGTGCGCCGTGGCGCCGTGGACCCATGGACTCGGTCCACGGTGGACCGGCCGCCGCCGCCCACTGACGCCAGCCCTGGGGTTAATTGCGCAATAAATTAATTAAGGTTTTTCTTTCTATAGTAAAAACATAGATAACTTCAAAAATTCATAACTAATTCATCCGAGCTCCATTTAAGTCCATTCAAATTTTGTTAAATTCATAAAAATGCAGAAAATCCATTAAAAATACTTTTGTGCTTTGTTTCAGTAGACTTATAGCATGTATGGTTGTTTGCCTTGTTTGTCGCGTAGATTCCGGTACCTCCGACGCGCCTGTTTATTTCGAGATCATCGCAGAGGTAGCTTCAGCTCAGGAGCAAGGCAAGTCATGCTTCACATTGAACATATTGTACCTATATTTACAAATGTCTCATTTTTCCGTAAACACTGCATTATTTCGCAATGTCATTTCATGTGGGTTTTTACCTATTGTACTCAGCCAATTATATTGATTATTATGTACCTTTGATATCTTGGGTAATTAACTAGTCAAGCACTGATTTTAGGAATGCTTAGCCATGCTTAGCTAACTTAGCTCACTAAGGGAGATCACACTAAATAATTATTTAATGTAGTCCCTATGGTGACACTTTGGTTTAGGAGCCACCATGGTAATAATAATTAATTAAAATATGCTAATGGTGGGCTGTGGGTGCATGGTTTTGATGAAAGCACCCATGGCAATTAAGGACCGGTTCGCGGGAAACCCTGGAAGAAATACCGTACGTACCACAAGCCAGCGTGGGCAACGACTGGACTTGTAGTGTAGCTGTCTCTAGCTGACGTACCAGACTAGGGTGGGCGTGATGGAGTTGGTCGGCGGGGGATTTATCCGTTGGTCAGCTACCGGATTCACCGTGGCACGAGGGGGGGCTGCCCGCTGTTGGATATAGGGAGCGGGGGCGAAACCTGTGGTGTGGTACGGTTGGTTAGAGGGGGTTATGCGAAGGGTCCTGTCACAGTCTCTATTCGGGTACTTTTCCTGTATCGCGATGCATGGTTGACATGATGTTGAGGCTGTGTCTTGTGGGTATAGATGTACACCTCTGATCAGAGTAGAACTATTCGAATAGCCGTGCCCGCGGTTATGGGCGATCGACCAGATTCACCGTGATTAGTCCCACCTTCTTAATAATTGGATTTACTGGAACTGGTTTAGTTCAGGTGGTTGGTTTGGGCCTGTCGCAATGTGGATGTAGCGTTGGACAGTGATGGCTTAATATTGTTCAATTAATTCAACGTTTTACTACTGCTTTCAACTATTGTTTTAAATGCTTACTTTATGCAAATAAACTCCTGCCTTCCTTTGGAAAACCCCTGCATCATGTCTCCTTTTCCGGCATGGCTTGTTGAGTACAGTGGGTAGTACTCAGCCTTGCTTAATTTTTCCCCACACCAGAGGAGGAGTATGCGTCCGATGGAGGCTTCTCAGAGGAGTAGGCTTCGTCCGGCGTCGAGGATGCTTGTGGAATGGTGCCAGCCCGCTACAAGAGTCCTGCTCTTAGTTTAGTTTGTTTTTGTCTTTCCGCTGCATTTCTGTAAGACTTTTACTGTGTTTGTAAGACGTGGATCTGTATGTCAACATTGTCGTCTGTGTACCCTGGCTGGTCCTGGATAGGGAAATCAATACACATTCTGCTTGGAATTCGGGTTAGCGAATTTCTGGGCGTGACACGAATTCACATTAGGCATGCCATTGGTCGGAGACGATGCCTTATCGAAGATGTGCCCTGCATGCAAGAAGTTGCACGGGTACTACATGGAGAGATCCAACGCAAGGAGGAAGCATAGAGAGACCTTCATGACGGGCCAGCACGATAGACAGCCATTCCTCGGCCCTGAAGCCTTTATCGCCGTAGACTTTAAAGATCTATGGGACCTCTACAAGGTGCGAGCGATCGACACCAACCTCCTTAAGTGCTACTACTTGTAAGTATTCTTGCGTATGAGATATGGTAATAACTATCCTTGTATTACGCTTACCCGGATTCCTGTCTTGCTTCTAGGTTAACTTGAAAGCATGTCCATCGTAATGCACCCCATGTTGCCTTACTCGATCCTACTGTCGTCAACAAGACAACTATGAACTATGATCGAGCCAACATGGAAGAATATATCAAGGATTGCTTATGGTCCCGTCAAGACAAGGACTTCATTATGTGTGCCTACTATGAACAGTAAGCGTGTACCCTACTTAGAATCAAATGTACAACACGTATAGCTTTAGTATTTAACTTGTAATTTATTAATGTCGCAGTCGTCATTGGATTCTCCTGGTCATAGTGCCGAAATGGAGTTTGGTATACTACCTTAACTCCAATATCAAAAAAGAAATATATGATTGGTCGGCTATTGAAGCTGCCTTGAATGACGCCTGGGACCAATACGTGGCAAAAGGCGGGAGGCATAAGGAAGGGCATCCCACACTCGGTCGCAAAAAAGACTTCCCAATACGTCAACAATTTGGCGACCAGTGTGGGTTCCACGTCTGCCATAACATGAGGAGCCTCACAGACAAGGTGACATTGTTCGACCTTGAGGTGTGTGCTTCAATTGTTTATATACATTAGAGAGGAGATAGCATGATTCATACTAGATGTAGACTAACTTTCCAAGTATGTAGACTAATTTGGCGCCTCACATGCAGGAAAAACTTTCAACGATTCCGAAAAACAACTTCGATATCATTAGAGAGGAGATAGCACAATTCATACTAGATGATCTCTTGTCACCCAAAGGAATGTTTAGAGTCAAGTCCTAGCTAGCTCGTCTCTGAATGGTTGAACATTTGCAATGCTTACGACAAACATTTGCTTTATGTAAATATTCTTTGTAATACAATTCTGCGCGATGTTCTGTATATATTTGCATTTCTAATTACATATAAACTTGTTTCAATCTATAACTCAGTTTTACATGTTTTGATGCAAGTCGGTGGTTTGGATAGCAAAAAAAGATGTGAATGACATATATATGTGAATGGGTCTGTGGATGTGAATGTATATATGTTTGATTTTGTGAATTGGCTATGCTATGAATGGTTCTGTGATTGGACTGAAATATTTACTGAATATGTGCAAATATATGTGAATATGCTGCGATTAGGGTTGCTGGGGAATGGGACTATGCATATATGCTTCTGTCATTTTTGCAGCGGACATGGCTAGCAAAGGCCTGAGGCTAGCCAAAAAACAAATTTTATTTTTTTGGCTGACATACACATCCCTGACGAGCATTTTAATCATGCCTGAAAGAGATAATCATCTGTGACGGGCTCCAAACAAAGACTGATAGGGATATAGTCATCCCTAACGAGCTCCTAATTTAAGCCCAATAGAGATAAGTCATCCGAACCAGGACTATTTTGACTCAACAGGTGGGGTCAAACCTATCGGTGACGGGCTGTTCCAAAAGGCCCGTTAGAGATGGGTAGTCATCGGTGATGGGCTTAGTAGTTTGCCTGATTGAGATTAGTCATCCATGACGGGCTTCTACCTAACTTGGTTTGACTTGTATTGCTAGGTCAATCTTATCTATGACGGGCTACATTGTTAGGCCCGATTGAGATAACGTCCATCCGTGACGGCCTGGTACCCGATTAAGATATTTTCTCACATCACTGACCTTTGCTTAGTGACGGTGGCCCTACCCGTTAGAGATGATGCTTGACGCCCGTTAGAGATAACCGATCCTGTGCTAGTGATACATCCACTTACCGAAGGATTTATTTATGGGGTTTCGAAAGATCAAAAGATATTCAAGGTCCCCTTCCGTTAACTAGAATTTAGAATTTAGACGTTGTTTTCTATTTTCGATCCTTAGCTTTTAAAACGCTATGAATAGGAGTATAAATATTCTATCCTAATATTTTTTTGTTGCTCATATTACCTGTCTGTCTTCAGTTATAAGTCACAGCAAGAAAAAGCTTCCACTACTAATGGTACCAGTTGAGAACCGGCACCCGTCAGATGGCATTGATGAGGCATCTTATTGGTATTAGTTCTAAAACTAGCATCAGTGACACCCACCTATAGGGGCTGCACCCGTTATTTTATTTTGCCGGCAGGCGGCACTGATGAGGCACCTTATTAGTGTCGCTTCTAAAACCGGCACAATGACACCCTCATTGGTGCTGGGTGCACCTATTTTCTTAATTTTGCGGGCATGAAAAAACCCAAAAATATAATTTTTATTTTACTAGGCATCTATACACGGTCACACTTCGGTTCCGGCAAATACTATTCTTTTGAGACTAATCTCATCCGAAACCTATAATCATTTTAATAGCATAGATGAGATGGTCAAGTACAAAATTGTAGATCACATCTAGATCTACCGTTTTTATATAGATTTTGTCTCCATCCGAAATCGTTTAGAAATTTTAAAATTTACTTATCCAAATAGATCTGAGAACTTATGGCATAGTTTTGGAATATAAATGATATCAAATCAAAAGGTCATCAACTACAAATTTCTAGATCTCATTGAACTGTAGAAATCTGATATAAAGTTTATCTTTATTCGACTTTATATGAAAAAGTTAGATAAAAACACACACATATATGAGTGACATCATCATAGATACCGGTTTTAATTATCAACGGGCACCTATAAACTCATAGGCACAGGTTTATTATAAGAACTAACACCTATCTGATGTTCATAGGTGTCGGACCTTTTACACCGCACTTTTTGGTTCCGATTTATTATAAAAACCGACATCTATGTGATATCAAAAAGTATCGTTTTATTATAAAAATCAACACCTATGACTTGGGGGGTTTATTGGTGTCGGTTTTCTTATGAATCAGCACAATGAGTGGTTGTAGGTGCTGGTTATTAATTTTATTCATTCTAAAGTTTTCGATGCCTATAGAGCCATTCTTTTCTGATGTTTTGTAGTAGTGTACGATCAATTATTATATTTGAATCTAAGAGTGTTCTTACATGAAAATCAATGTTATGCCGGACATTGTGTCATCATGTGTAATTTATATTTTTGTTTTTCTAATTTATGCTTAATTATTGATGAATTTCACGAATTCAGAAAATGCAACCAAATATCGATATCGCTTGTTTTGAGAGATACAGTTGTCTCCGCATCTCTCATTGTCACGTCATTTTATACTCATAGTAAAGATGCGGACAGTCGATGCACCATTTGACCAGTTTTGAACACTAGTACCGATACTCTAGTACGGATTAAACTCCTCGTGACGCGATGATTAACAGTGCTGCTCTAAGAGATAAAGACTAATTTGAATTTCAAATGACAAATTCCTTTCATGTCACTGAAAATTTATGTTATCTTGGTGAAATGTTGGTCTAAGACTTATATTTCAGTGAGACATAAGTGGCATGGAAGGCCATGCGAGATGAGTCTTACGCATGGTTTGCACTAGAGAAAAAAAATCCTTTTCTCAACTCTAACTCCCAATTTTAGTTGTTGCTTTTCTTTCCGTTACTTCTAAAGTTGCTATTACATAATGAATTGCCCTTATAGAAACTACTACTCCCTCCGTTTCATATTACATACTACCCGTTATTTTAGCATTAAAACTTTATATCAAAATACTTGTCGTTCTCATATTCTAAAAAACTTTAGAGGTGATCTTCCCTCTTTGCCTTTCATCAATGCAGTAACACATTAATGTAGTCATAACACTTATTGGCTCATATCTCAACTAATTAGAGTTACTGGTTTGGAAAAACAATTGGGATTACTTAATGAGGTCATCAATGTAATTTTATCATGTCTTCTTGGTTTGTGTGAGATTTTTTAGAATGATAAGTAATTTAAAACCAAGTGAGTAGTATTTATCTAATGTATCGTTTCTACACATGAGACCGAATATAATAAATTTATCTATTCTCTTGTCATTTTCTTATTTATTGTTTTGCCTATCATTTTGTGTCATGGACACTTTTTTGGGGGGTAAAGTGTCATTTACACTATTTTGATCCCAATACTATTATACACTTTTCATTTTTTTTGTGTACTTTTACCTTGGAAAAAAATTATTGGTGTACTGATTTGTGTGTCTTGGTAATAATATATTTTATCTTTTCTCATGTAGTAAACCATAGTTTACTTTTTAGACCTCACTAATTCTCTTGTAATACTGTGTCTCATGTCATGACATTTCGAGTGTTCTTACTATCTCTCATTCTTAAATTCAATGATGGCTCTTGTTCCAGCTTGTCTTCATGTCCACGGTGTGATTTGTCAGCCAGCCTGAAACAGAGCGAGTAGATCACAAGGTTTGTCTTGGAGATTGTCCATTTGTGGTGAAGCCACGAAAAAGTGAGTGCATGTGTTCAGTCAATATCTTGAACAACTGTCTTTGATCATGGACTAGCTTAGCACAATGTTTAATTGGACCGAAGGTAAGGAGATCCTGCTGATGAGTGGAAATGTCCTAGTAAAATTTCAAGAAGCCATGATGGAGGCCTTCAGTGACATGAAACACAATGCCAATGAAATGCTTGCATCAACAAAGGAGTGTTGTGAAAGGTTGTCAAAATCTTGATTTTGTCATATGATTTCACGACTTCACTATTCTAACTAAGGTGCCTGATTCTACGATTATTTATATAGGTAGAATCTACAATTTTATGATTTTTATGTATACGATTCTATTTTCGTGATATCACTTAGATTCAGGATCATGATTTTAACAACCTTAGTTGTGTGAAGGCATTACACTTATTATGGCATCACGTGTAGTTCTCATTGATGTTGTATAGAACTGTTCTATTGGAAGACAGGCGATCGACCAAGCCTATAGAATTGGTCAAGAGAAGATTATGTACACAAACAATCTAATCACAGAAGGAACATAGGAGAAAGACAAACACGATAGACAAGCTAGGAAGGATCATATGTCCAAACTGTTGTTTTTGGAAAAACTACATTACCACAACCTGTAGGATTTAACATGTCACGAGAAGTGATGTTCAATGACAAGATATTGGAAGCAATGACATCAGATTATATCCACATAGACAACTACCCATTGTATTATTTAATGAACCCATTAAAATATGTAAATTGTGTGTTAAATCAACATTGCACAATGATTGCCTAAAAAATTTGACCATTTTGAGCTCCATTTTGCAAATCAAACACTTGACGTATAGAATATTTGTACATAGTGTGACACTAAATTATCCACATTAAACACATAAAATTGATGAAAACTTCAAAGAATATTTGCACAAGGTAGAACTAGCCTTAGATAGCCAAGATCTACCAAATAATTTGAGTTGAAAACCTTCACCCCTATAGTGTTGTTTTTAAGTGAGAGAAAATCAGGATGAAATGAGCTAGTAGCTTGCGTTTTGTTTATATAGTCAGTGTCATTTTCACTAGCGGACGACTTAAACCGCCCGATAGCAAAAAATACTCCATAGGTGGTGGCTTAAGCTGACCACCGGCCTACATTTTTGCTATTGGCTGCCTTAAGTGGGCTGCTTGTGATAACATAGCTACAGAGGAGGCTGAGCATTTTTACTGCCAGAAAAAAAAAAGGGTGGTGCCAACCTAAACCATTTTTGTACTAGCGACTGTGCAAAACTTTCGCAAAAAGAAACATATTATATTATTGTTCTTAACTGAAGAGTTTAATCATGGCCACCATTCAAGGGAGTCAAGACAAGGATTGTCTATGAGATTGTCTATATGTGTGAAGCCATGAAAAAGTGAGTGCTTGTCTTCAATCAGTATCTTGAACCATGTCTTTGATCATGAAACAGGTTAGCACAATGTTCTACTAGGCTGACAGTAAGGGGATCCTGCTGATGAGGTGAAATGTCCTAGTAAAAAATTGAGAAGCCGTGGATGGAGGCCTTCACTGACATGAAAAGCGATGCCAAGGTAATGCTTGCATCAATGAAGGAGTGCTATGAACTTAGTGAAGGCATTACACTTGTTGGGGCATCATGTATAGTTCTCCTTTATGTTGTATGGAACCCGTCTATTGGAAGGTAGGGGATTGGCTGAGCCTATAGAATTGGTCAAGAGAAGATTGTGTACACATACAATCTAATCACAGAAGGAACAAAGGAGAAAGACGGATATGACAGACAAGCGAGGATTCTTGTGTCCAACTTATCACAAGAAGTGAATCACATGAGGAGCTCAAAGACATTTTTGTAAGGATTCTTCATTTTCAGTGCCTGCAAACTTAGAGCTAAATCTTATAATTTGATTATTATGAGATTAAAATTTAATTTGATTCTTTTGAGATTAAAATGTCAGTTCGATTCATCTGTGGTTAAAATGTTTGTAATATTTTCATGTTGTTTGTAGAAGTAGACATAACATTTTCTAAGGTTCATCAATATCTGAACTGTTCGCTTCTCTAGAAGTAAAGCACAAGAATGTAGAGGGCAGTAAGCTCAGATGGATAAACTTTTCACCGTCAAGCTATGTGACTTGCACTGAAATGTCGATTGCTTGAATATCGAAACTGAGATTAATTGCTGCGATGTAATGTTGTGATATTTGCTGCTTTGAAAACTGTCTCAACAGAAACATGAAGTTTGTACATCCTTAGTATGTATATGGAATGGCAGTATGGCACATCGGTATATACACTTCCAACACTAGTTGATCAGCATCTATATCCTTTAACTTGATATTTGTGACAGCATTTATGTCTTTTCATATTTAGAGAATGCAGCAGAGCTTCTTAATTATCTGTGGAGAAGAAAATATATGCCTGCACCTCCATACTATCAAGATGTTGTTTCGTTGAATTTTTTTCAACAAGATGCTCAGAGGATTGAATAGAAATAGTGGAAAAAAGGATAGTTTCTTCCTGAACCAACAAGACCTAAGATTATGGTAATTCTTTTAATTGCTTGAGCTCTGGGGTTCATTGAGTTCTTAAGCTAGATGCATGAATGGATGACCCTTGAGATGATCTGTTCCTAAACCTGCACAATGGATTTATTATTTGATTGTACTATTTTTACGATACCCAGTTGGCGATTGTTTTCCTTGCTACTTTTACATTCTGGTTGCAGTAGTAGGATGATACATGCTGAGCTACTGGAGTTGGTGCTGTCCATTTCAGTTGTGGTGGTGTGTTTGTTTTTTCGGTTTATCTACAGTCTAAAGTATTTTGTGTGTGTGTCTATATATATATATATATATATATATATATATAATAAATAGCCCGTCTCATTTGCATATCCCTGTTTGTAATCCTAGAACTCAATCCTTCAAAAGGTAGCGTTGAAGTGCACAGAATATTTTATTTCAATCTGTAAAGTTATATATATCTTACTAGTTGGGTGAAAATGTGTTGGAACGGGAAAAAAATATACAACATAAAAAATCTTAATAGGTGAGATGATGTCAAAAAATGATTAATTTTGTTTCATTGTAAATTAAGATAAACATTATTTTAACTAAAAGAATAGCTATACCTCATCTTTATGGCTTTCACATTTCAGTAACATCATTTCAGCACAAAAAACGATTAAACGAGTGTCATCGTAATATATACCTACACATGCATAGGGCATGTATAAATAAGTTCACAATTGCATATGCGTTAAGAAAAGATGATTAATGCCCAAGATATGTTCAGTTACTACTCATACATGATTAACTAGGTTCTAACAATTTGTTATTAGTTTACAATGATTAATGCCCAAGATTGAGAGACCGGTTTAATTCGAAACAATGCTGATGACACCAATTTTTGCTTGTGATTTAAATATAATTTAATAAAGAACAAATTAATATTTTTAACTCAAATTATTTGATAAAATATGATAATAATAATAAGATAAATAACTATGTTATAAAGGGTACATAAGACTGTGAGCTAAATATACAACTATGAAATAAAATAAAAGTGGGGAAAGCACTACTTGTGTGGTGGTGGAGTCTTGGGTGCATAATCAGGGATGTGCCGCTGGTTTTCGTCTCTTGACGCATATGTGGGGAGTGAGTGTGGCGTTACATTTGTAGTGGTGTATGTCGTGTGCGTCTGTCATGTAATCGCAAAAAAGAAAATACGACGTGGTGCACGAGCCCCTAAATAAAATGTCTGTCACCTTTGTGTCGTATAACTTATGTGTTTCCTTACTTAGAGATGCAGTAGAGCATCTTATCTCAGGAGAAGGAACTATATGTCTTCACCTCCAGACTATCAAGGTGTTGTTACCTCGAAATTTTCCCACAATGCTCAGAGGATTGAATAGAAATAGTAGAAAATCAAGGGGTAGTTTCTTCCTTAATTTACAAGACCTGAGATGATACAATTTCTTTTCCGTGCTTATCTGCAAACGTAAAACACCCTTTCTTTTTTCTACTTGACAAGTTTTTTAATTTTACATTTCACTGTCTCCAAGATGATACTGATAATTATTATAGTTATTTTATAAAGGTACGTGTTAACATCCAAATTTGACACGTATGATAGAAAATAGAAAAACTTGGCCAGATTTAGAAAGGACCCACGCTCACTTTGCAAGGCTGGACTGACCGTCGTCATAGGGCCGGTCAGACTGACGGTGTGTGGCTGGTCGGTTTTCTACTTTTCTTTTATCTTTACTTTTCAGCCATGTTTTCTACTTTGTCCTAGTTCGTCCATCTTTATCAGTTTATGCTGAAAGTTATTTGTCTTTGCTGCGAAAGTGTGAATCCCCTTTGTAGGTTTGTCCCAAAAATCTTCGGTTCCGCCCACGAGACAGATATTTATCTCTATTTCATCTAAATCGACTCCACTAGCCACTTTTGACTTACAAAACTCATCTTGGTTTATATTTGTCTAGCTCGAGGTGGTTGGTGACTTTGGTGTGTTCATTGTGATTGGCAGCGTGACCAAAAAGTTACCAACAGTGTCATTCATGACATTCTGATGATATAATTTTCATGTAGCCAGTTTAGATGGTTATATATATGTATATATTGTAGCATTGTGTTACAGTTTGTTCCTCCTGTTGATAAATATAAATATAAATACATAATTGATATGACAACTCATTTCCGGTTAAATAAGTAATTAAAGCATGTATTACATTCAAAATTCTAACTTCTCAAGTGCTATTAATTATTATATTTTCTTTAGTTTTCAGAGTATGATCTGATTCCAAACAACTTGGCCATGTATCCTATGATGTTTGAGAAGCACTGTTGGTATCACTGTAATATTTTGGATGTAAATGGCCAAGCGATTATACAGGGGAACGCTCCGCACTGCAATGTTTTTTGTGTTGAGCGCATCAATACTGGCGGGATCTTCTACAATGTGCTTTCTTACAGCAAAGTTGGTATGTTGTTAATTTCTTTCTCTGCAATATTGAAAATAAGCTATCAGTACTTCAGCATGCCAGTTCGAACTTATGGATGATCAATACTTCTACATGCTTAGCCTTTTCTTTTCTTTTCCCTATATAAACTTGTACTGTTTTACTCCTCCTCTATTCAATAAAATTGGCACACTCTTAATACCGGTTCATTGTAAAAAATACTTATTTTTGGGCTTCAAGCCCACTTTTGTCACACAGTTTGAGCCAGTCTCCAGCTTAGCTAAGATAATGTAGTTGAGACAATTCCTTCGGCTATTCTATCCTGTTTTTAATGAAACTCATCTTCTTCTTTTTTTGCAAAACCACTGTCCGTATGGAATTTTTTGTAAAATATTTTTTGTAATAAGTAAAACATTTTAGATTCTCATTAATCAGTGCAAGTTCATATGTTATTTTGCTAAAATCACCAATAAAATATTTTTGCCGTCTGGAATGTGCATGGTCTCGTCATCCTGTCACACAATCGAATCTATTTTTATTTGGGTGTTTTATAGGGTCCAGAATATGCACTGTTTTGCATAGATTGTTTTATCATTGTAAAAAATATTTTTGCCAATTTTCCCTTCTGCAGATGATGATGTTGACAATAATATATGTATGGCACGTCCTCCCCACAAGGGCATAAAGCATCCACCTATAGGTGGATTTATTTGTGGGGTTTCAAAAGATCAAAATATATTCAAGGTCCCCTTCCGTTAACTAGAACTTAGATTTACAAGCTTAATTTTACAATCAGTTAGAGGTTTTTTGTTGTTTTCTATTTTCCATTGTTAGCTTTTGGACCACTACGAAAGCAAGTGTAAAAGTTTTATCTATTTTTTTCTTACATAGCCTGTCTTAGGCTATAAGTCGCAGCAAAAAAGCTATCATCAGTTATTGTATTTGAATGTAAGCACTTCCTTATATGAAAAACAATTGCTATGATGCACATTGTGTCATCATGTGTAACTTACATGTTTGTTGTCTAATCTATGCTTAACTATTGGTGAATTTTACAAATTCAGAAATTGCCACTAAATACCGCTTGTTTTGCCGTGATACAGTTGTCTCTGCATCTCTCACTATCAAGCTATTTTTACTCATACTAGAGATGCGGACAGTCCAGCCACTGTTTGACCAGTTTTGAACGCTCTAGTACCGATTGAATTCCCTGTGATGCGATGTCAACGATGGTGCTCTAAGAGACCAAGACTACTTCAAATGTCAAATGATAAATTCTCACAAAAAATCTACCTACCTATCTGTAGATATTAATTGGGCACTTCCTAGGAGGTCTTACATTAATCAGAAAGATTTAGTTGTTGATAGAAAAGTGGTGCAATAAACTTCAGATCCTATAATGTTTTAACATGATTGGGGTTTAACTTTAATTTTATGTGGTCTATTCATAGTCCGTCTAAGCCCATGTAGATCATTTTCTTTAGTATTAGAGAAAAGCCGTGAGGAGTGAGAACAAAAATCGGTACGAAACTGTGTGGGAGAGAGAGGATCGGCAGTGCAAGAAGCTCAGGAGAAGGGTGTGCATAACATTGGGGACATCAAAACCAAGATGAAACATACAACGGACAGACTTATCCGGTGGAGCAAATCATGTCTTAGGAACATAAAGAAAGGTATTGAATGTCACAAAAGGAAGCTGGGTGAACGAAGAGCGGATGGGAGGCTAGATTTAGAGCCAGAGGTTCAAAAGATTAAAGAATAGCTCCAGGAAATGCTTCACCATGAGGAAATATGGTGGAAACAACAATCTTGGATCACCTTGTTGAAAGAGGGTGAGCAGAGCACACGTTATTTTCACCTGAAAGCGTCATGGCGAGCCCAAAGAACAAAGTGAACAAACTACATAGGTCAGATGGCAGGCTGTCCTCGAACTTTAAGGAGATGGAGAAAATTGCTCGAATTATTTTTTCTGGACTTATATACGAAAGATTAAAATCTAAATCCCACTGAGCTTCTAAATTTGTTGCAAACAAAGATAATGGAGGACATGAACGAGAGTTTGAAAAAACCTTTTACAGATGAGGCGATAGGGGATGCCTTATTTCAAATAGGACCTCTCAAGTTGCTAGGGCCAGATGGGTTTCCTGCCCGGTTTTTTCAAAGAAACTATGCAGTTTTGAAGGCTGATGTGATAAAAGCAGTGCGGGAGTTTTTTTGAGAATGATGAAATGCATGAAGGAGTGAACAACACGCTTATCATGATGAATCCAAAGAAGAATTCACCAAAGGAGATGAAGTATTTTTGACCCATAAGTCTATGCAATGTGATCTACAAGGTGGCACTGCTACAGAACCCCTAATATGGGACGGCTCATAGGGTGCCGGTTTGCCCAAAACCGACACCTATGAGCACTTTCCACCCACCCGACCCTTCCACGTGGGTCTGAAATTAAAAACCAGCACTTACAATAAATTATAGGTGCTGGCTTTTTTAAAGAACCGGCACCTATAGTTAATGATGGAGCCGATCCAACCAGAGTCTAGCCGCTACATAGTGTCGATCTCCTCGTTCTCTCCCGTCCTTATCTCGTCTCCCCTCCTCTCGCTTTCGCCACACCCTCCCCCTCCCCTCTCCTGCTCCCCACCGTGGGGGAGTCCCCCATGCGTGTTCAACCACCGCCCATCCACCTCCACCACTGCCGCTTCCCAACGCCTGTCCTCCTCCGCCTTAGCTGCCGCCTGCCCACGTCCTGCTCTCTAGCGCCATGATGGACTCCCCCTCTCCCTCGGTGTGGACCCCGGTGGCTGTCAGATCTGGCCACCTCGATCTCGGGGAAGACTAGATCCAGCCACCACAACCTCCGCTAGCGATGACCGTGTCTGCCATGACCTCCACCGCGCTACCTCCTGCCCTTCGCCTCTCGCTCTCTGTCTTATGTTACTCGGTCTCTGGCCGCTGGATCTGATGACATGGACCACGACGGCCGTCAGATCCAGCCGCCCCGAACTCGGGGGGCAGCCATATCTGCCACCGTAATATCCGATGGGTGACGTCCTTGGGTGCGGACAGGGGCTTCTCGGGTGCAATTCGCGGCGGACAGCAGATGACATGGGCGACGATGGTGGTTCCCATCAAGTGGTAGTAGCCTTGGGCAATCATGACCTCCATCAATGTCCTCATCTTGTTGGGTGAGAAGCAGATGTTGGGATTTCTTCTTATGCATGTGTTGATGTTGATTGTGTCTGGATGTGTCGATGTTGATTGTATATGATGTATTAACTTGTGGATGAACTTGTGAATGTTAATTCCATTTTGTTTCTAGTGATTTTTGTGGATGAACTTGATCTTCTCTCTGTGTGGACTCTGGGATGTTTGGATGTTGATTTTGCTTTTCAATGTTGATTCTGTGATTGTGTTCTTGAGTGATGGGGATGATGGTGATCTCAGGGATGATTGGGAGCTGCTCGATGCACTGGCTCGAATCGAGCCGATGCATCGAGCTGGCTATGTTTTTTGGATCCGTGGAACCTCAAAGGTGCCTATTCCAAAACTTTGTTCCTCCTCATCAATGCCACCTGCTAGGTGCCAGCTTGGAAATCGGGCACCTATGGGGATTTCTTGGCCGACACTAATTTGCTTTTCTGTAGTAGTGTGGTTGCGAAGTGCTTAGTGAATAGACTCCGACAGTTGTTGCAGGATATTAAGCGCAAAGTGTGTTTGTTTCAAGTTGTATGATTACGGAGAATGCACTTATCACTTTTGAGTGGTTCCATGCTACACAAAAGTGTAAGAGGGAGAGTCGGAACTTTTGTGTACTGAAACTAGAGCTATAGAAGGCCTATGACTGGGTCGATTGGGATTTTTTGGATGGAGTGTTGCAAGGAGTGGGTTTGGAGAAACTTGGAGAAGGTGGATTATGTATTGTGTGACATCTATTTGGTATAGCGTTCGTCTAAATGGTAACATGCTTGAACCTTTTATTCCAACAAGAGGTTTACGGCTAGGTGATCCACTCATTCCATATTTGTTCCTGTTTATTGCTGATGGTTTATCAAATATTTTAGAGAGGAAGAGGATGGAGGGATTAATTCAGACGATCAAGGTGTGCCGCAGAGCTCCAGGGGTGTCGCACTTGCTTTTTGCTGATGATAGTTTGCTCTTCTTTAAAGCTAAAACTTAACAAGCAAGAAGAATTAAGGAGGCCCTGAATTTATATGAAAATAGCAAAGGTCAGCTGATTAACCCAGCCAAGTGTTCATTATTATTCAGTGAGTTCTGCCCACATAAAAGACATGAGGAAATCAAAGCAAAACTGAAGATACAGAAGGTAAATTTTGAGGATAAATACCTGGGACATCCAACCCCACAAGGAAGAATGAAATCTGTGCATTTCAGC
Organism: Oryza officinalis; assembly: GCA_008326285.1. Taxonomy (NCBI): domain Eukaryota; kingdom Viridiplantae; phylum Streptophyta; class Magnoliopsida; order Poales; family Poaceae; genus Oryza; species Oryza officinalis. The sequence goes on from BDMV01000002.1 coordinate 21,925,037, forward strand.
CAATTAAGGAGAGATGCTCAAAGACCCTGACAGATTGGTGTGACAGGTTTCTGTTAGCTACAGGGAAGAAAACTCAGCCCCTATTCGTTTCACGGGAGAAGTGGAGGAATACTGTTTGTATCAGATTTATTCCTACCAACCACGTTCGTTTTACAGGATTGCATGGCAGGAAAAGTAAAGGATTTTTTCCTATCTTATTGGTCACAAGAAAAAAATGGAGGAAATTTTGCATCCGGTACGACCTCATGGGAAAATTCATGGCGGAAAATTCCTGAGGTTTGGTTTCCTATAGGATTGAAGTGCATGTGTCTTCCTAATCCTCCACTTTTCCTATCCCTATGAATTTGTATTCCTGTGAAACGAATAGGGCCTCAAGCTTTACCCATATACACAATGGGGGTGTTTAAAATACCGGAACAATTTTGTAATGATTACGAATAGATGATTCGTAATTTTTGATGGGGACATGACAAAAGAGGGAGGAAAGTACAATGGATTTCTTGGGAGAAAATCACGAGACCTAAACTGCATAGAGGTGTAGGCTTTCGAGATATTAGCTGCTTCAATCAAGCTTTGCTATCCCGCCAAGCATGGGAAGGGATAAAGCATGCGCTAGAACTGCTAAAAATAGGTTTGATTTGGAGAATAGGAGACGGGTGCAAGACTAAGATACGGCGAAGCCAATGGGTAGCACATGAGGATAAACTAGATGTAATGCATAAAAAGACATGGAACAAACTCACAATGTGTGTTTTAAGATAGAATCCTTCAAGGAGAATAATCGAAACTGGATATGTGCAGAGCTAATAAATCCAGGAACCAGAACATTGGAATGAGCCATTCATCAGACATCCGTGAAGTAGGAAGATGCAGTTGCGATCTTAAAGATTGGTTTATCGGCTTAGAGATTCCAGACTTTCTTAAGGAGTGCTTATAGACTACTCCCTCCATCCCAATATGTAACAACATAGTATAGAAAAGCTTGAGCCTCCTTCCTTGCAGCTTCCTTCCTTCGAGTAGCATGTCCCCCCTGAAGGATATGTAAAGGTGAATATGGATGCTGGGTTTAGAGAAGGATTTGGGGAAGCAAGTATAGGAATCATTGTATTGCAGTGGACTTGTGCTGTTCGCTGCGCACAAAACCTTGCATCCCTGCACCGACGCAGTCCAAGCTGAGGCACTGGCTTGTTTAGGACTCAGGGCAGCAACTGAATGGATCCATATGCCAATAATTTTGGAGTCTGGCAATGCACAGGATGTTCAAGCTCTGATGCAGTCTAGTTCATCAAGATCCTCCTAGGCTGCGATTATTGCCGAGATAAAAGGGGTAATGCAATGCCTTCATAGTGTGCAAGTGCAGAAGATAAACAGAGAAATGAATAAGTTAGCTCATAAATGAGCTAAACGGGCTATAAGTTTTAGATCCTGTGCGGAGTGCAGGTTGTGTACTTCCGCAGGAATCATGGACTTGTTAGACCAAGATTGTAACGGCTCCTTCCGTAATTAATAAAGCTTTCTCTTTAACTTAAAAAAGAAAAAAGAAAAATTCTATTCATGATTGCAGTTATTATTATCCATGAAAACAGAGGACCAGCACCTACTCATATGCCAACCTATCAAGGTAAATTAATTGGAATCATATATGGTGTCATGTATACGAACTGAATATCTTGTACACCTTATACGTGAACGCGTCGTGGCAAATTGCGCTCGGAACATACGTGGACTCTTAGCAAAAGATCGGGCAGGACGGGCGTATCTGTTGTTTCATAGTTGTACGGAGTGATATGCTTCAACATGATTATAGTCAAGTAATTAGTGATTCCCTCGCATGATTAGGCATATTAGGTATGCGTAAGTAAATTACTGTTTATATTTGAATTAATTTAAATTTTCGTAGAAACTCTCTACTAATAATTTAATGCAAATAATAATAGTAGAGTTTATACACAGGAACATTAACTTGTATAAAAGCCTTAATATTTGATTTATATTTCTTTTAAAATAGAAAAAAGGTAATAAGATGTATTACAAAATAGATAACAAAATCAAGAGATAAAAATACTCTGTATACGAATAGTAAACTTTCTATGCACAAACTTTGAACACGACTATTAAACTTTGTATGTACAAACATTTCTCTCGGTAACCAATTTATATTTTTAAATAGACTAGCATAATACTCGTGTGTTACAACGGGATTTCTAACTTAGACGAGTATATATACATAATTGTTATCTATTTGTTATATTGTTTTTTCATGTACAGCGGCAGAAGCGGTAGATGGCATATGTAGGATTTTTTCGCATTTTTTTGTGAATTTTACTCAAAAGCCCTTGGGGCGTGACAGTGAACGGGGACAGCGGCAAACCAACAAGCCCAAAAACCAAGGCCGAGGGCTCAGGTCCTCTCGGGGTACACCTAGGGTTTCCTTTACCGTAGTAAACCGCGTGGATATCGTGGTTACCGCGCTTACCGCGGGATACGGTAAAAGGAAAACCGCGATAACCGTATTAAATTCAAATAAATTTTAAAAATAATTTAAAATTTTGATAAATTTTATACGGTTTCGTACGGTTTGCCACGGTTACCGTGCTTACCGCCGGGGCACGGTAACCGCGACCCTGGCGGTAAGGCAAACCTGGGTACACCACACAAAGCGTAGGCTGAGGATGTACCTATGGCCTATGGGAGAGCTTACCTATTGCGGTGTCGTGGACGAGCCTGGCAGCATCCAGGCACGCTACAATCTTGAGCAGGAGATCAAGCGGGTGCAACAATTGTGGTGTGGGCTCCTGCGGCAGCGTCACACCTCTCCTCGCCATACATTGTCTTGATTTTGTCGGTGTCATCTATCGCCATCCTTGTTTACATGAACGACCGCGTTTGCATAGCAGTATCGTCTTATCCGTGTTGATCAGTTGTTTACAAAATATGCAGCAGGCATGTAGAAGGCCCAGCCGGCCCATGGAAATCCGACGCTCCCTCACTCGTGTACGTGAGGAGGCACAGCGTGTGCGGAATACCAAACCGACTCAATAACGGTGACGGACGAAAATCCGGACAAAAACACTATCAACTTTTATAATAACCAGAAAAACTGTCGGTTCGTTGCAACGGGGAGAAAAGACAAAAAAAATTGAGAAAAAGTTAACAAAAACTTACATTATGTAATTATTAAAATACAAATTTTTCGGAATACTTAGATATTTTTAAGTAGGTAGGTGTAGAATTAAATTAATTTTAAGTAAGTATGAGAAATAAAATTACATGGCTGAATTTAATTTTGTTAAATTATCCATAATTAATTACACTCTCTAAAATTTTCTCGGAATTTTCATAGGTCAATTGCTAATTTTAATAATACAAACACCATTTCAATATTTATTTAAATAAAAATCTAAATAAAATTTCTCCTTTCTCTTTGGGCCAGGTTCGACCCAACAAGCTCAACTCGTAGCCCCTTCTCCTCTCCTCCGCCTGAGCCCACAAGCACAGGTTCAGCCCAACAAATAACCGAAAGTCTAATATACCTCCCCTTCCGGCCAATTTTCCTCCCTTATTTCCTGCCTCAGTCTGCAAGCGCTCTTTGGCAAAAAAAAAACCGAAAGTTTAATTTGCCTCCTTACGGACGAAAAAAAAGTAACAGAAAGTTATGAATTTTTAAGTAGGTAAGATATCTATACCTATTATAAATATTAATAACTTTTTGTTCGTCCTTCGTCCGTACGTAGCGAGAAGGAGGACATGTAGACTTTTGCTATGATTTTTTTCTTGGCCTAATTGATGGAAGGACGTACACTGGACTATGCAAACGACGCAGGCCGAAGAGAGAAAGGGAAAAAGGCCGGTTTGCGGAGGAATGTAAGCTGGACTTTTCTAGAGAGAAGAAAGGTTGGGCTGAATTTGGCCCAGATCTTGGAAGGAGAATTAAATTATTTTTTCAATCTTTATCTCTTCTCTGCTATTTAAAAAGACAAAAAGGTTTGCGTCGTCCGTCTGGAAAAAAGTTGGCAAGAAAAATTCCTCCAAAATTTCTAAAATTCCTCAAAAAAAGGTTCACGAAAAAAAAGTTACGCGCAACGTTAAAAAATAGTCCGATTTAAAAAAAACCGGTTTGGCATTTTCCGCTTTTCCATACTTATTATGAATATTTGTAACTTTTTGTTTGTCCTTTGTCCGTACGTTGCGAGGAGGAGAAAATGTAGACTTTTGCTGCGACTTTTTTCTTTGGCACGATTGAAGGAAGGACGTACGCTGGACTACGGAAAGGACGTGGGCCAGAAAGAGACAAAGGGAAAAAAGTAGGTTTGTGGAGGGATGTAACCTGGACTTTTTCCAGAGAAAAGAAAGGTTGGGCTGAATTCGGCCCAGATCTTTGAAGGAGAATTAAATTACTTTTTCAATATCTATCTCTTGTCTGCTATTTAAGACAAAAAGGTTTCCGTCGTCTGTGTGGAAAAAAGTTGGCAAGAAAAATTCTTCCAAAATTCCTAAAATTCCTCAAAAAAAGGTTCGCAAAAAAAAAAGTTCCACGCAACGTTAAAAAATGGTCCGATTTAAAAAAAACCGGTTCGGCATTTTCTGCTATTCCAAAAAATTTCTCAAACCCAATTCGGAAATTTAAAAGCAAATTCATTTTTTTCTTTTCGAATTAGTTTTTTTATCAGTCTTCCCGTGTTCAAAATTCATTCAAATTCTCATATGTCAAAATCAACCTAAAATGCAAAAGTTTATATAAACCGTGCGAGAAAAAAACATCGTTTATAAAAAAACCACTCCAAAAAAACTGTTAGAAAAAAACGCCGTTTACAGAAAAAGATCGAAAAAAACCATCTGACTCGATGCGAGAAAAAATAAATCGTCATTTATAGAAAAACACTTCAAGAAAATCGTCCGACTCAAGACGAGAAAAAACCACCGTTTATAAGAAATCCATTTCGAAAAAACTGTTCGACTCGATGCGAGAAAAAAACACCATTTATAAAAAAAGCCAAAAAACAAAAAAGACATCCATAAAAAACATAAAAAGAATAAAAAAATATCCGATTTGAACGGACTTCTATTTTGTTTAGAAGGTATGAACTATTTGTCGATTATATAGCACGAGGTTTTTTTTGTTACCCGTAGTAACGCACAGGCATTTTTGCTACACCATTTATAAAAAAGCCAAAAAAACAAGAAAGGCATCCGTAAAAAAAATTTAAAAAGAATAAAAAAATATCCGATTTGTACGGACTTCTATTTTGTTTAGAAGGTATAAACTATTTATCGACTATATAACAAGGTTTTTTTTGTTACCCGTAACAACCCACGGGTATTTTTGCTAGTATAATAATAATAGAGATAGAGATAGAGATAAAGATAAGTAAAGATAGAAATAATATTATTTCATTATCTATTAAAAAATAGATAACAAAAGCAAGTTGAATAAAAAAGATATGACAACTCAATAGCAACCATGCATGGACCAACCATGGGCCAGGGATTCCAATTTCGTTTCAAAGTTTTGGTAATTTCGCCCCCCACCAATAGGTTCATATTTTGTCCGAAATTTTTGGTTTTTTTCATTTTGTAAATTTAGTAAAATTTTATTCAAATTCATTCAAAATTAGTCAAATTTTTAAATAATTTTGGCCAAAAATTTTCTGAAATTTCCAAAATTTCAGTAATTTTGGACCCCTGGCAAAAAACCCTATTTCAAAATTGAAAACCTGCCATGGGTCGCTAGAAACAATGTGTCCTACTGTAAGGGTGGCTACCGAGCCAACTCGACTCTACTTGGCTCGACTTGTAAAAACTTGTCATGTTAACGAGCTAGCTTGACTCAACTCGTTAATATAACGAGTTAAAAATAAAATTTGACTCGACTCATTAAAAAGTTCGAGTTGGCTCATTAAACTCATTAAACTCGTTACACCAAAATATATGGTTTAAAATTCATATGTAGTATAATTTGTGAGCCTATGGCTAAAGATTATGATTGACATGCTATGTATCATGACTCACAAGATTGTACTACAATAAATAATTATGAGTTTACAACCTTTACACCTGCAAAATATGAACAATTAACTTCTATCTTGATGCATCATGAGCTCAACGAGCTAACCGAATAACTCACGAGCTAGCTCGAGTTAGCTCAAGTTGGCTGTTAAGCAAACAAGTAAAAGTTCAAACTTAACTCGACTCATTAACTGCCCGAGTCGAATCGAGTCGAGCCGAGTTTTACATGAGTTGAGTTGAGTTAGCTCATGAGTTTTGAATTTTTTTTTTCCACCCCTAGTCCTACGTGGTCCTCACACCAGAGGTAGCAAGCCCACGGCAACAGCATGTTACGTCGACGCATTTGAAAACTGGAAACGGTAAAAGAGCGGCTCAGTCGCAAAAACCTGAAACGGCAAAAGAGCGGCTCGGACAAACTCACGCACCCGTGTGGTGCACGCACGTTCGCGTATTAGGCTTTTCGGTGGTAAGAGACACTCATGTTCAGTTGCAGGCATCATTGAGCTATGTCAATGAAAACGGTAAGTTTAGAATTATTATGGTATTAATTCCGAAATTGGGAGTTATTAAACCATGATAAAATAAAACGATAATTCATACTTCAAATTATGACATATGGGGGACGTTTAACTCATATCAACTCTGTTCTCTCTTCACTACCAACTTACTACATCTGTACGATTGCATTGCAAAAGACTTGTGATTGAAGCTACAGACAAGTATAGAAGGCAATGTTTGTGGAGGGCATAAAAGATTAATTAAAAAAGAAGTCCTAGCTGCTTGGTCTAAGGTTTGTAAACAAAAAACAAGGGTGGACTTGGAGTGATAGACCTCAGAAAACAGAATATTGCATTTCTGCTTTAGAACTTGCATACGTTTTATAATAAGCATGATCACCCATGGGTTTATCTCATTTGGAAGACATATTATACCAACAAGTGGCCACACCAAACATATAACAAGGGATCCTTCTGGTGGAGAGACATTACCGAATTTGCAGATATTTTTAGGAGAATTGTTGTTTCTACACTGTAAAATGGTGTGACAAGACTTCTCGTTTAGGAAGTTTTATGAAATGAGGCAAACTTCTCCAAGGTCAGGGGCTCAGGGCCGGACCCAGGGGGTTCCCCCTTTTCTCTACTTTGTAATTTAGTATGTTCTAATTTGCTGCAACGGGCTGAATGATCCATGGATGCCTGGTTGCAATAAAGAAAAGGGTAAGAAGAGCCCTAGGCCCAGGCGCAACTACGCAAAGCCTCCACTCCACGTACTGGAAGTGTGCCGCGTAGTAGCGTAGGGTTCTCTGTTTCTCTCCTTCCGTCTCGAGATCTCGGCCGATGGTTTGGTGGTGCGGCGCAGGCAAAGCAGAAAGCACGACGAAGTCCAGCACAGCGGCGCAGCCCACCGCACGCAGTCCCACGCTGACAGGTATAGTCCATTCGCCCGATTTCTGACATTGATTCCCAACGGAGGCACGCCATGGCCGCTGCTGACGAGCGTGGGGTCACTGGCTCACCGCCAACCAGGTTCAGGAAAGTGGTGATTAGGCAAGTTAGTAGCTCAACAAGTCTTTCACATTTTTACAACTTTACTTTCTCTTTTTTTCTATTAACAGTACTACCAGGTCTTGTCTAGTAGTTGTATATTAATAAAAAACAAGTATTTCTAGTACCAAACAAGAATTATAAGAGTTGTAACCAGCTAAGAACAGAGGACCCGAGAGCTTCATTCATCCTACAAACATGTAGAAGATTCTCATTCCTAAAGACAACTGACCAACAATCTTCATCTGGCGAAATATTATAAAAAAAACTTTCCATTTCTTTGTTTTCAAATGTGTCAGCAAGCGAAAAACATGATCTCAAGGAAACCCTTTTTTTTTAATTGGAGCCTTGCCAACACCAACATCTGATAAATTTTCAAATTAGTATTTCACCTAATTTCAAAACGATCCCAACAACTCTTACTAAAGGGACACGTGAAGAACAAGTGCGTCAATGTTTCTCTTTGACCATCACACAAAGCATAGGAAGGATCAGCATCCTCCTGGGCAAATTGCCTTCTGTCCAACATGTCTCTGGTGTTCAATCTGTCTCAAAGGAGTAGCCACATAAACACCTTGATTTTATTGACACATTTAGTTTTTTAGGTCCAAATAAAAGACCCCAGGACCGAGACACCCACAAAATTGGACCTACCGAACTTTTGTGAAGAATAAATGTGAGAATTCCAAATAAAAGTCTATGTATCACCACTTTGCAAAGTGAATTCCAATTCATTCTTCAACTCTTGCTGCAGCTGCTGGAATTGCACATAAGCTTTAGCCTCAAGAGGAAGATTAAAACAACCCTCCAGATGTCTATTGCAGATATTACAAACTGACTCCCATCGTACAGGCACTTGAGAAAATAGATTTTGAAATTTATGCTTTCTTATGTCCCCATTCCAAATATCATCCAATAAGAGCACAGTGGTTCCAGACTGAATAGTACATTGTGATATAGCTCTGAAGGTATATGCCAATTGAATGATATCCCTCCATCAAAAGGATCATTTGTTAAACACCTGATGGGGAACCTTTCTTCTATAGTATCCGTTCCATATAAGCCTTACCCATGATAGATCAAGGTCTATATAAAACTTGTGAAGGTGCTTCAGGAGTAAAGCCACATTTTGAATATACAAAATTATCACTTCTTATCCACCTTTGTCTTTCGGCCTACAAACCTTGTGCTAGAAAGCCAGAGATTTCTTTTTAACAGATGTGTTAGATCCTCTCCAAAGACTATTCCTTCTAGCTGTATCTATTGCCTCAATGATAGTCTTGGGCAACTTTAGAGAACACATATAATATATCGATATAGTTGATATAACGGAATTATTTAAGGTTAGTCTCCCCCCATAAGATAAGAAGGATGCACTTGTTGTGAGTCTCCTCTCTACTCTGTCAACCATTGGTGCTAAATCTACAACTCTTGACCTTGTAGTACTCATTGGCAAGCCAAGATATGTGAACAGTAAAACACCCACAGAACAACCCATCAGCAGAGATAAATTTTTTATGTTTTCATCAGAAACATTCAAAGGTACATACTGGATTTGTGGTAATTGGTTTTCAACTCTGTGGCTTGTGCAGAAGTGTTCAAAAGAGCTTTGAGGCAAAATAACTCTTTCTGAGATGCTTTTATGAGGATTAAAGTATCATCAACATATTATATCACAGGGAAACCTCTCCCATCTTGTTCATTTATCGGTTTGGAAAGAAGACCTAGCATCACTATAGTATGGCTTGCAACAACTCAGCACCAAGAACAAACAGAAGGAGGATAAAGGATCACCCTGCCTTACACTCCTTTTGTATTAGAAAAACTTTCCAAGAACTCCATTGAGCAGGACTAAAGAACTTGTTGAGTTAAAGATCATATTCACCCAACTTAACCACTTTGTAGGAAAACATATATGTCTCATTACTTCCATGATTGCTGCATGTTCTATAGAATCAAAAGCCTTCTCAAATCCAGTTTAAGGATTAAAATCTCTGTTTTAGACCGTTGGCATTGATGAATACATTTAAAGGACCAAGTAATCTTGTATTATTCTTCCCTTATAATCACCCCTTGTAATAGCAGTTTGGTTAAGATCATCAGGCTGATGCTCATGAGTGAAATTGGTCTGAAGTCATTGACATTCTCAGGGTTAACTTTTTTAGGAACACGGGTGATATAGGATGAATTTATACATTACAAGTCAACATTCTCATCATGAAAATGGGACACTAGCCTATAGAAGTTTTGAGATATGATTGGCCAGCATTTCCCCACGAAATAGCCATTGAAACCATATCCAAGCCCCATACGGCGAAAGGCCATGATAAAGGGATTGTTTGTAGATCTTGGGCTGGAACATGGCTTTACCGAGCAAAGAATGACAACCTTCACACGTGCGGACCACCTTGTCGGCGTCGGAGACCGCCGTGAGCCAAAAAAAAACCTTGTCTGTAAGCCTTGCCCACCAGAGTGCGCGCCGCAGCATGACTGCCGCATATACCAGAGTAAATATCGTGCAACAATTGTCGTCCCTCCTCAGGCATGACGCATCTCATCAAAACTCCAGAAGGGTTTCTTTTGTATAATTCCGAATCGACCATGACGTAGCCTTGACTACGACGTCGGACTCGCTCCGCATCATCCCGGTCTTCCGGCAGCTCTTGCTGAGTTAAAAACTTGATGAACGGTGTCCTCCAGTCGGCGTCGAGCATGGCAACCTGGTCTGTAGCTTCTTCATTGGGGATTGATTTCTTAGCAAAAGTCAGCTCGTAGAGGTGCTCCACGAAGACGTTAGTCGAGGCTGCTTCTCGCTTGGACCCAAACTACGCCAACTCATCTGCTGCTTCATTGTTGTGTCTCAAGACGTGGGATAACTCTAGTCCATCAAACTTGTCCTCAAGTTTGTGAACTTCTTGTCGGTAGGCCTCCATGTTATCATTCAAACAGGACCAATTCTTCATTACTTGGTTGACCACCAGCTGGGAATCTCCTCGTACAATCATCCGTCGTATGCCAAGCGACACAGCGATTCGTAGGCCATGAAGTAAAACTTCGTACTCGGCGACGTTATGTGAGGCAGGGAAGTGAATATGATGAACATACCGTAGCCTCTCCCCAGTCGGGGAAATCAACACGACTCCTGCTCCCAAGCCGGTGACTCTTTTAGATCCGTCAAAGTGCATGGTCCAGTACTGCAGCTCTTCCTAGGTACATCTTCCTATCGCTCGGTCCACTCGGCCACGAAATCCGCCAAGACTTGAGATTTTATAGACATCCTCGCCTTGAAGGTAATGTCCAGCGGCATCAACTCCAGAGCTCACTTCGCAATGCGCCCGGTAACCTCACGGTTATGGATGACATCGCCAAGTGAAAAAGACGTGACTACGATAATCGAGCGACTCTGAAAATAATGGGCCAACTTCCTAGCAGTAATTAAAACTCCATATAACAGTTTTTGTACCTAAGGGTAGTGGGTTTTGGCTCCTGCCAACACCTCGCTAACAAAGTAGATTGACCTTTGAACCTTCTGAACTCGTCCTTCCTCCTCGCGTTCGACGACCAAGACCGTGCTGACCACCTGGTGAGTTGCGGAGACGTAGAGCAACAGAGGTTCTTGAGGGTGAGGTGACGCCAACATGGGTGGCATTGTGAGGAACTCCTTGAAGTCTTCAAAAGCTTTCTGGGCCTCGGTGGTCCATCAAAAATCGTCCGTCTTCAACAACCTGAAAAAAGGCATACCTCATTCGCCAAGTCTGGAAACAAATCGGCTCAGCGCCGCATGCAACCAGTGAGCTTCTGGACGTCCTTCTGGATACTCGGGGGCTTCATGTTCCGGATAGCGTTGATCTTTTTTGGATTTGCTTCAATGCCGTGATGAGACACCATAAAGCCGAATAGCTTGCCTGACGGCACACCAAAGGTGCACTTCTCCGGGTTCAACTTCATTCTGAAGGCTCGAATATTTGCGAAGGTTTCTTTTAATTCAGCGATCAGGTCTTCTTTCTACTTGGTCTTGATGACGACATCGTCGACGTAGGCTTCCACGTTCCTCCCGAGCTGGGTCTGAAGGCATCTCTGGATCATATGCTGATAAGTGGCTCCGGCGTTCTTCAGGCCGAAGGGCATCGTGATGTAGCAATAGGCTCCAAACGGGGTAATGAATGATGTCTTCAGGCAGTCGGACTCCTTCAGGCTGATCTGATGGTAACCCGAGTAGCAATCCAAGAAGCTCAGAAGCTCGCAGCCGGCTATTGAATCAATCCGAAAGGATCCTTGGGGCAGGATTTGTTGAGGCTAGTGTAGTCCATGCACATGCGCCATTGTCCTGTCTTCTTCCGAACCAGGACCGGGTTGGCTAACCAGTCGGGATGGTAAACCTCCTTGATAAACCCGGCAGCCAAGAGCCTGGCGAGTTCCTCCTTGATGGCATCCTTTCGATCTTGGGCGAAGCGGCGGAGTCGTTGTTTGATAGGTTTCGCGTCATCTTTGACGTTTAATGAGTGCTCGATCACCTCCCCAGGAATACCCGGCATATCAGACGGTTTCCAAGCAAAAATATCTTTATTATTCTGGAGGAAGGTGACGAGCGCGCTTTCCTATTTGGGATCTAACTCCGTGCCTATTACAGTAGTTTTAGAAGGATCAGAGGGGTCAAGGGAAATCTTCTTCGTCTTGGCGTCGCCTTCTCCCGACTTGGCTATCTTCTTCGCGGGGATCTCGCCTTCTCCAGATGTCGATGCAGCCAGTCGGACTTCTTGTTGGCCGCGTAATCTCTCATGAGTTTGGGCCATGTCGCAACTTTCCTTGTCGCAGGTGAAGGTGTCGCTGCGCAGGGTGATAACTCCGTTGGGACCGGGCATCTTCATGATGAGATAAGTATAGTGTGGTACCGCCATGAACTTGGCAAGCACAGGTCTTCCAATGATTGCATGGTAAGCCGCTTCGAAGTCGGCAACCTCAAAGGTAATGTTCTCTGTCCGGAAGTTCTCCCGAACTTCGAAGGTGACTGGAAGGGTGATATGCCCGAGTGGCGTAGATGACAGCCCCGGGATGACTCCATGGAAGGGGGCTGAACTTGGCTTCAATTCTGCTCTTGGGATCTGCATCTTGTCCAGCGTCTTGGCGAAGAGGATGTTGAGGGCGCTGCCGCCGTCGATGAGGACGCGCTTGAGCTTGATGTTGCGAACCACCGGGTCTAGTACCAGGGGATACCGCCCCGGGTGAACCACTCGGTCAGGGTGATCTGAGTGGTTGAACGTGATAGCCACCTCCGACCATTGTAGGTAGTGTGGGGCTTCAGGTTGTGCCGCGTTGACTTCTCTGTCGGTCAGCTTTTGCTTCCTCTTGGACTCGTACGCTAGCGGTCCCCCGAAGATGTGGTTTAGCTCACCCATGGGATCTTGGAAAGGCTCTGAGCTACCAGCCGGGTCGTTCCTCTTGGGTCCCAATGTGCCAGCTTCATCCGCCGGCTTCTGGCGTAGTTGAGCTGCGTACTGCTCAGCGAACTGCTTGTAGATGAAACAATCCTTGGCCGCGTGCTTGTGATTTGGGTGATGCGTGCACTGAGCATTCATGATCTTGTTGTAGGCGGCGTCTCGGGGACGCTGTTGTTGGTAGTTTGTCGTCGTAGTGACCAGATCCTCGGGCTTACGCTTGCGATCTTTTTGGCCATTGTTGCCGTTGTCCTTCTTAGGACGCCAGCTGCTTCCAGATGGCTTGTCATCCTTCTTGTCGTGCCTGTCTTGTCGTGAGGCCTTGATTGCATCGTCGGATTTGGCATAGGAGTTTGTTGTCTCGAACATCTGCTTGACCGTCTTCGGTGGCTTGCGCCCAAATTTGTCGATCAGCAACTCGTCGCGGACGCCTTTCTGGAATGCGGCTATAATGACGTCGTCGGTGATGTTGGGGATCATGTTCCGTTTTTCCGAAAAGCGTCGGATGTAGTCCTTCAGCGACTCATCTGGCTTCTGGATGACATTGTAGAGATCGAAGTAGGTCCCGGGCCTTTCGAAAGTACCCTGGAAGTTGGCGATGAAGTGGTCCCAAAGCTCGCTCCACGAGTCAATCGAGCCTCTTGGCAAACTCGTGAGCCAGTTCCTGGTTGAGTTGGCGAGAGCAACGGGCAGGTAGTTTGCCATGGCCTTGCTGTCTCCTCCTGCTGCGCGGATGGCGAGGGTGTACACGGTCAACCATGACTTGGGGTTGGAATTGCCGTCGTACTTGTTGATCCCAGTGGGCTTGAAACCACTCGGCTAATCCACTCGACGCAGGTCCTGAGCGAATGCGGGCACTCCATCGTCGTAGTTGTCGGGCGATCTCCTTCGGTCTTCATAAGAGCGTCAGTCACGCTCCCGATGGCGCCGGTCAAGGACCTCCCTCAAGCCACTCGGCGAGGGCCTTCGGGAGCTGCTTGGATGGTTGGAGTTGTGGTTGCGACGAATCCGATCGTGGACGGGTAGTCGACCATGACCTCTCTCATGAGAGTCGGCCGATTGTTCTTGATGCTTCCATGCTGCGTTGCGGGGAGGGTCCTTGGACTTGACGGGTGTCTTGCTCTGCTCGGGCCTCTTGTAGTCTTTGGATCGTAGTGGTGGCAGGCGGCTTCTTTTAGGTGTTTCGGCGATGGACTTAGTAGGTCTCCGCGCGGAGCTAGAGCGAGGGCCGTTGGCCGTAGCTGCGACGATGGTCTTAATCTTGTCCAAAAGTGGTGTTACCGCAGCGGGTGCCGCTTCAATGACGGTGTCGATGAGGGTGAGGGCAGCTACGGCGTTTTGTTGAGGCGTTTGGAAGATATTAGCGTTGTCAACTCGTGTCTGCAATATGGCCTCACGGGCAGAGCGCCCAGTCGTCCTTAGGTCTTGTTTCCTCTTGTCAGCTTCTTCTTTCTTCTTGAGCTTCTCCTCCTTGCGCTTGTTCTCCTGCTCCACATGTTTGCACTCTTACTCTAGCTTGGCTTGTTCCTCCTCTGCAATCCTCTGGGCCATGGCTGAGTCGATCTCGGCTACTTCGGCCATGAGGACGTCGAGGAGTGCCAGATCGTAGTAATCTTTGTGTAAGTCGGAGCTGTTGATGTCGTCCGTGGAGATGTCGTAGAGGTCATCGAAGTCGGGGGAGTAGAGGTGTTCATCGAGGTCCGTAGACAAGTATGACCCGAGTCGTTCGAGTATGACAGCAATTTCCCTTGCGCCCAGATCGCAGCATGAAAATGATGAAGAAGATTCTCCCAAGTGGATCGAATCCAACTCGGAAGACAGAAAGTTGTGGTAGATCTCAGTGTCATCCGATAACCCAAACGGCGCCGAGGGGTTTCCCCCTCCCGACTGGTCCGAATCCGAGTCGAGGAGAGAGAGCTTACTGAATTTGTCAGTGATGAAGTCAAGGCTACCGAAGTGAAATGCCTACCCGGGGGCGAAGACGAGGTCGTCAAAGCCTGATGAAGATCCCATCGCGCTTGTTGGCGAGATGAAGAAGAAAACTTGACGCACAGCCCCTACCTGGCGCGCCAACTGTTGAAACTTGGTTTTGGCAATAAGAATCTGGAGGTAGTAGTCAAGCGCCAAACACGATGGGTTAGTATGAAAAAGGAATTTAGATAGGTTCGGGCCCTCTCTTCGAGAGGTAATACCCTACTCCTGTTTCGGGGATTCGATCCGCCAAGTGGTTTATTGATCTCGTGATCTCTTTCAATATGTGTTCTCGTGAGTTTGTGTACTTTTTGTGTATTCACGTGTATTCGTCTGTATCCCTCAAGGGACGCCCTACCCTCCTTATATAGTCTTGGAGGGTAGGGTTACAAGTCGGAGACCCAATCACACTCTATGTCGGACTCCTCAATCTTACCAACTTTGGACTATAGGCCGTTACCTTATATCAATGGTAATGTAACATCCAAGTCATAAGCTGGTTTACATAATCATGAGTCATAACCTATCTCCTATAGTAAGTCGGATAAGCTAGCTGTGAGGATACCCGGCACCCATAATCTCCACAAGTAGTATTTACCTAATGTATAGTTTCTATACGTGGGACCAAATATAAAAAATCTCTATTCACTTCTCTTTTTTGTATTTATTGATTTGCCTGTTGTTTTGTGTCATATACACATTGTTTTGGGGGGAAGTGTCATATACACTATTTTGATCCCAGTTCAATTTTACTTGTTTCTTTCGTTAGTGTACTGATTTGTGTGTCTTGGTAAAACATAGTTTATATTTTCAGACCTCACTAATTCTCTTGGTAAAATTGTGCCATTTCAAGTTTTCTTACTATCTCTCGTTCTTAAATCTAATGATGGCTCTTTGGCCAGCCTCAAACAGAAAGAATAAATCACAAGGTTTGTCTTGGAGATTGTACATCTTCGGTGAAGCCATGAAAGAGTGAGTGCTTGTGTTCAGTCAATATCTTGAACCACTGTCGTTGACCATGGACCAGCTTAGCACAATGTTCTAGTAAAATTTTGGGAAGCCGTAATGGAGGCCTTCAATGACAAGAAAAGCAATGCCAACGTAATGCTTGCATCATTGAAGGATCGGAGTGTTGTGAAGGCATTATACTTGTTGGGGCATTGCATGTAGTTCTCCTCGATGTTGTATGGAACCCTTATGTTGCAAGGCAGGTGATCGATCAAGCCTATAGAATTGGTCAGGAGAAGATTATGGACACATACAATCTAATCAAAGAAGGAACATAGGAGAAAGACAAATAAGACAGACAAGTCAGGAAGGATCATATGCCCAAACTGTTGTTTTCGAAAGAACCACATTAGCACATACTGCAGGATTTCAACTTGTCACAAAAAATGATATCCAATGACAAGATATTGGAAGCAATGACATCATACGAGGAGCTCAAAGACATGTTTATAAAGATTCTTCACTCATTGCCTGCAAACTTAGAGCTAAATCTAGTAATTTGATATTAGGAGGTTAAAATGCAATTTGATTCTTTTGAGATTAAAATGCCAGTTCAGTTCACTTGAGATTAAAATGTTTATAATCTTTTTATGTTATTTGCAGAAGTAGACATGACATTTTCTAAGATTCATCAATATCTGAACTCTTGGCTTCTCCAGAACAAAAGCTCCAGAATGTGGAGGACAATAAGCTCAGGATGTTGATGTGGTTAAATTGTTCACTGCCAGGCTATATGTTGATTGCTTGATATTGAAACTGAGATTAATTGCTAACATGTAATATAGTGATTTGCTCTCTTTGAAAACTGTAGCAATGGAACCATGAAGTTTGCATATCCTTGGTAACTGGTAGGTATATGGAATGGCAGCATGGCACATCGGTATAAGCGCTTCCAACACTAGTTGATCAGCTTCTACATCCTTTAACTCGAAATTTATGAAAGCAACTACTTATGTGTTTTCTTATTTAGAGATGCAACAGAGCTTTTTATCTGTGGAGAAGAAAATATATATCTGCACCTCCATACTATCAACATGTTGCTGCCTTGAAATTTTCTTTACATTATGCTCAGATAATTGAATAGAAATAATAGAAAACCAAGCGGTAGTTTCTTCCTTAACTTGCAAGAGCTGAAATTATGGTAATTCTCTTAATTGCTTGAGCTCCAGGGTTCAGATAATTGAATAAAAATAATAGAAAACCAAGCGGTAGTTTCTTCCTTAACTTGCATGAGCTGAAATTATGGTAATTCTCTTAATTGCTTGAGCTCCAGGGTTCATTGAGTTCTTAAACTAGATGCATGCATGGATGACCCTTGACATGATCTGTTCTTAAACATGCATGATGGATTGATCATTTGATTGTAGTGTTTTTACAATAACCAGTTGGTGATTGTTTAGCATGCTACTTTTGCATTCTGGCTGCAGTAGTAGACTGATGCATGCTGAGATATGATGTTGGAGTTGGTGCTATCCATTTCACTTGTGATGGTGTGTTTGTGTTGCTGTTGCCGGTTTATATACAGTCTAAAGTATTTTGGTATATGTGTATAATAAATAGAGAAAATTCAAAAAATGTCATTGACAAGCGTCCGATTCCAAGAAATGTCATCGATAAGTATAAGTTCCATTAAATGTTATCGTATAAGTAACTTTGTCCCAGAAATACCATCGTCGTTAGGGTTCTATTAGTAGCCCTCCGTTAAGTACTATAGGATGAACAGTGCATTTAACGGGGCGGGATGGACGGAACCCTAACGGCGATAGCATTTCTGGGACACAGTCGCTTATATAATAACATTTTATGGAACTCGCATTCTTCAATGGTATTTCTTAGACTTGGGCAATTGCCAATGATATTTCTTAGATTTTCTCTAATAAATAATCCGTCTCATTCACAATCTCATTTGCATATCCCTGTTTGCAATCCCAGAACTCAATGCTTCAAAAAGTATATGCACATAAAAAAAATTTTCAATATGTAAAATTACAGATATCGTATACTTTCTTCCTGTTTTACATACTACATGACTGAACTTGCACGTCAGATTGCATTTTTGAAATGTGCTCACACGGTCATACCTCTCTGAAAGTTTTCGATCTCCTTAATTGCTTGCTCCGGTTTCCTGCTAACATCACCCAATTCCCACAACAATGACATATGTGGCCTTGGATTCTGCCATAAGTTCAAAAAAAATCAATTGATTCAATTTGCACAAATGTGATGACGGTAAAAACGATAGTGATACTGGGAGTGCATTTCATCTGGTTATATTCACAGTTGAGCGTTCAGACAGAAGCACAAGTACTGAAAGCAGGTGCAATAGAGAGATGGCAACAAAGAACAAGTTGCAGTAGTGAAAAACTGGTCCGGCGCCAGCGAGCTCCCACGTGTTAGGACGGCGCGCCACGGAACAGAGGCGCGGGTTATGAGAGGAGGTAAAGGCGGCGGTGATGGCGCACGGGATGACGGCTGGAGGCAGCGCTAGATTGGAAGGGGAGCTGGAGATAAGAGATGGGAGGCCCTCGAACAACCTGGACCGGCGCGGTTGGCAAAGCCATCCTGCATGTTCCCCTGTGCACGCAGTCGCAAGAAACATTCGCACACCTGTTCGTCTAATATCCCTTCACGCTGCAAGTGTGGTTCGTCATACGGCAAAGATCATCACACGTCTAGATGGCTACTCCGACCTGTCAACCTGGTGGGCAGACGCCAGATGTTCGGTAGACAAGCAGGGTAAAAGGATGTTTGTTTTATGCAGCAATCTGCCTTGTTTCCTTGAGGATTCCAAAGGAAAGGAATGCTCGCGTCTTCGACACGGTGTCTTCCTCATTGGCAGAAATGGCAGATTAGATAACTGAGGAATGGTGGACTTGCATTGGCATGTGTCTGGCCTAGCAGGTCTGGTTGTAGATGACCCTGAAGGCGATTGTTTGTATATGTGTATTCCCTTGTGCATTACGTAGCTTCATACTTAGCCGCATATAACTATATAAGCTCTTGCGGAGCTGCGGTTTTAACCTTAATAGCATGTTGACGGCAACCCAACTACCTTGTTGTCAGGGGCGGAGCTTCCCATATAGCAAGATATGGCGCTTGCCATATCTCAAATTTTCTGAAACTTGTACCCCAGATCACACCCTTTGTCATAGATGCTTGGAAGGTTTCATAAACTGCTGTTCTATCTTCCTGAAGAAGAAGAACAGTGCCAAAAACTGAACCGGTACTTCATAATTCTTGTTTGATGAATGAAAATTATTATATTTTACATATATATTGAGCAATATTAGTATTAAATCTCTTACGCTACCTAAGTAGCGATGTTCTATAGTTTGGCTTTCCGCCACACCTCAATTCAATTCCTTCCTCCGCCACTGCTTATTGTTAGTTTTCTGCTTTGCAACCTTTTTTCTCCAAATCTTAATGAAAATGGTCGACGTTCCATCGCCGGCCCGGCGAAAAAAAGAGATGGGAGGCCCTGGCCCAGATAGCCCTTGTGATTGTTGGGTTTGGTTGGGCCTTTTTGCTGTTGCAAGTTTTACCTTGATAAATGATAGACACACAACGAGGTAAAACTGTCTCTAAAAATAAATGGTAGGCACACAACGAGTCAGCGAGGGGTAGGGCGCCGAAACGGCTAGTCATTCGCTAACTAGCGTTCTAGCCAATGGATCTACTTTCCTTTTTCCGATTAGCGCTAATAATTGTCGATTTCTATTTTCGACAAGTTAACCCTTGTAATGTACGTATGTGTATGTGCAACGTACCCACTGCGTGCGAGATTTTTTGGGCCACATGCGCATGCACCTATTTTGTGGGCCCTATTTTCATGGGCTAGTTTAAGCCCAATACAAAATTTTCATCTTTAAATTTATTTTTAAATTCGTTTAGAATTCATTTACAAAAGTTTCTATATCAAATATCGTACGTGGAAAGTTTGTGTATATAAACTTTGCATTTACAAAGTTTTCATGTATAAAGTCTGCACGTATAAAGTTTACATGTAAAAGTTTATATGTATAAAGTTTGCACGTGTAAAAATTAGACATACAAAGTTTGTACATAGGTGGGCTAGAAGGCCTATAAAAGTAATACAAAGGGAAAGACTGAAATGGAATTTTTGAGAGCAAGAGAGCTAGCTTAAAACATCTTTGTGAAAGTAGGCTATATTTTGACACATTCGCACGTGGATCCTGTATTATCCTCTTTGGGCCTTTCTCATTCGTTTTGCTCCTTCTTATACGAGATCTTTTATGGTGCTTGGGAGGTACCAAGGTACCTCTCAAACTATTGAGTATCTACCATTGATTGCTAAAGGATAGGTTAGGGATAGAAATAATTTAATTTGCACTAATTGTTTTCAGTCATATGAACCCTGACTTTTTCCTGATTGTTTGCTGCTAGCTCCGAACTTTCTTGTCTGCCATTGATATGCTCGTCTTATAGTTCACTAATTCATTGATTTGTATCTCATGTTGCTTACAACACAATTAACAGTTATTTTTTACGTAACTCATTGTCACTTGTAATGTATCACATCTCTATTGCCCAGCCTTTGAAAGGCATGTTTGTTCTCTGTCCTCTCCGGCTGACCATGGCGTGGCTCTCATTTTATAATTGATTTATCAATGAACAATCAAAGCATCAAAGTTTAAAATAGTACTTCGTATTACACTACCTGTTTTGTGGACATTAACATTCATAATATTATATAAAATAATAACTCAGTAGTCTATCACAAATTCCATGTAATCCATATTAGGATCTTCGTACTACGAAAAAAAACTGTACTACGAACAGTTTGATCGAGAAGAACCAAAACTTTCTTCACCGATTTGCGTTATCTGATAGTAGATTGATACAATACCAAGGATAAAATTACCTATCTAACCTTTCACTCAATCTCTAAGTTAATACCTGGTCCACTTTTTAAGTATCTTTTCAGAAGTGCCTTTTGATGTAAACCATTAGATTGGGGTGGATCAACGGATGTTATGGTTTCAAAGTACCAGAGAAAGTCTTTTCTTACACACATGGGGGGTTTGGCACACGATGCAGCCGTTCGCAAGGTGTAGCACATGCGCGCACACGCGCACTAGACTCACCCGGGGAAGGCCGTAATTGTAATACAAGTTTTACCCTGTGCTCCCTGTGCCGGTAATTTCCGTTGGTGACATTACTTAAAAAAACATTTTTTCTGGTGGCTAAAACATATTTTCACTAACGGCTAGATGTTCCGTCAGCAATTAAAGGTTAGTGAAAATCAATTATCTTCGCTGGCGGCATCCGACCGTCAATGAAAATCAATTTTCATTGGGGGGCAACATAACGCAACCCCAAGTGAAAATCGATATCCACATTTTCATTTTGATTTTTTAGGTGCGAAAATAAAATCAAAAAAGTATTTTGATTTTTACCGAGCATTTATAACACAACTATGCATCCTAATTAGCAATTTAGTCATTTTTTCGATTAAATACAAAAGTATGTGATTTGTAGGATTCAAACACAATACCTCTCTCTTCACATATGTGCTACATTATCATCTCACTCTGAAGCATTTGTTGTCTAAATAATTCAGAATGTTATTGTTTTGATTTCCATTATTTGAAACTTAAAATACTTATTTGTCTCTCTAAATGATTTTAAATAAAAAAATGATGAACTACAAAGTTGTAGATCTCCTAGAGCTCTACAACTTTAACACTGATCATGTGTCCATTGAAGGTTATTTGAATCATATATTTGAAATTTTGTAAAATAGATCTTAAATCTTATAAGGAATATTTTGAACCTAAATGATCTCAAATGAAAATGTTTTCAACTGAAGAGTTGTAGATCTCATTTGAGATCTACAAGTTTGATATAAATTTTATTTTCATCTGACTTTTTATGAAAAAGTTAAATACAAATATATATTTTTTAAAAAACTTGATTTTCACTTATGGGCGCTTAAGACATCCGCCAGTGAAAATCGATTTTTACTAGCGGATGCTTATGTCGTCTGTTTGTAAAGATAACATGATTTTCACTGATGGTTGCTTATGTCATCTGCTAGTAAAAATAAATATGATTTTTACTGACGACACTATTTTTAATCCGCTTGAAAATAAAAGAAAAGTGTCATAAAAATCGTTTTTTAAGTGACGTGAGGACCTCGAGAATGTCGCCGACGTTGATGAACGAATGCGCCCGGCAGCGAGCGCACGGGAACCACCGCCTGGCATTGCTGACCTGCAGACCGGGGAGTATCGCCAACGTGGAGTAGCAGCTCAAGGCTGAGGCCATTGGAGTGCCGCGTGATGCCGATCACCTTCTCTGGGTGGCGCCCGGGAGGATAGCAGTGCAGGGCCATGCTCTGTCGCTTCCCTGCGGAAGGCGGTGAGAAGCGTCTCTCGTTCAACTCCTAGGTCGGTGACCATGGATGCTAGTAGTAACGTTGCCAGATTCCACATCTCCGTCGCGTGTTTGTCAAGCAAATCCCTAAAAGATGGTGCATATATACTAATATACAGTACTATAAGCTTAAGCTATATGTACTGATGACGCTGAATCTTCCTGTTTTTTTTTTCTGTTGAATAGCCGATACTATCCTTTAAGTTTCGCTCCGAGGTCAATTCAATCCTGATGTTTTAATTTGTCCAAACAAACCATTAAAATCTATCATTTGGCTCAACGTGGTCCATAAACCCAACAAAAACGCCACGTGGTATTACCATGTCATCCTCGCATACAAGACAACAAACAAATTACCATTTCACCCTTATATATACACCTTATTAAAAAAATAAAAAATTAACCCAAAAACTAACGATAGAAACAATATTGGGCAGGCTTCCCTCGATATTTTTTTTATTTATTTTTTTCTTTTTTATTATTATGGTATATATAATGGTAGAATGATCATTAAATTAAACTATTGTCCTTCCATGCACAGATGACATGGCACGTTCACATGTCTTTTCATGTGAGCAGAAGGACTATGTTGAGCCAAATGATAGATTTCAAGGTCTTATTTGGATAAATTGAAACGTTAGAGACTGAACTTATCCTGGAGCAAAACTTTAGGGAACTTATTGAATATTCACCTTTTTTTTAAGAAGAAGAATTGATGAAACTGAATTAATTAAGGTTGGATGAGACAGGGAGAAAAGAAGAGAGGATCCAAATGTGGAAGGGTTACTAAGGCCAGGGTTGGAACTTTCTTTGTGAGCATTACAATCTATTGAATTTGTTGCCTTCTCTGCATTCTTCATAACGAGAATTAAATCAGACGTCTCACGAAGCGAAATACAACACCTTAGGGATTACCATGTGCATGGTTATATCAAGATGACGTCGATCTGACAAGAGCACTATAAATATTTTTAGTCGGCTCCAGAAGCTATGAATATTAGTTGCACAATAATTTTGGAGCAACACACCACCATGCGGAGATCCACAAAACTACCACGAAAATAGCTAGGGGTAGCGTCTACAAGGCCGCCGTGCATGTTCCGTGCAACAGGATCTGCATTATCTGCGATTCGTGTCGAAGTCTGCTTAATTTGGGTTTAGGAGACATGGGGAATTCAGTGAAGACAAGCATCAATACTCAGCTGAACTTTACCTTCTATATATGATCCTATCCACGAGAACTGATCTTTCGTCGATCGATTCAAAACACAAATATTTCGACAGTAATAAGAACCGATAGTAAAGATGATCTTTATTATAGGGTAAATAGCATGCCCCGTCATAGAATTTTTAGTCCCGCCAGGACTAAAGATAATTTTTAGTACCGGTTTCTCTTTGTCAGACCCTATCAGGCTCTTTCGGACGACACGATAGATCTTTAGTACTGGTTGGTGACATCAACCGGTACTAAAGATGCTGAATACATTAGTAACGACTGGAACCAACAACCGGTACCTATGTTGATCTTTAGTACCGGTTAGTGACTCCAACTGGTACTAAAGACAATACATGCCTTTTTAGTATTTTTTCCTCCTCCAGCTCGAGCCATTACTGCTAAAGAGGAGGAAGCTAAGAGAGATGCTACCAAAATTTTTGATGAAAGTATTTTGATGATATTACACAAATCGAAGGGGTCTAAAAGGTTAGCAACTTCATCCTCTATTGTTGTATAGTTAACATATTACATTTCTAGCTATGTTTCTATACATCATTCTCTCTAAAAAAAATATATGGAAAAACATGAGAGAGAATAAAATTTTAGAGGATATAAGAGTACTTCATAATTTTAGAGACATAGGATTAAAATGTAAAGAAAAAAGGCAACAAAGGAAAATTATAGAAAATAAAGGATCAAGAATAGAAAATTAGGGGAAAAATGAAAAAAAGGAAAACAATAGATAATAGAAAATATAAAAATTAGTGTGGTAATAGTAAAAAATAAGTGAAATCTAACTGTGGTTAACAATAATCTTCATCCGCTCAACTTTTGAGTTTAATTACAATGTTTTAAATTATTAATTGTTTATTTAATTATTTTTATTTTTGCATACTATCTTTAAATTTTTATAAAGCCTAAGGGTTTTATAAAAATTGCAAAAATCAAAAGCAGTATTCTACATCAAGAATTCTTCATATTCACTCGTTGCAATCAGGATTCATGCCTAGCTATAATTGTTGGACCTCGCACGGAGAGTTAAGGGTTGCAATGAAAGAAGATGAAGAAGAACATGTCAACATTCCGGACTGGGCTCAATACGGTGGATTTGCAGATGGACAACAGGCGAGGCGAACGGAGGTGTTGCAGAAAATAACAGTGCAGATGATCTTGGTCAAATGTTGTGTGACGTAAAGAAAGACTGCGAAAATAAAAAAGGAGGTAAGAAATTGGAGCATATGTTAGTGGACCACAAAACGTCTTTGTATCCAGATTGCGAATAGGGGCACAAAAAGTTGGGTACCACGCTGGAATTTTTGCAATGGAAGGCAAAAAATGGTGTGACTGAAAAGACATTTGGTGAGTTATTAAAACTCATAAAGAATATTCTTCCAGAGAGAAACAAATTGCCTGAAACAACGTACGAAGCTAAAAAGGTAGGCTACCCTCTAGGACTGGAAGTCTAGAAAATACATGCATGTTCGAACGATTGTATCCTCTATCGCGATGAGGAGTATGAAAACCTGAAGTCATGCCCGGTTTGTAAGGCATTACGATACAAGATCAGATGAGATGACCCCGGTGATGTTGACAGACAACCATCGAAGAAGAGAGTTCCTGCTATTGTGATGTGGTATTTCCCTGTAATACCACGTCTGAGGCATTTGTTCAGGAACAAAGCGCATGCTAGAATGATGTGCTGGCACGCAGAAGAACGTAAACAAGACGGGATGTTGAGACACCCCGCCGATGGGTCGCAGTGGTGAAACATCGACAGAATATTTGAAGACTTTGGAAATTATGCAAGGAACATAAGGTTTGGTTTAAGTACGGATGGCATGAATCCATTTGGAAAGATGAGTAGCAGTCATAGCACTTGGCCTGTGACCCTATGTATCTACAACCTTCCCCCCTGGTTCTGCATGACGCAAAAGTACATCATGATGTCGATTATTATTGAAGACCCAAAGGAACCTAGTAACGACATTGATGTGTGTCGACCCCCGATTTTGGAAATCGGAAATCTATGTGTTTATCCGTACCAATCCCTGGATCAGTAGTTGGTACACACATACATAGCCGAATCACAACATATCACGGATGAATTCAGACTAAAGGGGTTAAGTGCTTACATTAGGGCCAGGCAGGCCAACAACTATCAAAGAATAACAGCGGAAGACAAAACAATAAAAGGGCCCGGTTGACATGCCACATGCAGTCGACTGGGGAACGAGACAAAGAACGGGACCGCACTCCGATCATCTTGTTAGGTACGCAAGCATACTAACAAGGGCATCTCTTCAAGCACTCTGCTAAAAGATATATATAGAGCAACAATGAGTACAAAAGCACTCAGCAAGCCACCACACAAAAATGCATATGATAGAGGGTATTTCAAGAAATGGCTTCCGGTCCTTTTTGTGCAAAGCAAGTTTTGTAAATCTTTTCACAAGCCTAAGACCTAGCATAGACTGATCAAATTTTAATACCATAGTTCATTAATCAACAACTGTTCTGTCCACCATCCATTGTGATTCCAAGGATAGCTTCTTGCCATTGTGTCGTCATGGTTTTCTGGGGTCTACCCCTTCTCGCCTCCCGAGAAGTGGATCCACCAGCGTAAAAATCATCATGCAATATCCCATCCCAATCGGTTTAAGAATTTATAGTCTAGCCAAGTGTAATACATGTCCCGGTGCTCAGTAACCGCGAGCATGGCTATTCGAATAGATTTGATTTACTCACACTGCAGTGGATGTACACTTTACCCGTACTCCGTGACTTGCCCAACACATGAGCCAAAGTCCCAACGAATGAGACGCGTCATGGCAAAGCATTTCAATAACCTCACATTGGCAGTACTCGCTCCATGAACTTGCATCCTCATGCACTCTAGGCGTACACGGTTTCTAGCAATGAGAGGAGTTCTGGCGCTCCCGGGGAGGGAAGACTTACACACGCATTAAGTTATAATTAAGTTTAGGTTTACACATGGCGGTCCTACCGGTGGCGACTCCACCGTAGGCCCCCGCCTCTCACACATATCAAGAAGACCACTATGCATGGATACTGCCTCCACTCGGCTATTTACTCCGCTAGATCTATACCCATTTGAGAAGTACGGTTGTACGGGGGGTCGTGTTAACAACAGATTTTTGTAAATGGCCCGGAGAGGGAAGAGGAAACCGACACGGAGAGAAGGGGTGAATTGGAGTCGGACCAAGTCTCGTATCGGACTCAGTAAGCGTATCGGACTGGGAGAGGCGCTACCAGGAAGAGCGTATCGGCCGATACGGATTCAATATGGTCATCGGCCGATAGAGGCTGAAAGTTGGCAGAGTCAGCGTGGGCTTGGTTTGGGTTCAAGATAAGCTTCGAGGAAGTTGCCAAATAGAGATAAGGCTCGGTTTTAGGCAATTGTATCTTGTAAATCAAGTAGGTTTAGATCTAATCTTTGGCAAGAGTCTGCCGCAAAGACTTGTTTGTTAATTAGAGATAAGATCGTGTCCTACAGGGACCATGTTGTAATCTCGGGTATAAATATCCCGGTAGTATGTACATAGAAACTCTCTCACAACTCAATACAACAATCAGTTTGTTTCAATCTACTTTCGGCGCATCGCCAACCCTGCAAGAGGTTAACTCCGACGAGTTCTTGCTTCCCCAGAGAAGAGGTAAGAACTCGTGCCCGACGATTTACATCGTCGGGGCTAACATGTCGCTTTAGACACGTTAAGCCTCGATGATGTGATCGTCGTTTATCATGTTTTGAATGATCTTGTCAAGTGTCCTAATTATGCTTCGCCAGCGATTTACTCGTTTTAGGGTTTGTTGCCGACGGCGGTTTAATTACTATGCTTGGTTAGATCTTTCAATGCATCCACCATCCCCAAAAGCAATCGGCGACTTGATTTTCTTTGTGTTAAGTCTCAATTCACACTTTGAGTTGCTATCGACCTTAGTCCTGTTTTGAGATTTAATTCGAAGCCTGTTTTCGGTTGTAATTAAGGATAGCACTGGAGTTTCAGCCAGTCTTACCCGATACATATGATTATCCTAAGGTTTTTATGTGTGTCTGCCATCTACATGAATGGATTGATGAATATAAATGTATTTGTTATAGATTACTATTTAGGGTTTATCTGTGATCAGTATGTTTATATTGGTTGATTAGTTCATATAGATTCACATTAGAGTATTAGCTAGTGTAGTTATCTTTATTATCCCTTATCGGCCGATGCCATTAATCGACATCAGTATGTTGATGAAGGCCGATAAGATTAGATTCATGCTTTAATCTCGCTTTATCATGAGTAAGCCGATATAGCTTTGCCCTATCGGCTGGGCCACAACAATATGACATCGGCCTATCGGCCGATCGGCCATTGTTTTCTGACCTGGTTTACTTGTTTATCTTGTTGATTGCAGATCAAATCAACTGGCACGCCCTACACGCACCTAGGCAAGCCTTTGGACCTGCACTGGAGTAAAGCAAACCTCCCAGGCCACCGTGGAAACGTGGAACCCGTTTAGTTGCAAGGCGGGTCGAAATTCTACGCCAACAGGTCGTTTCATGCTTACTCTATAATCTTGATCAACCTTCACCTCCGGGAAGCTGCACACGTTGCCTCACGACTAATCAATACACCAATACTATAATATGCGAGAAAAACCAATATTCAACCAAAAATCAAACATGCGCAAACAAATATAAATGTTGGAGTCGTACCTAGGGCTGCTCATACTACTCGTGCTCCTATCTAAATACAATGTTCATAGTATAAACGTCGGATCAATGAATCATTTCGGTGAATTATTTGATTATTTTATCAATAGAGCCATTATTTTAATTATGGATAGATTTTACCCGACATTATAAAAGGTTAATAATTATCCAAGCTCTATATGTTAGATCTGTGAGGTTGTTATTATTAGATGTGTAGATTGTCTTATTACATAATTTTTACAATGAAAAATCCTAATTCACAGTTGGACTACTATTATATGAGGTCAAGATTTATAACCAGTATTTACCAAACATTCATGTTTGACACATACTCCTCAGTCTAGTACATGGAATAAGTCAGGTTACTATTCTACTGTATGGGTAAAATGGGGTGTATTGTTCAGTTAAACAGACGTAATATATATGTGAGTCCAAGGAATGTGTTAGTAGGGAAATCATGTATTGAACAATCTGCAAATCACAACAAGCTATACAATACAGGTGATCTAAGTGGATTTGATGAGTTGATACCGTTTATTAACTTAAGGGTTGATTACCGACCTAAACATATACTATGGTATAGGGATCGTAGTTAATTAACTTCGTGTAGGTGATTTAGTCAAGCTAGCCCTGATATTATCTCTCGTAAACAAACCATGGTTTTATCCATGAGTATCCCTATTTTAGCTACAACACTGATAAGGTTAAACTTCACGTAAATAATTTATAAGTCATGGATGTATTCATATATGGCGTATATTAATAAATGGCACTAGTATTTCTTTATGCTTCAATTAATTCGAAACAATGCCTAGAATTAGTTTACATGGGTTCTACAGTGATAAAGCAAGTTAAAAACAATTATCCTCAGACCTACTCTATTGTACAATATTAATTTTATTTATTAGCACATTTTCAAATTAACCATTATTCATCACTTTGATATTAATTATTTTATACACATAAATATATTTTATTATATACCATTGGAAAGCTTATGAATTTAGATGAATTTTAAGTTCAAGTTTCACTCGAATTGGAGCTAAAATGAATAAGTTACGCTCGTTAAAAGATTCAAATTCGAATTAGTTCGAGAAAATGTGAAAATATACTGTTTATAATTCATTTATTTTTAATCCATTTTGTCCTAATATATTTGCGTTAACCGATTAAGGTATTAACTCATTTTCATTTATGCGATTCCGAATAAATTAGATTCCGATTTAATAATTAACCCTAATGAATAAATGAATGACTAAATAACCGCAAAGAATAACTAGGTGGATAAATAGATTAATGAGGGAAAACTGAACAGATAATTAGAGGGAAAACTGAACAGATAATTAACAGACTAAATACCTAAATAAATCACCGATTAAATAGATAACCGCAATTCATTATATAAGCACTTTCAAAAATAGTCGACGACTAATCCTCTCATTAATATATACATGTATATATATATAACTTAATAAATAAATATCTAAATAAATAGCTAAATAAATAACTCATTGAATAAATAACCAATTAGGTAATTAATCCTAATTAAGTGAATAATCTCAATTTATTAAATAATCCCGATTTATTTTCTATAAGTTCCCAAAATAATCGACGATTAATTTACCGGCTAACGTATATGTGTATATGCCTATATAAATTAAATTTAATCTTTTCACCCAATTTTCCCAAACTCTCTCTTTTTCTTTTATTTTTTTCTTCTTTTATTCTTTTCCCTTTTTCTTTTCTTTTCTCTCTCTTTTTCTTTTCTTTCCCTCCTGCTCTCTCTCTCCTTCTCGGCTCCTTTCTTCTCTCCTTCTTTCTTCTCTTCCCTTCCCTCTCGGCTTTGGTCTGTCCCTCTCTTTGCAGGCGGCACTGACTGCGGAAGGGGGAGGGGAAAGGGGGCGGCGCTTACCGGCGACGGCTTGGCGGCGACAAGGCGGTGACGGCAGGGCGGCAGCGACCGGCGCCGAGTGGCGGAGAAGAGGAGAAGAGAAAAGGGGAGAACCGGGGAGAATTGGATAGGGGTGATGCAGGGAGAAAGGGGAGGAGGAGGGGGCTTTCATAGGCGGCGAGGGAGGGCGGCGACGCGCGGCAGGCGTGGCGGACGAGGCGCGGCGGCGTAGGGCTCAAGGCGGCGCGGTAGGCGACGGTGATGCGCGCGGCTGCGTGGGGCGCGAGGGCGGGCAGCGGCGACGCGACGCGCGCAGCGTGGCAGCGGCGCGGGTGGCAAAGGCAGTGACGCGCGTGGGCAGTGGCGATGGAACAAGCTAGGGACTAGGTTAAACAGGTGGCGGACAATGAATAGTGATAATTCTAATTTTGACGATTTTGATTGATTTTCAATTTAAAATTTGCCCAAAAATTTAAAATTTCACACAAATGGATTTTGTTTAATATTTGCATCACTTCCCCCTAAAAATTTTATATCACCACATTTTATATTTATATACATTATATATATATATATATAGGTGTAGATAATTATATATATATATATATATATAATTTCCTTTTTGAATTTATATTACTGTTGATGCAAAAAACACACACTGGCCTGGGAGATCTGCTTAGCTCCAGTGCAGGTCCAAAAGCTTGGTGAGATGCGGGCGTGCCAATTGGTTTGATCCTGCAACCAATAAGAAACAAAGAAAGTGCAATTAAATCCACCAATGATAGCCGATCGGCTGGTTTACCGATGACATATCATTGAGCATAGAGCCGATGCAAGATGCATTAAATCGGCTATAACAGATAAAGCAAGATAAAGCTAAATCTACCCAATCGGCTGTAGATATCAACAAGATATAATCTAAGTCTCAAAACATATTTAAACTAAGTGATTGGGATAGATCGGACAGGGCGCCGAGACAGTATAAATCACTTATGCCTAAATATATCATGAAGCGTAGATTACACAAGCTCACAGCATAGCCGATTAAGCAAATCTAACGTGTATCGGCTAGTACTCCGATACCACTTTATACAGAGATATTACCATGAACAAAATATATTAAACAAACCGTCAAACTAGTGTTAAGATGATCCTAACCAGATTTGACAACAAGCTCAATATATTTTACTAAGTTAATATCTCGATATAAAGGGCAGATTTAATATATCAAGATAACAAGACAATTAAACCAGGTAAGGTCGGCTGAAACCCCGACGCTATCTCTATTAGTAATCATAGACAGGCTAGGGATTATGGTTCTGAACATGATTTAGTAGGTCAAACCTAACTGATGCAGCACCAAATATGTAAAGAAACACAATGCCTAGATGATCAAGTCGATGAAAACCTTTTCGAGATGGTAGATATATTGTGTAATCTAAACCAGCATCAATATATAACTCTATCGGCTAGTTTTCTGTAGAACAGTTATCAGCCAATCTGAGTTATATGCTGATATCAATCTAGATTATACAATATATATGATAACTCGACGATTTACGCAAACAGGATTAGAGTGTCATGAAGATGGAAGCACTAATCCCGAGAGCGCAAGCCGCCATAACAAGTTTTACCTCTTGCTGGAGGTCGAAACCGATGCAGCCCAACTCGAAAGCAAGAACTCGTCGAAAAACGATGAAAGAGTAAAGGTGGCGATGCGCCGAAGTTGTTGTATTGTCTGTTGATAGATTCTTACACAAACCTGGGTTCAATTTATACCCAGAATTACACAATCTGTCCTTGTCGGACACGACTCTTACTTCTATTACAACTCATACTAAGGATAATTCCCTAATACAAACTCTAATCGACAATATCTATTAGGAAACTAACATTATATCCTAATTAACAGATACAATTCCCTTTTTCGGACCCAATCCGTATGTGGGAATCCTCATGAAGCTCACCAACCGAACCCGACAAAGACTCTGTTATCCTCTCGTCGGAATCGGCTACATCGGCTATCCTTGTCCGACTCTGTCTCAGCCGATGGTCACAATAGCCGATTCGGTCACCAGTCAATATACACCGTAGCCGATCCGGTCACCAGCCGATTCTTGCTCTGTTTTGGTAACCGCCAGCTTCCTCCAAATCCGCTTCGATTTTATCCTCAGATCTGATATTTGATTTACCAAATTTGGTCGTTAACAATTACCCAATTAATTTTTATGACATTTAGGTAAAGTATTTTATTTACCACTAACTTCACCCAACACTTTAGTTCGATTTATATCATTAATTATTAATTTAGCCGATTTTCCTTTTTAGGGTTTAGAGAGAAATTTAAATAGGAAAAAGAGGAGAGTTTAATCCGTAAATTTTCTAGGCAACCAAATTTAATATTTAGTGTCCAAAAGTCTACATTTTACCCAAAAGTTGTGATGGCATTAATATATTTTTATTGCATTATTCAAATGAGGTTAAATCCCAAAATTAATCCAGATAATTTGGAGGCTCTTGATATCTCTAAAACTAATCAAAATATTCTAAGGTGACCTTTGTTAATGTACTAGCACATTGGTTGACTTATTTGTATAGCAATGTATTTTACACGAACTGCGAAATCTATTTATTTCATGAAAATAATTTGGTGTAACATTGATCTAATTATTTAATTAGACACACATATAGACCCATTTCATATATAAAGCTTAATTTATTTACATGACCAATTATTTTATATGAGTGAATTTTATGCCATGAGAGGCTTGATAAAGTGTTTTCTTAAGATATTAATTATTATTATTCTAGTGGAACGCTATTTTATATAATGAATTATTATAGTGGTGATCATTATTTTATGTGCACCTATATTTCATGACACCTCTCACCGGGTCCAAGTATTTAATATTTGACATGTAATTTATATTACAGATGTTAATAATTATATTGTACTTATTTGGCTTTGCTTTCTCCTGCAAAAATATTTATGGGGTTAATAACCATAATGTATTCTTGTAAATTGTATTTATTTAGATGTGTATCTTTAATTTGATTTTCCATTGTGACAATCTACGGTTGGCCAAGCAATAATAACCAGCATGATGCAAAAGTTTTAAAAAGTTTGAAATTTTAGTGATTTTTATTGTTACGAATTTTCAGGATGTTACAATGTGTACCTAAGACCATTGGTTATCTACAACTGTTGTGGAAGAAAGGTGTCCCTATGTGGGATGAGGAAAAACAGGAACAATTTAACCTATGAGCGTTGCGGTTCGTAACCATTAACGATTGGTCTGCACTTAGCAACCTATCGGGTCAATCAAACAAGGAGTATAGGGCATGCACCCACTGTATGGATGAAACTAACAGTACGTATTTGAAACATTGTAGGAAGGTTGTGTACATGAGCTATCGTTGAATTCTTGTTGCAAGCCACCCTGTATGAAAGAAAGGCAAACATTTTGAACCGAAGGCAGACCATAGTACTAAGCCTAAACATCATAACGGAAAAATTGTGTTTGCTATGGTGAAAGATCTAAAGTAGTATTTGGAAAGGGACCTGGCAGCCAACATATAGCAAGTAAAGATGGTCATGCGGCGATATGAAAGAAGAAATCTATTTTTTGGGAGTTACCTTATTAGGAAGTCTTAGAGGTCTGCCATGCAATCGACGTGATGCACCTCACTAAGAACCTTTGCGTCAACCTGCTAGGCTTCCTAGGTATATATAGGAAGTCGAAAGATACACTTGAAGCACGTCATGATCTGAAACATATGAAACAACGTGACGGCCTTCATCCGGAACCGAAGGAGAAAGGAAACCATTACTTATGTCCAACCAGCTACACTCTGAGCAAGGCAAAGAAAAAACTATATTTGAATGCTTGGACAACATCAAGGTACCATCTAGATACTCGTCGAATATAAAGGGAATAATAAGCATGAAAGAGAAAAAGTTCATAAACCTAGAGTCTCATGACTGCCATGTGTTGATGACACAGTTGTTTCCTGTTATAATTCGGGGTATCCTTCTTGATAATGTCCGGACAACAATAATAAAACTTTGTGCTTTTCTAAACGCAATTTCGTAGAAGGTTATCGATCCAAACAGATTAACAACCCTACAAAATGACGTGGTGCACCCTCTTGTCAGCTTTGAGATGATCTTTCCACCATCCTTCCTCAATATAGTGACACATCTTCTATGTTACTTTGTCAAAGAGATCAATATTCATGGTCCTGTGTACCTACACAATATGTTCCTTTTCGAGAGGTATATGGGCGTTCTAAAGAAGTACATTCGTAACTGTTCTCATCCGGAAGCATGCATCGCAAAGGGTATGGAATAGAGAAGGTCATTGAGTTTTGCGTAGAATTTATTGAAGACCTTCGTCCAATCGGGGTCCCCGAATCAAGCCATGAGGGGAGACTACGGGGAAAGAGTACTCTTGGAAGGAAACCAATGATGACTATAGACAACGATTTATTCCGTAAAGCACATTTCACGGTTTTGCAACAATCATCGTTGGTGTCTCCTTACATCAAGGAGCACAAGGCGATTGTACGCTCCAAAAACATCGGGAAGTCTGTTGCATGGATTACATGTCATCACATTGATATTTTTTTGCTTGATTGCGATAACATCTCATGGGTAATCGGATGATTGACCAACAACTAGCCTTTTTGCCCAGGGGACCATCTTGTTCAATCTCAACATTCCAAGAACATGAGATCAATGGGTATACATTTTACACAAGAGCCCAACACAAAAAAAGCATGAACCAAAACAGTGTTGTTCGTATCGATGCCATGAGATACAATGGGACAACTAGCACGTATTACGGTGGCATCAAGGAGATATAGGAACTCGAGTATGGACCTTTGAAGGTCCCTCTGTTTCGGTGCCAACGGATTAGGCTGACTAGTAGAGGCGTAATGATTGATGATTGTGGAATAACAACAGTTGACCCTAGCAAGGTTGGGTAGTTAGACGAACCATGCGTCCTAGCCAATGATGTAACGCAAGGATTTATTACAATTTTAACCTATTTTTAATGTATTCTCATTATTTTTTTGATTTTTTATTATTTTCAATGCACTTAATCAGGCCACGGTTAATTATATATCATATTTAAAATTTTATTAAAATTTGAACCTATTTTTAATGTATACTGCTTATTTTTATGATTTTTTATTATTTTTAATGCACTTAATTGGGCCACGATTAACTATATATGATTTCTAAAATTTTATTACAATTTCAACCTATTTTTAATGTATTCTTCTTATTTGTATGATTTTTTATTATTTTTAATGCACTTAATCGGGTCATGGTTAATTATATATGATTTTTAAAATTTTATTACAATTTTTAACGTATTTTTAAATGTATTATACTTAATTTATTCTCATTTCTTTTTAAGTATCGATTCTTATCCACAGCCGGGACCAAAAAAAATTTTGAAAATAGCGAGAAAGCATCTTTAGTCCCGGTTGGTGTTAAGAACCAGGGCTAAAGATATCTTTAGTTCTGATTTTTAACATCAATTGGGACTAAAGATGGAGATATATATATAAATATATATATATATGAGCGGTTCGTTTTCCCGAACATGTTGATCGCACTTAGCACATTTCTTATCTACGAGCTCTCTCGACGTCATCGTCGCGCCATCGTCTTCGAGAGCACCGCGTCGCCGTCAACCCCGCCATCGCTGGAACCCTCCTCCTCCGCCACTGCCGTCGTCGTCTAGCTCCGGCCATGCCGCTCCCTCGATCTACCTCCTGCTCCATCGCGTCGTCGCCGCCGCAGAATGCCGCCAAATAAGCCACCGCCATCACCGCTGTTATCGTCCTCTCTCGCGCGGTCCATCGTACGCAGGCAGGCGTGCCATTGGGTAGGTACTGACAGGCCAGGCTCACCAGTCAGTACCTCCACTTTAAATCCAATTAAAAAATTAAAAAAATACATTAAAAATTGAAAAAATATATCTAATTAAAAATATGAACATTAAAATCATTAAAAATATATCTAATTAAAAATGCCCACCTGTCAGTACCTCCCCTTTACATCCAATTAAAAGATTAAAAAAATACATTAAAAATTGAAAAAATATATCTAATTAAAAATATGAACATTAAAATCATTAAAAATATATCTAATTAAATATATGAACATTAAAAATATGAGTTGCGATTAAGTCCATTTAAAAATTATTAATATCGTTAGAAATAAGAAGAATGCATTAAAAATGTGTTTATTATTTTTAAAGAACTTATTAACATAATTAAAATAAAGATAATACATGAAAAAATATATTTACAATTTTTAAAAACTCCTAGAATTTATATTAATTAACCATGGCTCCGATTAAGTCCATTTAAAAATCATTAAAGTCGTTAGAAATAAAAAGAATATATTACAATATCTTGGTGCTATGTTTTAGTTGACCAATGTACATGTTTTAACTAATGATTGTTTTCTTGTGAGAATTACGTGGTCCAACTTAAGCGGACGACGCTCCAACTTACGTGGTCCCAAGGCACAAGCAACACTAAGGCAAGTTATATGAACTATACAATTTTTAAATTATATATGACGTATGCCAACTAATTATATGCAACTCTCTTTGTATATAACTAGTTTAATTAATTATTGCATACACAATGCATAATTGTTCGTGCATACATAAGTAAATGAATTGGTAAATTAATTATTGCTTACATATTAATTATTGATTACTATATATGTAAAGGTCGCATATTTCTTAAGCAAGTGAATTTAGAAGTTTTTCATAGTTTAGGAGACAAACTTAACTTTAGTCTTGTCCAAAACAACAAGTATTATAAAACGACTAGCATGTAAATGTACCATGCACCTTTTGTATGTATTCTCATTTTCTATATTATTTAATGTTACGAATAGAAGGGAGAGTCAGATGACCAAAGGTTCTGTGGGCACCCGGAAATCATACCGTCCAATGTATTTTGTGACCACCACATAATTTTGGATGAGTGGGATCCATACACGCATAAATAGCCACTCATACCTCAATGAGCCCGTGATCACAAAATTGACAACATTCGGTATAAAATCCATAATGCCGAATAATGGGCAAAGGAGATATTGTTCGGACTCCGCATGCCAGTCAATTTCAGCATGAGACATGCCCGTCAAACCACACGAAGGCGGCGACCAGATGTGTTACACATCTCAAGAGACTTGACTCAAATTGCAAGAGCTCTACAACATCTCAATTGCTCAAAATTCATACTCGTGCTTAGCTACTCCCCAGGAAAAGCGACTAGCCTTGCACTTTCATCGCAAGCAATTGATAAACATCACAAATGCATAAAGATAGATAAAAGGACAGCAATATACATATGTCATAATGGGATTCAACAGCCCATTATACAACACAAAATATAGTAGCGGAAGTTTGAATAATTCACATAAACAAAAACAAGGCCCGTGATGTGCCACTCAACCCAAAGGGCAACCAACCGGGGCAAGGGTCAAGCTGAAAAACTACTCACCACCCTCACCGCCCTCGGTAGGGTAGTAAGAACAATCAAGTACGCCGACATCCTCATCTGAAATTTGCAGGCACCGGGTTAAGTACAAGAATGTACTCGTAAGACTTACTCATTAATATATATACATAGAACACAGGAGTATGCAAGCTTCTACCTTAAAAGATGGTATAAGTGTTCAAGTTTTGCATAAAAGCCAATTTAGTTGAGCAAATCACAAGTTGAAAATATAGACATTCTAATATAGCATAATCTGAAATTTAATCACAAATAAGCACAACCAGTGCTCTTATCACCATCCATGTATAAGCACAACCCGTGCTCTCATCACCATCCATGGACTACCATTGTCCAACCATGGCTTGCAACATAACCATTCCATATCCAAGTCTAATCCAACCCATTTAACCCAAGTTTGATGCTAACATAGAATGACTAACACATCAAGCGGTCATCCTATAACCGTGGACACGGCTATTCGAATAGTTTTACTCTGATCAGAGGGGTACATCTTTACCCACACGAAATGAACAAGAATCAAATGCTTCACACGCACACAGGTGTGACTCACAAGTGACACAAGCTCATAACATGCCCTTTCCTAGTCACACCCCAACCACCTAAACCACACCTAGGTCCCCGACGACTTAGCCACGTGCGTGTGTGATGTGGCTAAGGCGGGCTCACCATCGCGGGAGAAACCCCCTGCCAAAACCAGGCACACCTGGGCACTCCAAAGGAACAACCATCCTCACGAATGACCAACGTAGCGTAGATGATCACAGTACGACGTAGTACTAAGTCAAGCTGTCCCATACCCGGCATGTGGTAGTACGTAAGGTGCTTGAATAGATGTCAACATGTTCGGTCCTTAACAACCCAGACGAGGCTACTTGCATCAGGGAAAACCACCATCCCTTCATCGCCCTATCACTCGTCCAAGTTAAAGCATATTTTCCGTATGAATCATTTAGTGAAAGTAATCAGATTTTATGCCCATATATCGTAAATAGTGAATACATTCAATCAATGGCTCCATCCATCGATTTAACACTACTAGACTTAAGCATGGCTAAGCATCGGTAAAACAATAATACATTCCCAAGTATTTCTATCTCGAGGTTACAAGGATAAATGGCAACAACAAAAAAAAAGGAAGGATATGCAGCAATTAGGTATAACCAAAACTAACCATTACTGATAAATTTGTAGTAAATCAACACATGCATATATATCGTTTTGCAACCAAATCATTTTAGCAAGATAGGGATTCTATATGCTTAGATGCTTGCCTTGCTGCTGTGAGAAATCACACTCAATCTCAGATTCTTGTTCCTCGTGCTCCGTAACGTCAGAATCTAAATAACCAATAACGTACGATACAAATAAACATCCAAATAAGGCGAAAAATCCAAAATGCTCTAAAATGCATGAATTCCTCACAGTGGGTTAGTCATGTTTTAAAATGAATTTATGTGAAGAATTTTCTATTTTATCATTGCTATTTTGAAAATTATGAATTTTACCAATTTAACAAAAAGAGAATTAGTTATTTGTTTAAATTTATTTTTGGAGGTAGTTTTGTCAAATTCCTTTCATCCAAACTAAAGAGTACACACTTCTAAGATAAACAGCAGTTAATTCATAATTTTGGGAATAACTATTAATTTTCTAGGAATTATACAAGTCCTAATTGCAAAATAAGTGTTCTTGTGTAAATCACAATTTTAGTCACATTTTCTGTACAAAGAGTGTCATATTTTATTTTAATAAATTAAAGTTCATACTTTACTGAGTCTACAAAAATTTGGTTCATTTCATTTGAAGTAAAAATGAATTTTCTACAAATTTTACAAGTTCTAAGTTAACTATTTCATATTTGAAATTTAGGAATAAATATCCTACTGTGAGCATAGGATTTTATTTCACAATATTAAATTTTACAATTTTATGGACCTACTGGAGTTGGTTTCATCTCAAAAGGAGTTATACTTGATTTGATATGAATTTTACAAGTTCGGAACACTTTTCGGTTGAAAAGATATAGATTTATCCATTTCCTTTAATATTTCCAAAATAAAAACATTGGGGTCCACAAGTCAGTCTCTGGCTTTATGTAGAAAAGCCCCTAGGTTTCTCAGGATTCAACCCGCAGTCCTTAAACACGTGCTATTGCAGTTTTCATTAAGAGTCCCTGAGGTTATCAGTTATTGCTAATTAGTCCTTGGTCCCATCTACCATACTAATGCATCTTACAAATTAAACCCTACAGGTTTTAAATTTTTGCTAAGCAGAAACATTAGGCGCTAATCCAATTGGGCCCACAAGTCAGCGGCTCCGTGGCTGGGAAGCAAAGGCAGCAGCGCATCGCCGAGCTTTTCGCCGGCGGCAACGGCGAACGGCGGCTAGTCTCGGCGAGCGACTAAAAGAGAAAATGGAGAGGGATTCTCGGCGAAGCTATCGGTGGTCTTCTCACAAGCTGCGGTGGTCGGAATCGACGGCGACGACGGCGCAGGCGGCGATGGCTTTCGGCCTACTTGTGCAAGTCAAACTACGGCTCGAATCCGTATGAACCAATGCATGTATGTAGTCCTACAATGGTCCTGGAGACTCACCGAAGCATTGGAAAAGGTCGGCGAAACTCAAACAGCGATGGCGACTTTGAAAGAACTCCGGCGGCGGTGAAAAAGAGCAGGGTGACAGCACCAGCAATCTTCGGCTCTTGATCTGCTAAGAGGAGGTGAGAGACATCTCAATGATCACACAAGGATGCTCCCCGAGTAAGGAATTGCTTCGGAGCTCACCGTAGAGGACGAATTCGAGTATGGAGTTCGACGGCCGGAATTGGGGAAGAAGAGGCTGATCTCCCTCTCCATGGCTTCTTGGTTCGATTCCTTCGGTCGGCGACCTCCTGGGATCGAGCTAATGACGATGGCGCGGCGGTTTGGCTCGGCTTGGACGAGGTTGGCCGAACGACGATGATGACAAGGCGGCGGCGCTCAGGAGCTCTCGGGGGCACGGTGGCGTTCCGGCTTCAACCCTGCACGACAAGAGGTGAGATCAGAGGGGATGGACTCGGCATGACCTGGAGGTGACGGAACACTGAGGGAGGATAAACGACCGTGGCTCAAAGACGATGGCTGCGATCATCGTTCCCACGGCCGGCGGCAAAGATGGAGGTGACAGGGGTGAAGCGAGCTCTCCCTCTCGACTTGCTCGGCACAGGGGCGAAATGGTGGAGTAGGTGATGCGCTGGAGAGGGTATAGCGAACGTCGACGGCTGCCACGGCGATGGACACGCGTCGAACACGCCGCCGTCGATCTCCTTCCTCTCTCTGTGTGTTTGAGCAGTGGAAAATATATGTACCGAGTTGGAGCTAGCCCATGTGGCTGCTATGTGGGTCCAGGCGATGTGCACAGAGGTAACATGAGAGAGATGGGTAGAATTTCTGGTGGACACAGTACTAGGCAGGTATTAGGGTTTTTCCCTATTCAATTTTCTTTCTTCTTCTTTATAATTCCATAACTTCATTTCTGTGCAAGATAAAATAGGGTGAATTTTTTTGGAGGTAGATAAAAATACCTAGATTCCATTTTCTTTGGTTTCACACAAAAATTTCAAGAAAATAGAGAAATTTAGTTTAGCCGAAATTGATTTGAATTTTTAAAAGGTCCAAACCTACAAAATAAATTCTGGAAAAATTATATTAATTCATGATAAATAAACTAGTATTTGAATAAATTTTTTTCCACATACACTTCCATATAATTTAATGTGTTTTTGGCTAAAGTAAGAATTGTGCCGATTAGGGTTTAGGATTAAACTATAGTTTGACTGCTTTAACCTAATTATTTGGGGTACCAATTTTACATATTAAATTATACCAAAATTCTAGTGAGATATATATATTACATAGTATCTACATGAATTTCCTCATGATTTTATATTGCACCAATTATTTTTAAATATTCACTAAGCTTATCTTTACTTATATGTTTCCTATTATAAAATTTAATTAAGTGCTGTAAAATTATATTTAGATAATTCTTGACCTAATATGATGTTGTTGAGCATGATTTATACTTTTAGTTACTCAACTTCATATATTTTTACATCCTTGTAAAAATACATTAAGTGTTTGCTTCAAGTTTTTAAGTTAATACTCATGAGTCCTAATATGAAATGCTAGTAAAATCCATAAACAAGAAAAAGGACGCAAATCTCAACAATACATCATGCAATTACATGCACACACTATGTTTTATTTTCTTTCTTGAAACTATCAAGTTAAAGGTTTTAAAATAATCACGGATTTGTATATCAAAATTAATATTCTTAGACTCGCCCAGGGTTTTTGTATGGAAAATTTTAGTGTCTCTATTCACGAAAATCATTTTCCATATTTTAGATGCAAAAATGGAAATTTAGAATTTTGGGTATGTTACAGGTTCCTCTTAGACACCATTAATGAGGGTAGCTGCCAGTACAACGGTCCGAACGATCAAGAGGATTGTGAGCAGTACTTGAATGA
Source organism: Oryza officinalis (assembly GCA_008326285.1). Classification (NCBI taxonomy): domain Eukaryota; kingdom Viridiplantae; phylum Streptophyta; class Magnoliopsida; order Poales; family Poaceae; genus Oryza; species Oryza officinalis. Next base: position 21,967,298 of record BDMV01000002.1, read on the forward strand.
GCAGATTAATGAGGGTGGAAACCAGGAGGAACACGAGGGGGAACAAGAGGAGGGAGATGAGGAGGAGCAAGAGGAGGGACAGCAGAACGTTGATTCCTCGAAGAAGGCACGCAGACAACAAGGTCTCGCAAGAAAGATGGAGGAGGTGATGGCGAACCAGTTGCCCCCACCTCCACTGCGACGAAGTTTGTGTCATACTATGGTTGGGTTGTGAGGTATCATGTGCCGATCAGCATACAAAATTGGAAAAGAATAAGGTCGAACAGTGAACAAACTTATCTCCCACAGTCAGAGAAGGATATGCTATGGACAACCCTGCTCGAGACCTTCACTCTCCAGATCCCTGAGACACAACATTCCAAAGTGAAGGAGTGGGCTCTCAAGAAGATGGCCACACAGATTCAAACCTTCAAGAAAAACATGTACAACACATATGTCCTGAAGGACCAGACACCGGACTTTGACAAATACCCCATGCTGAGAGACCATTGAAATGCATTTGTGGAATACAAGTCGTTAGAGGAAGGGGCATTAAAGATAGCGACGAACAAAGTCAATGCCACCAAGAAAAAGTACTTTCACCGGCTAGGGTTGGGCAGATATAAGAAGACAATTCTGAAATGGTAGAAGATGGAAAAAACATTAGCCACAAGAGGTATCGTTCCGGCCATAGCTGATTGGCCTGAACGATCAAAGCAATGGTACTATGCTCATGGGGCACACTAAATGAAACTGATGGCTCCCTAATCTTCAATGACGACATATGACAGGCAGCTCAGGGGAGATTCCAGCCCGACAAAGAGAAGGACGAACTGAAGCTAGCACTATAGAATCCCGAGCACCCACGACGAACGCATGAAAAAGGCGTGGTTCCATGGAAGTATGTGTTTCGCAAGGACTTGAACACGTATAGGAGTCGCATTAGAAGCAAGTCTGAGCAGGAATCCAGGGTTCAGAATCTGGAATAGATGGTCATGGACTATGATCAAAGATTGGCCCATGAGGTGGCAAGATAGGTCGATATACGACTAAGCCAGCAGAACCAGTCGTCTGATCCTCACATCCTGGTTAGCCCCTCAAGCAATCGAAGCAGCTGCGCTTATATAGGGCAAGTAGCAGAACAAACTAACGAAGCTGCAATAGCGCCACTTGTTGATGAACCACGACACCCCGTGGATGAAATCAAGCAACGGACACCCTGTGAGCTGCATATTCCCTTCAGGAACATATCAATCAAGACATGCTCGTAGTTTGCACATCTTGCTTTGTAGCTTGTGAAAAGTCATGCATATGTTACTAACTAACCTCGTTTCTCGTGAAGGTGGCATATGGCATGGCCATACAAGTGGAGCAAGACCAGAGGTACCATCGTATGCCGATTTCACCAAGGTACTCAAAGGTTGAGGTCGAGCAGGTCTGCCCAGGCTTTGAGAATCTCGATCTGGATATCCCCGGAGGAGATGGGGAGACGAAACTAGGAGAGACATCCCACACCATCATACAATGGAGCAAGCGCTACATCGTGCTTCTCGGACGAGCAGCGGCGTTCGTTACAACATCCCCACCACCACAGCCTCATCCTCGATCTCCACCGTCTCCTCCATCTCCTCCACAACCTCGGTCTCCACCGTCTCCACCGCTGCAACCATCTGCACCTAGGCAACAACGGTCTTGCCCATCTACTCCCGCGCCGTCAAAGTGCACACAAATGAACAAACCAAGACTTGACGAGCCAAAGAATTCGCTGCCAAGAAAAGACCGTACGATTTGACTGACGCGGAGACTGACAAGGAAGTGTCCAGGCAGGTGAAGGAGCACTTCAAGCCACGAAGTTCAGAGAAGAAGACTCCAATAAACCTGACAACTAAGGCATTTTTTCAGAAAATGAGTGAACCAACGAGAAAGACAGAAGACTATGACTGCTCAATACAAAAGTCTTATCAGAAGACTACAAGAAAGTCAAAGGTTGTCCCCCAGCTCGGAATGCAAGCAAAACAAGCGGTTGACCTGATGCCATCAGAACATGACATCAATCTACCACAATTTATGGCGGATACAAATCTTACCAAGGAGAAACTGTTGGGATAGCCCCTATCAAGAAGGCATCAGCAGCTGATCTTCATAAAGAATTTATCCTCAGCGAACCATTTGTCAAGCCAGAGCTGATCAAGAACCTGTCTACACAGATGTACCGATTCCATCAATGGTACATGGAGAAATCAGTCAATGATAGGGTCATGTTCGCTACGAGGATTAAAGACGAAGATTACTTTCGTGGGTTGTGTATTATGTGGATCAACTTCAAAGATACCTACGAAGTATACCATCAAGACACCTTTGACATATATCTTGTTAGTTGCTGGGGTCTGTAAGTGTCCTTTAATTTTATTTCATTCCTTAGCCTGTCGTATGTAACATCAAAGATTTACTGTGTGCGGATACTTCACGTCTTTTTTTTGCGTTGTAGAATGGAGATTCAAAACTACCGTAGGAACAGAGATTTCAGGGTTGGTTATATGGACCCTGTTATAATTAATGAGAAGACTGTAAATGATTTTTCAGGAGAAAAAAAAGATAACATTTACAAATTCCTGGTGCAGCAACATTATAAGACTTTCATACTCTTGTCGTACAACACAAAATGAGCTTTTATTGTCTTTTGTACCAATTTTCTTCTCGTATTCATACAATAATATCTATATCATTTTATGCAATTTGCAGATTTCATTGAGTCCTCTTCGTCATAGACACTTCTACTAGCATGGTCCATGTCCTGGACGCTATGCGAAAATCAAGAGAAACTTTCAACACAATCTTTAACATGCTTAACAGGTAATGTCATCCATTCCATTGTCATTATGATTGTTGTTATCGCTACTATGTGGATCACTGTTTGAACGCGGCTTTTATGGCTTGGCATCATGGGTGACAAGTTGAGAGGGTCATTTAGCATGGTGTTGCCGGGATGTGCTGGTTAAACTCGTAGATGCAGCCGGATGGTTTTGTTCCATGGCAGGTTTAATCTTCAGGTGTGGATTAAATTAGCCACCCCTCTCCATCAATCACATGATACTGACTTCGAAGTTAGTCAGGCATTTTAGAAAAAATTATCCTCCAAGTCCATTTGCATCTCTTCTCTGTCAAAGCTCGATCAATGTCCTCATGACCTCATGGCTATGTAGGACTCTGCATGTGCACGAGAACCAGTCGCTAAAAAATGGAAGTTTTTTAATGTCTTACTCCCTTCATTTCGTAACGTAAGACGCGTACACATTTTAAAATTACTTTAAAAACATTTGACTAATAATTAGTATAATATAAATTAATTTTATTTTCTGAAAATAATATCATTGAATTGTTATTTCAATATATTTTCATATAATTATAATTTTGTTGCTACAGACTTTATAGAGTGTATAAAAAATTATAAGTCAGAGATTAGTTTTAGAGACCGTGTCAAGTTTGACCATATCTTACATTATGAAATGGAGGAAAGTTCTACAAAAGAAACTGTTACCTTGAAATGGTGTAGAAATTCATGACCATAACATCGGGTTGATTATTTGAAGCATCAATAAAACTGTTATTCTTTTTTTTGTTTGGCAAATTCAGTACGAGCAATGTATAGCACTATGGAACTTCTGGAGTACTAATCACCACGATATAAATTCAGTATGTGGACTAGTAACAGCAGAATAAGGGGAAGAACGATGACGATAAATGAATTTTGGTAGATGAACAATTATGTATTTTCATGTCAGACCACCCATAATTTGCACTAGTCAATAAGTCCTGACAATACAAAATTACTTAAATAAAGTATAGCTCATATTATTTGCTTCAGCAAGGCAGCTACTGTGCTTCTAGCTAAGCGTAAGCAAGCACAGTGAGAGCGCGTGATACTCATTAGTGTGCAGTGTACATGGCCGCTTCAACTCGAGTGCATTACATGGGTTATGGGTGTGTTTGAATGGATTTCCACATGGATATCACACTAGTATACATCCTCACATCTGTAACGGGTCATTGTGATAGATCCAAATGAGCCGTTACAGACAACCTATATGTAACGGGCAACATTTTAGCCATTAGGAATTAACACCCATTTGTGTAACAGCTCACCAATAAGAGCCGTTGCAGATGTTAGTCACCTCATCTGTAACGGCTCCCCTTTATGAGCCGTTATAGATGTCAACCCTACATTTGGAATGGCTTCATTTTAGCAGCCGTTACAGATGTATATCTCATTTGTAACGGCTCCACATTAGATGTATCTCTTCAGTCGTTACGGATGAGTCTCCATATATGTAACCGTTGGATTGTAACAGTTCGTCTAACCATTATAGATGTGGGTTTTGAGCTATTACACATATAGGATTTTGTGCTAGTGCCACATGCCGGTCTTAATGTGGGATTCTAGCTGCCGATAAGGGGTGACTTCTCTACAAGCTAGAGTAGTACTAGTTCAGATTGGAAAAATCCAATTTTTTGGGGAAATTTATGAAATTGCAGAATTTTATTCCCCTCCTAAAATGTTTTGCCTTGCAAACTACAGCATGCGAATTGACGGTTGGCAAAGTATGCACATACTGGTCGGTGCATTACTCATACAATTCTAATCCAATATCTTCTACACCCTTCGTCCTAAAATAAGTTCACTTTACATGAATCGATTCATGTATAAAAGTGAATTTATTTTGGGACAAAGAGTACATATAATACTCATAATGCTCATCTGACAAGCTGCATTCTAATCCAATATCTTCTACACCATTCGTCCTTAAATTAGTTCACTTTACATGAATCAATTCATGTATAAAAGTGAATTTATTTTGGAACGAACGGTATACATAATACTCATAATGCTTATCAGACAAGTTGTATTCTGATCCAATATTTTCGACATCATTCTTCCTAAAATATTTACTTTACATGAATCAATTAATGTATAAAAGTGAATTTATTTTGGGATGAAGAGTATACATAATACTCATAATGCTCATCTGACAAGCCGCGTTAGTTCACAATTCATCAACCGTCAATTCTGAAAATCGGCAATAATAAAAGAGGGTAACGCATGAGACCTAAAAGTGGATGGATGTGAAAGATAAGGGTTTAGACAGGTTCAATCCCTCTCGATGAGAGGTAATATCCTACTTCTGTTTGGTGATTGTATCTGCTAAGTGTATATTGATCTGACGATCTTATTGTGCTATCTTGCTATGTCCTTGGAGGACTCCCTGCCCATCTTACATAGGTTAGGGTGTAAGGTTACAAAGAGAAAAACCTAGCAGGACACAGTATCAGTTTCCTAATCTATTACATGGTAATACTCAATCGGGACTCTGGGTCATGCCATAGAACACAAGACAACATTGCGATCGAGTCCTACTCTATTACATAATACATGGATCCGGCCTACCTCCTATCTCTAGTAGGATATGCAGGCCGTGTGGGTACCTGGTACCCATATTCTCCACAGTAGCCCTTGAGACCTTCACAGTCGAGTTGATGTCTTCTCTGTGGTTCATGATTTATACTGAGTGCTTCAATCTTCCCTGCAAAGGCTTCTCGAGTGCTTACTTCTTGAGTCCTCGTTTTGATATTTTGCAAAGAGGCTGTGAAGGGCTCGTCAAATAGATCAAATAGATAAGTGCATCAAATAGATCAATAAACAGGTGCATCGAATAGATGCACCTAATAGGTGTAGCCCCCAACTATGTGCTTAGTTGGAAAGCAACTAAACATACACTCAATAACTATAATTTTAGTTAGCCAAGTGACTTAATATAAATTTACAGCATATGCGGTGTGAATCTTCAAGTAACATGACCCGGGTGATATACCGACTGTATAAAATATGATGAGCGTAGCTCTGGGCCAACTACGGCTTAAGAATATAATGCGTGTAACCGTAGGGCAATCACGTCTTAAAAATATAATACGCATAGCTCAAGGCCTACTACAACTTAATAAAAAAATCACATAGCGCTAGGCCAATCGTATATAGAATACGTGTAGCACTAGGCCAATCGTGTCTTCAAAAATGATACAAAATAATACCTGACTCTTATAAAACAAGCCAATTTATAAAGCCATAAAGGCATGGTATTTTCACCTTTAAAATTGCATAGCAAATGACTTTAATAAAAATCTTTATGCAGCGAGTAAAAGATTTTTTAAGGTATTGGGTTCACACCATGCGTATATCGCAAAAACGAGTATGCTTAAGTCCCTATAAGACACACGGCTTCACCACACCTGAAAATATGGGCTGCAGACATATTGGATTTCAACCTAAAATATGCCCATCGATACCCTTAAAAGATGACGCATGTAGCACACGTCTTAATCTGCTCCCGAGTGACAAATCTCCCGGAAGATGTAGACTGAGTGCATCTCATCCGAGTGGCTTCTGATCCGATAGGTTATCCTTCATGGGGTGTACCGAAGTAAATGTGATAATTGAATCCCGACTGGTGCAAGTAGTCAATTGGTGACCCTCGTGGGGCATAATGACTGATCCAGACCTTGAGTGTAGGAGATAGGCTCATGGCCATAGATTTCGCTTGTCCTTCTGTTTACAGACGTAGTTGCCCGTTGGTGGAGGCTGATGTGGTAAGCATGGATGCGAGATCACTAGTCAGTGGCAGCGAAGAAATCGGTGCTAGCGAAGCGGAGGCAGCCAACGATGGAGACGAGGTCGCCTATCAAGAGAGATGGAGATGTCAGGGCTAGTGAAGTAGAGGTAGCCGGTGGTAGAGATGAGATCACCCATCAGAGGAGATGGAAATGTTAGTGGTGGAGAAAAAGTTTCCCTTCAACGGCGGTGACGAAGTCCACCAATCATGGTGACGATCGGCGGCAGCAGAGGCGGCCGGCTATGAAGACGAAGTTGCCCATCAACAGCAACAGAGTAGGCTAGGCCAAAGAGGCATGGCAGGATGATGATGAAGATGGCGATGTTGGTGATCCAATCCGATTTTTGTGATGACGAAGCTCAAACTCCTGAAGCAAAGAACTGGTTGACAATAGTTGGCCGAACATGAAGACAATACCAACGATGAAGGTACCAGTGGTGACATTAATGATAATAAAATGTTAACAAGATGTCTAAGGTCGAATAGTTGTCTTGACGTTAGCGTGTGCGTGGCGAAGATTGATGCAACGTCTCTTGATTTATGACGATGACAGTAGAACTTGGTGTCGTAGTCGTTGATGTTGTTTCATGTGGAGGAGAGTAGTTGTCATCCAAGTATTTGAACTGAAGTGATTGGTTGATGACTTCAACCTCCCTGAACCCACAATTTAGATTTCAAACGTGACATTTGAGAAACTTGGAGTAGACTGTGGAAGCGTCCAGAAACCAGAACGTGATCTGGTTGATTGCTGATTTCTCTGACTAATTTGAACTTGGGTCCAAGTAGAAGTGCTTGCCAAAATTGTTGATGAGAAAGTTGAAGTTGCTGAAAAAACGCCAGTCAGATTTCAATCATATGTATTGTGTAGCCCCCGACTATATGCTTAGTTGGAAAACAACTAAACATAGAGTCAGTAGCTTCTTATTGTCAAATATTCATCGCTTGAGTGAAGATATGCATTGAGGATGTCCAAATAGAAAGTTTGAGGATTGGAGCACCACTTGTTGTAGTAGATTAGCGTGACGTCATATCTGGTGACGTATGCCAAGGTGTCAAGGTTCTCGGAGACGTCGAGATTGGTGAAGTAGCGAAGCTATCGAAGTAAAGGCAATAGGTTGTCACTGATTAAGATAATAAAAATAAAATTGCCCAACAATGGTAGCAGAGTTGCATAACCGTGGAAGTGTGAACACCAGTTGACGGCAGCAGAGGCAAACTGACGGTGAAGATGCGCAGGCATGAAAACGAGAACACCTGTCGACGGCAGTGGAGGCAAGCCGATGGTGACGACGAAGACGCCCATCAGCGACGGTGTAATAGACCAGCTATGAAGGAGAAGACACCAGTCGGCGGCGGCCAAGGCGAGTCGATGATGAAGACGAAGATGCCAACCAGCGACAACATAATAGGCTAGCCATGAAGGCGAGGACACCAGTCGATGGCGGCGGAGGCAAGCCGACGGTGAAGACGAAGACGCCTAACAGTGGCGATGTAATAGGCTAGCTGTGAAGGCAACGAGTCCAGACGGCGGCGACGAAGGCAAGCCGGTGATGAAGACGAAGACACCCATCAGCGGCAGCGTAATAGGCTAGCCGTGAAGGCGATGACTCCAGACGGTGGCGATGAAGGCAAGCTGGCGGTGAAGACGAAGATGCCCATTAGCGACGGCGTAATAGGCCAGCCATGAAGGCGATAACTCTACACGACGACAAGAAGATGAAGATACCCATCAATGGCGGCATAATAGGCTAGCTAGGAAGACGAAGATATCAGTCGACAACGATGAAGGCAAGCCGGCGATGAAGATGATGTCGCTCATCAATGGCGGTGTAGTAGGCTAGCCGGGAAGGCAAAGATACCAGTCGGCGATGACGAAGGCAAGCCGACGGTAAAGATGATGTCGCCTATTAACAGCAGCAAAGTCCATTAACTGTGATGGCAACTAGCATGGACCCTTGTGGGGCACGTTGACCAGGTTCATTCCTTGTGCACAGGGGATGGCTTATGGCCATAAATCCTTGACACGTGTATCCATATCTTTACCTTTTTGGAATTCTCCTTGGTGACGGCAGAGGTGGCCGATGTGGAGACAAGGTCATTCATCAATAGTGACGAAGACACCAACCATGGAAGCAGCTGAGGCGGCCGGCGGTGAAGATGAAGACGTCCATCAAAGATGATGGAGATGACGGTGGGGCAGATGAAGTCGCCTAGCAATGGTGGCGGAGTCCACCAACCGTGGAGGTGGAAAAACCAGTTGGTGACGACAGTGGCGACCGACAGTGAAGACGATGTCACCAACAGCAACGGCGACGAAGTCCTCTAATCATGGAGGCAAAGAAACCAGTGAGCGACGATAAAGGCGATCGACGTTAAAGACGATGTCGTCATCAGCAACGACGGTGAAGTCCACCAACCGTGGAGGCGAAGAAACCAGTCAGCGATGACAGAGACAACCGACGGTGAAGACGATGTCGCCATCAGCAACGACGGCAAAGTCCACCAAACGTGGAAGCGAAGAAACCAGTCGGCGACGACAAAACTAGGCGACGACAGAGACAACCGACAGTGAAGATGATGTCACCATCAACAACGACGACGAAGCCCACCAACCGTGGAGGCGAAGAAACCAGTTGGCGACGACGAAGCCGACCAACGATGAAGACGATGTCACCATCACCAATGGCGGTGAAGTCCACCAATCATGGAGGCGAAGAAACTAGTCGGCAACGATGAAGGCGACTGACGGTGAAGACGATGTCACCATCAGCAACAGCGACGAAGTCCACCAACCGTGGAGCCGAAGAAACCAGTCGGCGATGACAGAGGCGGGCGATGATGAAGGCAACCGATAGTGAAGACAATGTCGCCATCAGCAACAGTGGTGAAGTCTACCAACCGTGAAGGCAAAGAAACTAGTCGGCGACGATGGAGGCGACCAACAATGAAGATGATGTCATCATCAGCAATGGCGACGAAGTCCACCAACCGTAAAGGTGAAGAAACTTTTCGACGATGATAAAGGCGACCGATGGTGAAGACGATGTCGCCATCAGCAATGACAGCGAAGTTCACCAACCGTGGAGGCAAAGAAACCAGTCTGTGACGACGAAGGCGACCAACGGTGAAGACGATGTTGCCATCAGCAACGACGGCGAAGTCCACCAACCGTGAAGGCGAAGAAACCGGTCGGCCACGATGGAGGCAACCAACGGTAAGGCGACCGACAATGAAGACGATGTCACCATCAACAACAGCGGTGATGGAGTAGGCTCGTGGTCGATTAACCACATAGCGATGCCACGAGTTCATGACCAGCGTCAATTGCCTTAGTAGTGTCACGTAATTATATGCGAACAACAACAAAAAAAGCATCAAGAGGTTAATCTGAGATTACAAATCAATCTAATAAACAACGATAAATTGAAAGGAAAAAACCCAGTGATTTCGGAGATTAAATCATCGAACTCATCGAGATTGATCTCCCTGGCTAGACTAAATCTGATAACGATCTTGCCACAGGCCTTCATGGTGTTCGAGAGTCTTGGGGCGAAAATGAATCTGGCGACATTGGAGAATAGTTCCATCGCACTTATCGACGGTAAACTCGACACCACCCCTACCTGGCACGCCAATTATCGATTCTGGAAATCGGCACTAATAAAGGGGGTAGCGCACAAGACCTAAAAAAGGATGGATGCGAAGATAAGGGTTTAGACAGGTTCAGACCCTCTCGATGAGAGGTAATACCCTACTCCTGTTTGGGGATTTTATTCGTCAGGTGTATATTGATCTGACGATCTGACTGTGCTATCTTGCTATGCCCTTGAAGGGCTCCCTACCCACCTTATATAGGTTGGGGGGCAAGGTTACAAACAAGAAAACCTAGCAGGACATGACATCAGTTTTATAATCTATTACATGGTAGTACTCAATCAGGACTCTAGGCTCTGTCATAGAACACAAGGCAATATTGCGACCAAATCCTACTCTATTACATAATATATGAATCCAGCTTACCTCCTATCTCTAGTCGGATATGGTGGTTGAGATTGACCATCAATCCTCAATTTAATTTCTAGGGCTTTGCATTTGTCATCTTCCTTACAGCTATCAATTACTTCAGTTATCCAATGTAGAATTATCACAGCGGTAGCCAAAAGTTATTCTAAATGGGAAACCGTGGATAAGGCATCAGCAACCTTGTTATCTTTACTTTTTTGTATTCTACCTTATAGTCATAATTGAGCTATTTAATAAACAATTTGTGTTGGACTTTTTTAGTGATACACTGCTCATTAATATATGAGAAAATCCAAAAAATGCCATTGACAAGTGCCCCAATCCAAGATATATCATCGACGAATCCAACTTCCCAGAAATGCCATCGTACAAGTGTCTTTGTCCTAGAAATACTATCACCGTTAAGACCATTTTACCCCTACGAATTGTTGAAAGCTAATTAAAACTTTTGCTCTTTCCGTTAGCTTACATTAATTTGTTGGTTTCACTTTACACTAAATTATTGTAAGTTGACGGAAAGAGCAAAAGTATTAATCAACTTTCAATAATTTGTAGGGGTAAAATGGTCTTTATTAGCACTTAACAAAGGGCTGTTAACGAAAAACTAATGGGGATGACATTTCTAGGATAAAGGCACTTGTACAATGACATTTCCAAGAAGTTGGGTTCATCAATGGCATTTTTTTTATCAGGGCACTTGTCGATGGCATTTCTTGGATTTTCTCTTAATGTATTTTAAGTTGGCTTGATCATTTTTGATAATCAGTGAAGACCACCCCATAGAGTAGAGTGCTTCCAAAATTGCCAAGGCCTCTTTGTCATAAGTGGAGAACCCAGTAACTTTGGGACCAATAATCTTGCTTATATAAGCAATTGGCGTGCCCTCTTGCATTAATATAGCCTCAATACCAGTACCACTAGCATCAGCTTCCAGGGTGAATGGTAAGGAAAAATTGGGCAAGGTCAATGTTGGAGCCTGTGACAGCAAATGCTTAATCTATTCAAAGGAAGCTTGTTGTTCTGGAGCCCATATGTAGCTATTCCTTTTTCTAAGCATTGAGTAGGGAACGACAAACTATTCCAAAGTATTCAATGAAGTGCTTATAATAGCCATCCAAGCCTAGAAACCCTCTTGAGTTGAGTGATGTTTGTAAGCTGGGGCCAATTCTTCACAGCAGCAATTTTTTCTGGGTCAGTAGCAACTTTAGTGTTACTGATGACATACCCCAAATATTCCACTTCTTGTTGACCAAATACACATTACTGGGTTTGCAAACAATTGATTATGTCTCAATATATCAAGGATCAGTGTCACATGGTAAGCATGTTCCTCTAGGCTCTTGCTATAAACCAATATGTCGTCAAAGAAAACCATTGCAAACTTTCTCAAATAAGTAGCTAAAAGGTGATTCATCAAAGCTTGAAAGGTGGCAAGAGTATGGTAAGGATAAAAGGCATGACCAATTCAAAATGGCCCATGTGAGCACTAAAAGCAGTTTTGAAAATATCATCATCTTGCATCTTATTTGGTGATAACTTGATCTCGGATTGATTTTGGAGAAAAATTAAGCACCATGTAACTCATCTAAGAGATCTTCTATCACAGGAATAGGATACTTGTTCTTAGTAGTGGAGGCATTCAATTGTCTATAATCAATACAATTCTTCATGTACCATCAATTTTCTTGACCAAAATTGCTGGGGAGGAATAGGGACTTACACTTGGTCTGATGATGTTAAAATAACCTAGATGCTTAATCAGTGATTCCATGGCATTCTTCTAGTGATGAGACAATCTGTAAGGCCTAATGTTTACTGGCTTAGCATTGGGTAGTAATGGAATTCTGTGATCACAACCTCTCTCAGGAGGTAAGCTTTTAGGTTATGCAAAGACATCGTAATATTGTGCTAAAACAACATTTAGTAGGAACTGATGCCTTCTGAATTTGAGCAGTATAAAGTGATTTTGAATAGACAACTGCCCCAACTACACATTGATCTACTAGCTTATGTAATTTGTGGGCATTCACCGTGAAGTCATTCATTGGCAGTGTAACATCAAAGAAGGTCATAGGTTTAATGTCATTCTTGCAAATAGTCATTTTCATGGTTTTCAGATTCAATGTGACAGGACTGTGCTCAAATATCCAATCACTACCAAGGATGATATCATAGTATTTGACTTCTAATAGTCTAAAAGAAGTTTGAAATTATTCACCTTGTATTTCCAACGACACCAAGGGACAGTGAGCACCAATGTAGATTATGCTTCCATTGGCAATCTTGATAGGGATTTGGTGATGATTTTCAATAGGAAGTGCTTATTCACTAATTTAGGAAAGATAAAGGTAGCGGTACTTCCACTGTCAACCAATGCTGTGACCTCCAATTTGCCAATCTTGATCTTCCCGGTAAATGTAGAGGCTCCAGAACAAGTGCCTCAATGGCATGCATGGATATAATATGCTCAGTCTCGTCTGCAGCAGGGTTTTTAGGACTACCAGGTGAAGAGCATAATCAGCTTATGTTTCAAGAATCTCTTCCTCCGCTTACTTGTTTGCATACTTTGCAAACTTTCCCATGGCCCTTACATTTGAAACATTTGCTACTCCATTTGAGGTTACTAGTATAAGAAGGGCCCTTATTTTTGTTTTTGTTGGTAGTTGTGCCTTCAGTTTTGACACTAGTTTTGGAAGCACCAGTGCTTGCTGCAAAATTGCTTTTGGTTGACGAATAAGAACCATCATAATTTCTTGCATGATCACATGCCTGCAATAAGGATTGCAGTCCTAGATATTTCATTGGTCTTTTGATGTGTTCTTTCAGTCTATAAATGTAGTCCAAGAAATACTCTTCTTTAAGATGGTGTCGATTCCTTTTTACCAAAGGCATCACTTCTTCAAACTTATCAATGTATGAATCCAATGAACAATATTGTTTCAAATTTCTAAATAGGTCAGTGACGTCAACATTAGATTGTGCAGCAAATCACTGACGAATCATTCGACAGAAGTCAAACCAATTCAAATTAGTGTTAGGTATGTCATAGCTACAGACCACTGAACAGCTCATCCTTTGATGTAAAGCTCAACAACAAGAACTTTTTCTTCATCAGGAGTTTTAGAGAGAGCAAAGTATTTATTGGCTCTTCTAATCCAAGATTCTGGAAATTTTCTCCATTGAACTTAGGAAAAGTCAGCTTCTTAGATCCTTTGTTTGCATTTTCAGGATATAAAGTTCAGCCTCTGTGCCCTTTTTGCTCATGAACCATAGCTCCCATTGGTTTTAGCCTCACTGGTTAGGTTGAAACTCCAAAACAAGAGGTGCGAATTGTTGTGCTGCAGTTGGATCAACCCAAGGGTGTTGATAGGGTGGGTAGTGTGGGCAAAATTTAAGCATGGGCTGATAATTCATCACCTGAGCAGTATGATTATAAGAAAACATTTCTAGATTACCCACAGGTTGGTACCCTACTGGTGGCACAGTTGGAGTGTTGAAATACACTGAGGCATTGCCTTCAGGAACAGATACCACTGGTGGTGGGACATGACTACCAATACTAGGTGTGGGAATGTGATGAAATAAATCTGGTGCAGTCATAGGACAAGAAAATCCTTTGAGATCAAAAGCTGGTGGATTAAATTGGGGTGGGATTATACCTTGAGATAGTCTTTCTGCTAGGGCCACACATTGGGCATTGCCTGGAGTAGCAGGAGAAGGGGATGCTTCCCTAATTCCTTGAACAATTTGCATTTGAGACCAACATCGCTTGAATCTACCTCAGGGTTTCCATCACCTCATCCCTGTGGATTTGGGCCTGCACTGCCTGGTTCTGGATCTATTCATGCACTCCCCGACCTCTGTAACCCAACCAAAATTCTACTCCTTAACCGAGTCAACCGGATCTACTAATTTAGTTCCTTTGCCATGGTGAATAGGAGAAAATTGGGGATTTCACAGGAAAAAAGCCTATGCTTTCTCCAACCTTCTTTGTTGTTGCTCTCAAATCTGCTCTCAAATCGAGCTCCCAAGTCTAGCTATGGAATTTTATAGAGGATACTTGTTCCTCAACCCTGACCAACTTAGGACCACTCAGATCTAGAAGCTGGCCAAGGATGCGCACTGCTCTAATACCAAACTGTTAGGACCCAGCCAAACTCAGGTCCTAAGATGAACAATTTCAGAAAAAGGATGCTAATTGGCTACCTAATAGGACTAAAAATGAATAATTTTTATTGAAATGGTTAAAGACTTGAATAAAATTAAGTTGGGCACCACAAAAATCAGGATCCAACCAAACTCAGGTCCTGAGATGAACAATTTGAGAAAAATGATGCTAATTGGCTACCTAATAGGACTAAAAATCAATAAATTTCATTGAAATGATTAAAGACTTGAACAAAATTAAGTTGGGCGCCAAAAAAATGTGGAAAGTAAATTAAGGTCCATAAATTCGATGCCCAATACAAGCGGAGCATCAACTTATATAGAGTCCACCTAATGCTAAAGACAAAAACATTATGTTTCATAGTACGCCAACGGGAGACCACCACAGGGCGACTCGATGCCTTCTCAGCCATCCGATTCACTTAACTCTCCCAGCGAACCATTAGCAAGGAATCACATCCGTTCATTTCCCTTCATCTAGCCTCACTAGCAACTCTGAATCTTTTGATATGTTTCTTCATATTAAACTCTCAGTTGCTATTAGAATGGGACTCAATCAATGGAAGCTTTGTATAACTCCTTTAATTGATATGGTGTTACGTACGCAACTGATTGGTTTTATTTCTCCCTTTTTTTTTCTATGTTATCTCCACCTTTCTTCCCAACTCTGTACTACTCTTTTTTAGTGCTTGTCGATTGGTTTTCTATACTCACTTGCTCATGTGCACCTGGTGGTTGAACACAAGAATGAATCCAGCGCTACAACCTAGGGTGTACGGCGGCTAATTGGTCTAGTGGTCGGACAGTCTGTGGTTGTGCACCATGGCTTGTTCTTGTTTGTGTACGTAGCAGTGTGTTGGTATGCACGGACGGGCATGATCAAGGAGTTTTCCATGGGTGGCGATTTAGTCCTACGATTGATGGCCCTCAATACTCCATGCTATCCTTTTATTTTTCTTTTTTGAGTATAGTTGTGTGTGTTTGGCTGTGTGCATTTTAGCTATGCAGAGACCGAAAGTGTTCTCAAGAAAATTGTATCACCTTGATGTAATTGATTGGGTTCATTAAAATTAAGCTTCCATTATCTTAAAAAAATGGACGAGCATGATCATGTAATCACTTGCAAGTTGCAACTTGGGAGAACTGGGCATGTTCATGTGCTTGGTGCTTCGGATTCATCCAACTTTAGTGAGCTGTTTGAAGCTCCCAATAACTGTGATTGAAGCAATGGATACAACAAGAAAAAAAAATGCCTATGAAGGGGATTAGATGCATCAGTTAAAACAAAATTTTTGGTGGTATGGAAAATAGTGTGTATAGACCTAGAGAGAATGGGGTCTAGGAGTGATGAACTTATATTCAGAATGTGGCATTACTCCTTAAACATTTGTACAAATTATACACAACTGCAGACTTACCATAGGTAAGATTAATCTTGAATTCATATTATAGCCACAACGTGCCACATTTAATTTATAATAAGGGCTTTTTCTGATGGATAGATATTTTGCATCTATCTAATGTCTTTAGAGCCATAGCACAATGAACTGTGCAAATAGGAACCACTACCCTCTTTTGAAATGATATTTGAAATGGAGAAATCAGGAGCAATGAATGTGCTGAGTTATGTTCTCAAGCAATTTTCAGATTGGACACAGTGAAGACCTTTTAAACATCTAGAAGATTGCTTCAACTGCCACTGTCAGCTCAGACATATCATGAATTTTTGTAACTTCAAATAGAAGTGAATCAACTACAATTGCAAGAGGGTAATGGAGATATTTGGACCTTCATTTGGAACAGCCAGTAGTACATCTTAGAAGTTCTACAAGATGAATTTTGTTGGTCTTCCTCCACCTAGACCATATATATGGCTTTAGAAAACCAAGTGTGTTATCAAGATCAAGGTCTTCATATGGCTACTCTTTTGTGACATGTTAAACACAAGAGACATGCTTGATAGGAAAATACTCACCTGATAACATTGATCTCACTTGTGCTTCGTGCTTCACTGGTGCTAGAGAAATCCTGTTGCACCTCTTGTTCATATGTCCTTTCAGCAGAAGATGTTGGGAAAGATTTAAGATCCCATGAAATACAAATCTAGAGTTTTTCCAAATGCTTGTCCTTGGAAGGAGAAGTTTCAGACACAAGGGTTTCTTAGAAATCATGTTCACAGCATGTTGGCATATCTGGAAGTACAATAATGGAAAATTTTTCCAAATGTACATAGCATGTTGGCATATCTAGGAGTGATAAACTTGTATATTCAGAATGTGGCATTACTCCACATGTTGCTGCATGTTAAAATGGACCAATTTCAAATATACGAATTAGTATGAACCATTGAGCTAAAAAATTTATTAAATTGAGCTACAGAAATATTACCATTAGAACACAAAGAATGAGTATGTGCATAGGAGCAATGACCGTCAATAAATGAAAGAAATGCTCTCACGACAAGGATGGTAGAGATTAAACTCAAAAAAAATCTGACGGCTAATTTTTTTACATGATATGGCTCAATGCATATTGAGTTTTTTTTCAAGTTATATAGGATACTATGTGATTCCCCGTGTTTTGCAGTAGGAATTATTAAGTAATCTTTTATATATATATATATATATATATATATATGTATATATATATATATGTATATATATATATATATATGTATATATATATATATGTATGTATGTGTGTATATATATTATAAACTACTTCCCCCTCTCTCTCTCTCTCTATATATATATATATTGTGTCAACAATCAAGCTAGAGTACAAAGGTTATTAGTTATTAATAACAATTAAAACTAGTTTGTCAAGCCATGTTTGAAGAGAAATAAATTTAGTAGACTTCGTAGGAGATTGTAGAAGAAATATTAGAACGTTGGCCAAGATTTTGAATTGCAAGAAACGGAAGATAGGAAAATATTATTTAAAAATCAAGATTTATTAGTACTAATTAGGAAACAAACTAAATGATACCCCGCGCTTTGATGCGTAATATATGAATGAATATATATTAAGTATTATAAAATGGTAGATAGATTTGTTGAAGTATTATGAAAATGATGTGAGGATGATAATTGAATATGTTTGCATGTAAATTTATAGAATTTAACAAATTGTAAATCATGTTACTACATGAGTTTTAGTAAGTAATTATTACAATGGACGATGATGTAGAGTTTTAGGTTTAGCGGGTAGTAAGATGGTTTTGGAGTTGATGATAATTCTGTCAAACCGGAGGGTGTAAAGTTAAAAAGAAAAAAAGGCTTCTCCGGTAGTGAAGCTCGTGCTAGAAATTTCCTAATATCCCGACTTCCGATCTCAACGCCGGCAATCATCTAGCCGTGAACTCGCGAAGACCTCCGCCGCCGCCGCCGCCGCCGCCTCCTCATCTCCCAAGCTCCGCGGCCGCGTGACGGGAAGTGGAGCGCGAAAGGAGGATCCATCCGTCCGGTACACGAAGAGCGCGCGAGCGAGCTCCTCCTCGACGCCGCCGGGCCTCCGGGGAGGATGATACTTCCGCTGGCGAAACTGGGGACGCTGGCGCTGAAGACGATGTCGAAGCCGATCGCCATCCGCCTCAAGACGGAGGCCAGCCGCCACCCTCAGTTCCGCCAGCTCATCATCAACCTCGCCCAGGTGACGCGGCCCCGCCCATTTCCCCTCCCCTCCCTTTCCCCCATTTGTTCTTCGTTGCGCGCTTGGAAATCGTCAGGCCTTGTGAAAAATTGGCGGTAGAATAGGATGTTGAGAGGATTTTGGCCGCCGAGGGTTTGGGGTTTCCCCGGCCTTGTGGTCGCGTAGCCGTTTTACCCTCCCAGGAATGAGGGTTTTGCCGTTGTGTGTCAAATCTTGGCTAGGGGGAATGTTCTTCGATTGCTGAATTCTTTGTGATACTTGTTCTTGTTTTCGAGCTGTCCGCAATATCAGGTTATTTTGGCTAGCTTGTAGAGTCTTGTACATTTTCTGGCGGCCATTTCTTGACTTTGTTGATTAGGATACGCAGAATGGGATTCGTTATAAGAAAATTATGCATTCCTTCCAAATGAGAAGGGTAACTGTACTTATTAATGAGAAGTCTGAATCTGAAAAGAGCACCTTTAGTCATTACGCTAGTGAAGTAGTGATCGAACAATTCTGCTAACAATTTGGCAATTTGTCATCCCTGCATCCTCCTCAGCTGCTACTTCTTTCTTTAACTACTTCAAATAACATTTTGGCCACGAACTGGTTTTGTAGGCAAATCATCGGATCTCCACAAATATCCAGAGAAGAATATATGGCCATTCAACTAAGGTTGAGATTCGGCCTTTGAACGAGGAGAAAGCTGTTCAAGCTGCTGCTGATCTTATTGGGGAGCTCTTTGTTTTCTCGGTATTCATGATCATGTTTTCTTCTTATTCTTTGCTGTTGTAATTTCGGGTTCCGAATTTTGCTTAAATTCTTTAATTTTCAGGTGATTATTATCTTAGTGTCAGACAAACCGTACTTTTATTTGAAAAATATGTTATTTCCATTTATCAAAAACTGGAAATATCCTCGAGACAAGTTGTTTGTTTTTTGTAGACATAAAGAATGCATAAGAACAGTTATAAAATCTAGCCACATGTTACTTCGATGCATGTCTTTTTTGTAAAGTTTGCTGATTTTATTGGTTAACCATCCCCTATGATCCCACGTCAAATTATGACAAATGTTGCCTTCCTGCATGCCTTTTATATAGTTTGCTGTTGTTTTATCTTTGCCATTCATGTGTAGTAGGTTGCTGGGGCTGCTGTAATCTTTGAGGTGCAAAGAAGCGCAAGGTCAGAGGCCCGAAAAGAGGAGGCTCGTAGAAACGAAGTTGAGGTATAAGCTCTGGAATGTGAATAGTTTTGTAACTTGAAATGGGTTGTGTCTTCGCACGGCTATGGTTTTCTTTTTGTTAACATCCACATATTTCATTTCAGTGACTATATTCATTTATGTGTCTATAATCTATAAATAGGAGCCCCCCAAAAAATTCACATAGCTCATTGGTATATCCAAACAACAAATTGTCTGATGCAGCTATTCAATCTTAGGATTATTCTACCAAATGTAACTAAAAAAATTAATCAGTTCAATGGCCTGGGAATAATTGGGGATGAACAGCTATTGTTTACATTGCTGAGAATCGTCGGGATAGCTCTAATATTTCAGTGAAGTCTTGCAAGTGATAACAAACAAGGTAATGCTTGGGCTATATCTTTGGATACAGTTGCATTGTTGGAGTACACTCCAGTATAGGAGTTATTACATTCTAAATATGTGTAGAAGGACTGTAGCAGCAAAGTGCTCTAATATTGGATGACAGCGATATAAGAGCCACAATGTGCTTACCTTTATTTGTGGAATATGAAGTTAAATCAGTCAAATGTGAAGTAGACTGTCTTGTCTGAAGTCTTGTAGTAATAATTCAATTTTGGAGGATAGCAACCATTTGCAATAAATAATCATATGTAAACCTGTACTGCATTTTCACCAAACTGTTGCTATGAAAACCGAAAATACATTTATACCAAAGCTATGCTACACACCTTGCAGTACAGTAGCCTTAATGGGTTGTAAAAGGCCATAGCAGAGCTGCAACCATACAGAGTGCTACAGACTTTGCCTGCAGTTAGTATCAGCCACTACTCAATGCTAAACCAGGGCTATTGTAGTGCTATCATGGGCTTTTCTAACATTCAATAGGTATCAGATCTGTGGGCAATAATATGGCAGCAGGCCAACTGTTCTTTTTTTTTCCTAAAATTGACCATTTATAGTTTTTGTTGCATTGCGTATTTTTATGACCAATTGACATTTTGCATAAATAATCTAGAATTTGATGTGTCAGCAATATCACGTCGTTGACTTGTTCTTTGCTGTTTATTTTCTATGTTATGCTTTATATCATTCAATGTAGATCAGCTTTGTGGATTGTCTTTCTCCTTTCCAAGCAAGTGACAATTACCAGACAGATCTGTTTTGGTGTATGCAGAAGAGGTAGTACTCTTTTCTCTCTGAAAAGGACAAGTGAACAGATAGTAGTCTGAAACACTGGAAATATGCCTTAGGTTGTGGCTTTGTGAGAACCAGAGATGAATGAAACGGACTCAAGTCCAAGAGTAATGTATTGCTATGGTATCCCATAAATCCCAAGTGGAAGTGACATTCCTATATGTACCATATGAAACTGAAGTCTCTGCAACAAAGACTCACTAAGCTTGGTCTTGATCAATAGGTGTTGACCAGAGAACATATTGATATCAACATTATCTTCAATGTGCATGAGTGGCTCTGGTTAGATGATGCATTGTAGTAGCATGTATTCATAAATCATCTGGCCTTTGACTCCAGTTGTTGATGTGCTTTGCCATTATGTGACTATATATCTTTAGTCTTGCTGTTGGTGATGTTATTGACTTGTGTTGCTACTTTTTGTCGATTATTTCTATCATTTTATGAGTTTGAAAAAAAAACCTTTATTTTGTAGGCGTTGAGGCAAAAGGAGGATCAGTTGGCTCGGGAGATAGAGATGGTGAAGCAGAAACTTGGCGAGATAGAGCGCCAAGCTAATTCGCGAGGTCTCTCTGGAGTTCTTTTCAGAAGCAGCAGTGCTCCAGACCAAACAAAGGCCTCATGAGTTTGATTAACTAGGACAAAGACTTCAATGGCAGCATCACAACCAAGTTAATCGATGACTGTGTCCTGCATTACTTGTGATATTGCACATGGATGTGCAGATTTTTGAAGCACGCATCTTGTAGCTTGTGTTTTTCCTGCCAATCACCATGAAAATGGCCCCATAGTTTGAGGTTTCGAACAACTTGTATTTGAGGCTATTTTAACTCTTATCTATGGAAAGCGTTGGAGAACAGTTCCAAGAAGGGAACATCTGGCAAATGCAAAGCAGAATTGTGCTGTGTGTATGTTGTCTGGCAATTCTCGCTGAGTTGTCAACTTGCATCATAAGAAAACTGTATGCCATGAACTTGTCAACATGGGAAGAAGATTGATGCCAAAGCATCTCTGGTTTGTAACTCGTTCATGTTCATATCAGTGTATTACAAGGTAAATTATGCATTCCCTACAATTTTTTTTTGGGGGGGGGAGGGGCGAGCCGTAGCTGCTTTGGCAAAATATTCAGAGAAATACAGGGTGTGAAATACCAAGATGATTTTGGGGGGGGGGGGGGGGGGGCGGAGGGGGGAGGGAGGGCGAGCCGTAGCCTATTAAGGCTGTGTTTTTTTGTTACTCTTCTCAACTCATCTTTCTCGTTTTTCGCGCGCACGCTTTTCAAACTGTTAAACGGTGTGTATTTTGTAAAAAATTGCTTAAAAAAATCAAATTAATTTATTTTTCAAAAAAAAATTAGCTAATACTTAATTAATCATGTGCTAATAAGTCGTTTCGTTTTACGTGCAATGAACATGAGTTCCAAACTCAACCATACGAACTAACAAGAATTGCCAAGGGAACTCGAAGTCCAGATAAAAACAGGCTGCTATATTGATGAACTTGCACCAACTAAAACCTAAACCCACCTAAAAGGCTGCTGTTGCATGTTTGGTTGGCACTCACATAATTGGTTGCAACAATTGCTTATCTTTTAGCTATCTTAATTAGTTGCTTTTCTGATAGGAATCCACATATTAGTTAGGCCGTTAGCTCCCATAGCTTGCAACCATCACAATAGAATACCCCATGGCCTATGGGCCTTCAAGAAAAAAAAAGCATTTCATTATCCAAAAAGATGCAAAAGGATTGTATACGACATTGATGAGATAAGCAATACAGGTTGCAAAAGTCCAATTGATCAAGAAAGGTATCAAGGACTCTCAACAACTAATTGTACTGGAAGACAAAAAAAAATAAAAGGTAGTAGCTACAGAGTAAATAATAATCACAATATATATCTGAACCAACCAAAGAACACTTCTGTAAGAATCATCAGAGGTAGTACTCAAGAAGCACTGAGCTGAATATTCAGACCCAGCAAATTTTGTAACCCAAACTGCATCTAATCTGCAACACACAAACATAACACAACACACACAGTAAAAATAATACAGGTTTCCTGCAGAATACGCCAATCTTGCTGTTGATCACTCATAGGATCCAACAACTCCTTTGCTTCCTGGTGTTCTTCTTCTTCGGCTTTGGCGGGCAAAGTACAACTTTGATCGCCGAGTCGAATACAGACTTCACATTCTGTTCATCAATCAATCACCATTAGAACCGATACAATTTTTTTTCTTTAATATGCATGAGAGCTACGTGTCATTTCATTAAGAGAGATGAAAAACATGGGAGCTGAAATGCCTCGCTGACCCAAAACATATCATTTTATTTCATTAAGAGAGAAAAAAAACATGAGAAGGGGAGCTGAAACGCCCCCACTTACCCAAAACACATACAAGGCTTATGTGGCCCAAAACTAAAAGACGTTGGCCCAACCAGAAAGAAAACTTGCTACACCTCAAAAGCTAGCTCAAGAGGTGAGGAACTTTTCTTACTTTTAAGTTGGTTTAACTCCTCCTAAATAATCAATGTGAGACTATTTCCATCAGCTTACACTTATACTACAGCGAATTATAAGGACAGTTTCAGATATATAATAGGTATGTACTTGGTTCCCGTTGCTTCTATATTATCTAACCGGCTTTGGACTACCTAAAAGTAGCACCAGCTTGATCCATACTATATATAATGCTGTGTGGATGAACAATGTCAGGTAGCAATATCACTGAACTAACAAACTAAATCCATGTATGGTACAGTACTATTATACCAACTTGTCCATGTTCTTCATACCTGCTGCGTCTTGGAGCTGCATTCGATGTACGCCGCGGCACCTATCATCCTCTTCAGCTCCTCCCCCTGTTCATGCACAGCAGCAGGAAGGGCTCAGTTGCTGTCACACCAAATTCTGATCTTAATGTGGAAGATTGCAGAAGGTGATTATTGTGTTGTGCACATGAACTGAAACGTAGAAAAACTTGAGCATATGCCCCTCATAGTGGGTGGAGTATATGACACTTGTGGATTTCGATCACGTATCACTTTTTGCGTTGCGCTGTTTTTAAGTTGAGCTGACCTGTGCAGTGGAAATAGGTGCTAGACCAGGGTGGTCCAGGAAGAACTGCTTGTCCTCACGCAAGTCTGCAAGTATTCGGTTCTTATCAGACTTTGTTGCCAATGTTTTTTCTTATGTTTGTAAAAATGTCAGGTCATCTTACCAAGCTTCGTTCCAACTAATACGATTGGCACATTAGGAGCATAATGCCTCAGCTCTGGTATCCACTGCTCAACAAGGGGGGAAATGATTTGTCAAAATTAGGAGAAAGTATTAGAGAGAAAATCAAGAGTAGTTTTGTAGTTGAGTAATGTGTAACCTTCTTATGAATATTCTCATAGCTCGCTTTGCTGATGAGGGAAAATGCTAGTAAAAAGACATCAGCTCCTCTGTAGCTGAGAGGCCTCAGCCTATTGTAATCCTCTTGTCCTGTAAAGGCCAACAAAGTTGTCAGAAAATACAGATTCGATATCCTCAACGCAGAGAAGGTTGTAACTTGTAAGGTATATTTGTTTTGCTATTTTTCAATTCAAACTGATGCAGTTTTTTTTATTAATTAGATCACCTGGTTATGTATATGATATGCTGATAATTACAGAATCTAAACATTAGTATTCGCAGAGGGAAAATCTGAATATGCTATGGACATGTAATATGTGACATTACAAGAAAACTAGCATCAAGTACAAGGGGCAATGAAAATCCAAAAAATAGCATGCCATGATAAAATCTATAAAATTGGACTTCTGTTCTAAATCAGTTATACTACTTAACAAAAATAAAGACAGAACATTGAAGCAGGCAAACAAATGTGCAACTTTTTTTTCTGAAATCCAACACATACCAGCAGTATCCCAGAGCCCAAGGTTCACTGTGTTGCCGTCGACGACCACGTTGGCGCTGAAGTTGTCGAAAACCGTTGGCACATAATCCTACACCAAAAAACCAACCACCACAAGAAGAAAGAAGCCTGAAGATTCATTCAGCAGAAGCCAAGAACAAGAACTCAACAGCATGCAGAAGAAGCCCAAGCCAATGAAAAGGAGCTCAGCTCACCGTGGGGAAAGTGTTGCTGGTGTAGGAGATGAGCATGCATGTCTTGCCGACGGCGCCGTCGCCGACGGTGACGCACTTGATGAACCTCGCCGTGCTCATCGTCACCTAAGCTAGCTTGCTTCTTCTTTGCCCTGGAACTTGTTGGTTGGGTTTGGTGGTGAAGTGGTGGTAGTGATGGATGGGTGGGCAAGAGGAATGGGCAATATATATGTACTACTGCTACCTTGTACCCGGTTGTCTGAAACGGCCTTGACAATTACTCAAAGGATGCTGGGGATAAAAGGAGAGGAAGACAGATTGGTCTTAGTGGGCATTCTGTTGGCTGGTTAGTGATTAGTGCTGTGGTGTTCTCAGCTCACTATCAATCAGAGCTCATGTGTGTAATCTTTGAAATGAGCGGCAGCGGCAGCTAGTGCAGTGCAGGCGGATGAAGCTGATGATGATGGGGTTTTGTGCATGCTTGCTTCACACCGCTAGATGGCCCCACCAAATCGGCCTTCAAATGACGCGCGTAATAATGTTTGATATGGCACAAGCGATCATTAGTTTAAGCAATATAGGGTTGGGGGTTGCGTCTTACCTAAACCATGTAGTGATAAACCCCAAGAGAATAGGGTTAAAATACATGCTTTATGATGAATGAAGTTTCTTTTATTAAATAAAAAGATGGCAACCCTCCTGCCCTCTTATTTGATGAATGAGGGTTTTTAATACTCGAAAAGGTACCACAAGTTAACACGTAAATTTATAGTACTTTTTGGTAACTTAATATTGTTTGAGAAATTTTATTTTTTATCATTGGCAGCGCTCAATTCTATGATTTATTATCAACAAACACAAGGTCTATAATATGCCCAAGGGTGCCTTCGGAAGAGAAGGCTGAGAACTTCTCTCCCACGAATCTAAAATGGGGTGGCTCATAACATATGATTAATTAAGTATTAAAAAACTTGAAAAATAAATTAATATTATTTTTTAAGTATCTTTCTTATAGAACTTTACAATAAACGCATCGTTTAGCCTCGCTTTCCACGTACATGTTTTTCGAATTGTTAAACAATGTGTTTTTAAAAAAAATTATAGGAAAGTTACTTTTAAAAAATTATATTAATCTATTTTTAAAGTTTTCAACTAATATTTAATTAATCATATACTAATGAGTTACCACGTTTTCTATGCAGAGAGAAGTTTTCAACTCCTCCCGCACACACGCTAAATGGTTTTCTTCCCCTTTTGCTATTGCCATCCGTTAACCTCCACTAGCTCTTTGATTTTTTTTCATAATGCCAAAAAAATACATTAAAGAGATTTGCAATATCTACTGCTATTTTACGGTCAGTTGCAAATAACTCAACTAAATCTACTATTATTTCAATGTTAGTGAAAAAAGAAACTAATTAAATCTTGGCTTGCTTAGTACATGTTACATTTTTAGGGGCAAATGATCATTTCGTAGGGGCTAACGGAGGTGAACTAATTTTTCCTCTCTCTCTCTCTCTCTCTCTCTCTCTTTTCTGATGCATTCTGCATTTTTCTCTGACTAACACAGCACAGCACAGCACAGCACAACAGCCAGTGGATATATGACACAGGTAGCTTCGCCGGCGGTTGGGGCAGAATGATAGTAGGAGCACCATAGCTGGCAATGGCATATTGGCATTAGCTGCTGCTGCTGCCGCCTTTCGTTGGTGCTGGCAGCAGGCAGGTTTTGGGTGCAGCTAGCCTCCTTTGCTTTTGTTGCTTTGAGTGCACGGCCAGGCCAGCCCACGGCCCGAAACCGCTCTACTACGGCTACCGGCCGGATTATTCCATGCATATTATCCGTCCAATTCAGCTTCTCGCGCACTTTATGGTTAAGTGCCGGTTGGTTGGTTAATTGCGGCGAGATGGCACTAGCGGTCGATCGATGGATGCATTTGTTTAATTATGATGATGCCAAGACGCTGCTGCGGCCACGGATCTTCTACGAATGCATGCACGTGTAGTTGCGTAGGTTCAAGTTAGGCGTTGACTAGGATTATTTCTTCGAACGGGTATATTTGAAATTAGGATTATAACAAATTAATACATCCAACGTCATATAGCTTGACCGTATGGGACCGTATGAGAGTAAATTTTTTTTATAAAGTTACAACTACAAACTCAATATGCATGAAGCCATAAGATGAGTTGTTAGATCTCTCTCATGTTTAATTTCAACCAATATCAACCGTTTATGTTGTGTGCAATTATTATTACATATTAATTACTATAAATTTTTATTTTAACTTATTTAGTACCCACTAAATATAGTTATTATTAATTATTCTCAATTATTTGTTTAAAAAACGTTCTATCCTGATTGTTGCCCACAACAACATGCAAGGTTTCATTTGAGCCTTCTTACAAACTAGAGTATTAGTAGAGTATTAGAGCATCAGATACAAGCTTAACTGAACGACACTGAATTTTATTTTAGGTAAACCTATTTTTAAGTTCCGAATCAATTATACAATAAAAATTTCGACATGGACCATAAAAATTAATATTTCCATTATGATTAACTAGAAAAAATACTCATAGGTTACAACGGATAAACTAATATTATAACAAATATAAAAATATTAGATGATTAGGGTTCAGTTTTTCATGATATGAGCCTTTAAGAAAATATATTCCTAAAGAAATAAAGAAAGTTCAAAAAAAAAGAAAAAAAGGTCTCTTTGTACCCTCCGACCTGCTAGGGCATTCGCACACACGGCCCAGTAGTGTTGCGGCCCAGGGAGGGAGGCCGGCCCGACGCTGGATCAATCTGAGCTGTTCATTTTGATCGATGGCTCGGATTGATTCCGAATCCATCAAAACCGCCGATGAACCCTAACCCTAAATTCGCTTTCCTCTTCTTTTCCCCATCGCGAGCTACCTCTTCCCACCGCCTCTCCCCCTCCGCCGCTCCCTCTCTGTCCTCCCTCTTCCCCCACCGACGGCGCCTCTCCCCCTTTGCCCGCTCCCTCTCCGCAAATCCTAAGCGACGATGGAGGCTGCTCCCCTTCTCCCTCCCCAGCATGGCGGCGGCAGCGGCAGCTACTGCTCCCCCTCTCTGGCGTGGTGTGAGGCTGATCCCCCCTCCCCAACTGCCCCCTACCCTCCTCAACATAGAGCCGACGGCGGCTATTGCTGCTCCCCCTCCCCAGCATGGTCGCAGCAACGGCGGCTTCTTCCCTCCCCAGCGTGGTGGCAGCAGCTGCCCCTCCCCTTCCCGACTGCCTCCTCACCTCTCCAACGTGGAGCCGACGGCAGCTGCTGCTCCTCCTCCCCAGCATGGCAACGACGGCTGCTTCCCTCCCCGGCATGGTGGCAGCAGCTGCCCCCCTCCCCAGCTGCCCCCTCACCTCCCCGACGTAGAGCCGACGGCGGTTCTCTCCGGCGTGGCGGCGGTTTGATTTGTGAATATTTTGAGGATTTTGTTGATTTGGGAAGTTGATTCAGTTTATTGGGGATCAAATTCATGAGCTCTAGATTAAATTTGGCTTTTTGTGTTGTTTTTGTTGTCTGTTGTTGATTGATTGATTTGGAGATCTAGTTCGGGGATTTTTTTTTTAAAGACGGATTCGAAATCAAATGACGGACGAAACGGACAAACGAAAGCCTTATAAATGTTTTTATTAGGTATATAGATTAACTAATTCGTAATAACTGTCCGAATAATGTTACAAGGTACTATTGCAATCCCGATTGTTCTTTGGACAAATAAAATGCAAGACAAAATTAAAAAATAAAAGATAGAAGTACATCGTTTTTCATTCTCATAACATAGAGAATTCTGGTCTTCTAGATTATATCATGAGAAATTGACGGATAAGTTGTTTAAAATAAAAATAGGCACCTCCATCTTTTTAAATTTATCACGCGGTTTTTACTCAAGCTCCGCCACTCTATAACAAGGAAAAAGTCTAAATTGTCCCCTTAAACTATTGTGACAGTATAAATTACCTTTTCAAACTATAAAACTAGACATTTCAAACCCTAAACTTTACAAACCCAGACAAATTACCCCCTACTCAATCCTGACGCTTTTCATACTACGTGATGCGCACTTAGGCTGGGTTCGTTTCTAACTCTTCCCAACTCATCTCTCTCGTTTTTCGCGCGCACGCTTTTCAAACTGCTAAACGGTGTGTTTTTTGCAAAAAGTTTTTATACGAAAGTTGCTTTAAAAAATCATATTGATTCATTTTTGAAAAAAAAAATTAGCAAATATTTAATTAATTATATGCTAATGTGTCGCTCCATTTTACGTGCTGAAGAGATTATCTCCCAACACCAACTTTCAAACTCAGCCTTAGCTATGGTTTTTACCACCTGGCAATCCAGTCAACGCAAAAAATAAAGAAATTGGGTCCCACGTGTCAAGTGTTATCCACTCATCCTTCCCCTTCCTCTGTTCTCTCTCCCATTCACGGTCTTGCTCTACGAGCTCGCCTGTCGCTGGGCTCCAGTGCACCACCCCAACAAGGCACCTCAAGCTCGCTGGATGACCTAGGTTACTTCAAGCTCACCTGCTGCCGCCACATCGTAGAGGGAGTTAGAAGAGGACCTCGAGCTTGACTAGGCGACAGCAACAACGGAGGGGGCGGATAAGGCGCTCGAGCTTGCTTCCACAAGTTTGTGGAGGAGACGGAACGAATCTGGAGCTCCACGAGGTGACCTTGGAATTCGCCATGGCAGCAGCGTACTGTTTAGCCCATCAAGCTGGAGCTCCACGGACTCCTCGCGTCGGAGGTCGATGAGGAGACACGCGGTGACGCCGGCCCATCGAGCTCGCCTTCCACGGCGTCCTCGCGTTGGAGGTCAAGGAGGAAGCGCGCGGCGGTGGATGGCCTCAGAGAGGACGAGAGGGCAAAGGCGGAGGTCAGGGAGGATGGGGAGAAGCAGAAGAGGTTGGGGAAGAGGGCAAGAAGTCACCAGATCCGCCCGCCAGCGGGGGTCGCCTCCCACACGCCGTCGGCACCGATCTTCTCCGTCACTGAGGCGCCACCTAGATCTCATGCCGCCGGCACACCGAACCTCGTCGCACCCTCCTCGCCATCTCGCTTCGCCATCGCCACGGGGGAGAGGGCCACCTCTGCTCACCAAGCTTAGCGCCCCTCGTCTTCGCCGCCGCCTCTATGCTGCCCGGGGCCGTGGTCAACGAGGACTCGGCCCTGGCCGGTCTTTGCCCGTCGGTCCACCGGTCTGCCAGTCCGGCCTCGACCTCCTCCTAGCCTCGGACCACCTCCTAGATCGATGCGGGCCATGGATGCCTCCGCCACCGCACCACCAGGGGGACCCCCGTCCTCGCCTCATTGTCTACCGGGTCACCAGCCCCGACCAGCTCCTCATAGGCCAACTCCTCAAGATCCACCGTGGCGAGGCCACAACGCTGGGACGGCGAGCTATGCTCCTGTTTGGGGGACAAATCCTCCTCCGTCACTGCCTTGGAAGTTGGACCAGGAGAAGGGAAGAGAACGAAGAAAGGGCCATGACCGCCTGACATGTGGGCCTATGTTTTTTTTTTCTCTAACTGGATTACCATGTTGTTGCCACGTGTGCCAGTGTACGTCAAAATATCTTGTTTCGTAGTTTTGGCATGGGGTTAATTTTGGACTTTTTTCCTTGTAACAATATCAGCTTGCACAATGCACGTAAACGTGCAATAGCTGACCTGCGTACTAGGGTAGGCGACCACTGGTTTGCATATAGAATCATCTTTTATGGAGGATGCTTGCTCCCTGACTCCCTGTGCATGCAAAGATATGGCACTCTTCAGTTTAACTTAGTCACCCACCAGATTATGATGATACGGTGACCGGCTATATTTGGTAGTGTGTACCTTTGTGGTTGTGTCTGCCTCTTTTGTGTACTAAATTTCTTATGCTACTGCTACTCTTACGTTTTGAGAGAAGACACTTATGCTGTGTTGCCGCGTTCTGGGTGCCACCTCGCCCGTATTTTTTGGTCGAGGAGGAACATAAGGGTTTGTTCTCTTCAGAGAAAAAACAGAGCATTTGTATTTCTATGGACTAATTTCTACGAGTGTACATTGATTTATAGAAATGTAAGTATAATGAAAAAATAAATTTTTCTTTCCTCAAGTTGTAGAGAGAAAATATAAAAAAAATTTATCCGCTCAAATCTCTTGGAAAATTCAAATGGATTGAAGTGTGCATGTATTTTTATTCCTCTATTTTTTCTATTTCTATGAGTTAAATTTTTTTCACTCGTTGGTTCATCAGTGTGCAGTGCATAAATACTTCCTCCGGTTTTTTAAGTTTGGTGCTGTTGACTTTTAGAGATAAAATTTGATCATTACTATTAAAAATATTATTGTTATTTATTTTGTTGTAATTTATTTTATCATTGCAATTACTTTTAACATAACTTATATTTTTTTATATTTACATAAAAATTTTAAATAAGACGAATGATTATATGTTTAAAAGTCAATGGTGTTAAACATTAAAAAAAGATAAAAGTCAATTATGTTAAACATTAAAAAACGGAGAGGGTTAACTAGAAACCAATTTAACCAACAGGATAATCGAGCTAATTAAGAGAAATTAACGAAATGCAATGCATGTCGATTGTGTTGTGAACTTATGTGTTTCGACCACTTTGACATGATAGATCAAGCTTGCATAGTGTACGTGCACTGTGCTTCTTTCTTCTAAAAAAATGGTGACATTAGGTTTACAATCTTGCAATGAAAAATCCAACTAATCTGTCCAGCTACTATTGACACAGTTTCTAAAATGTGTCCAAATTTTGAGCACTCGCAAAATCCCAAGTCACATCTGCACTCAGTGCACTGCACTCTACTTAACAAAAGTAGAACAGCAACAATAACAGCCGACTTCAGGTTAAGTTTACACAATGGTTTGTGAGAGTGGATAAGGGTTCTGGGCTTCTGGTAAAAAAAAGGGAATACAAATACTCAGACAACAGGTTCAAAAGAAATGGCAGAAAATAGCTAAGGAATTCCTCCTAGGACTTACATCCACAAATTTTTCTGATGGTATTATTGCTACCACCCAACCGTACAATTGATGCTCAGTTAGCAATCTGAGAGTGATACCCAGTGTTTTAGTGCCACTGTAAAAATGGGGGAAGACAACATTGGCAGCGATTTCACACTGACATGCTCCAGGAAGCTTTGCTATTGCAGGTCTTCAATCTTGTCACATGGTTGGCATTTCAAGCACTTGAAGGACATCTTTGAACTCAAACTCATGTGGTTCTTTGTTGAAGCGCTCTACAAGCCTGTACCTCACATCATTCAGGTAGAATGAGTGAGCAGTCTCTAAAAGACATTTCGCCTCTGAATCAGTCAGTTTACTGGTGAAAACAACATCTCCTCGGATAAGCACTGTATCCTTCGTTTCTGCAAACTCTGTATAATGAGTGATTGTATAGTAAGGACTTGCTTGAGTGCCCCTTGCTTTGTAGTCTTCAAGTCCGGTGAAGATCATATGCGGCATCTGAACTGGGATGTTCAATAAGAAAGGATAGAACAAAAGGCCTAAATATTAGAAAAGTGCTGAAAATTCTAGTAAACTAAATCAATTAAACCAGATATACAGAAGAGGTGAAAAACTGTACACAAAC
This sequence comes from Oryza officinalis, assembly GCA_008326285.1. Lineage (NCBI taxonomy): Eukaryota > Viridiplantae > Streptophyta > Magnoliopsida > Poales > Poaceae > Oryza > Oryza officinalis. The sequence continues at coordinate 21,999,902 of BDMV01000002.1, forward strand.
CTATTATATATGGTTTTCCATTGCAGAGTAACAGGAAAACATACAAATACTACTACCAGTCACCATGGAAAAGGAGGTGCAGGATACTAAACATAAAAATCAAATGCTGAAAATGGCTACAGCACCTTAGTTTCTATACTAACTTGCATGTGGATAGGATATTAGACACAAACATGAACCATATGAAATATAACCAATTACTTTTACTTCTACACCCAGAAAATGGATCAGGACGTGGGTTCAACATATAATTGTTCAATTAGTAATGCACCACTGCATCTTAATGTGCAGAACAGGTAAATATATTATTGCTATAAAGGCCTGAGCTTGTGCAATGATCTAGCATGAATATTAAACTGATGTGTAGAATTTATGTACAATTCTGGTGAGGCAGTAATTTATCATGTTAATGTGGTGTCAGTGCATTCGCCATCCTTGATCAAAATATTCCAAAAAATAAGGAAACCTCACTTATTTCATCTAGCGGTAATCAACAAAACATTTGACATAAAGTTAGATACTTCCAGAATAAGAGGTAAACGAGATTTAGGTTCCATCCTTGATCAAAATTGTCCACAAAAAAAGGGGGAAACATCACTTGTTTCATTTAATGGTGATTGACAAAACGTTTGACATACAGTCAGATACTTCCAGTATAAGAGGTAAACAAGATTTCATATTAACTTGCAATTCAAAAGGCAATAGCTACGTAAGGGACTGAGATATAGAAACGCTATATTGAACACATAAAGATTAGTGAAACAACAAAAGATAATTACCACTATATGGAAAAGACTGAGTAATAACCTTGCATGAACATGGTAGTATATCCAGTTCCTTTCCACAAAGGGATAACAAAATGCCGGCTACAAACAAAATGAAATGAAATTGGGAGGCAAACAGAAAAATCATAACAACAAATAATTCAAATCAACAAAGAAATACCATGTAGCTGATCTTTGCTCCATGAGATGGTAAAGCTTTGCACTCATAGATGCACCTATATGACCTCTCCCCAGGTGGTACTATTGTTCCAAGAAACAAAATTTCAGCCAAGTAAATTGAAAAAAAAAAATGAAATGAAACAAAAAAAGATATGAGATAACAATACATAATGCAGCTGACAGGATGTGAAAAATAGAAAAATCATGCTTTACGATTCCCTTATGGAATGAAATGCTTTAGTACTGGAGTCTGGACTATTCTGGTGTACTGCTATCATATATATCATTTATGCATACAAAAAAAACTAGTCATGGATAATTGTGTAATTAATTCTAACCACCTGGTGGCAAAAAGAGTTATCACACCATAAAAGAAGAGGCAGTTGTAAAAAAAATAGGAGTACTGAGTAGTTTAGCCTACCTGGATTCTCTTCAATTTACCCTCATACCCTCATGATCCATAGTAGCAAGATGAACTCAACATAACTCTTTAAAATGTCAATCTTACCACATTTCCACTACACTGCATGTTCAGTGGTGGAGCTACTAAGATGCATAGTTCGCAGCTATACAGCTACAGCTGTAGCTTCAATGTTGTTGGCACAATGCAAACTATATATCCCTATTAATATGTTCGTGTATAAATATATAGTGCTCCATGAATAAGCCCAACAGAGAAAAAAAAGCTTGTCTTAGAATAATCTGTAAGCTGCAAATCATCATTAGAACTAGTTTGTTCTGCACCTCCATTATCAATATCATGGCTCCACCACTGGCATATATTGCGATATTTGGCCAATATTTGTTCAGAAAATGAAACTACATGCAGAAATTATTGCCCGATATGTTCTTTCCTTAGTAGGAATTCCTAGCATCCCTATTAACAAAGATGCTAGAAAGTTATTTTCAACAAATCCCGGGTGACCGAGGTGAGCACATTCCAACGGAAGATTGGTTTGTTTGATTTCTTGCTTTTAGATACTAACTTGCAGTTGTTTTGGCTAATTCTGAAAACATAACGGAGAATGAAATCAGGACGATTTTCTAGTGCAGACATTGGAGAGGATCTCGTCAATGGCACATGAAAAACGGAACAGAAAAAAAAAACGAAAGGAAACGAGGAGGCACTGACGTCATCCCAGGCGGCGACGAGGTGGTCGGGGGAGAGGCCGCTGGCGCGCTCGACGTCGAGGATGGAGCCGAGCGGCTTGGGCTGCAGTGGGGTGAACCCGCTCGCGAACCGCGAGTAACCCCTCCGCGGCGGCGCCCAGCGGGAGAGTTGAGCCGGCGCCGCGGGGTTCGGCGAGGGAGGAGGGGCAGGGCCCCCGCCGCCGCGGGAGGGAGCGGGGCGTCGGGGTGAGGCCGCGGGGCGCAGAAGCCGCAGGGGTAGCCGCCGCATCGCCGGAGAACGGTGGATTGAGCCGGTGAAGGCCGTGGGCTTTGGAATTGTTGGAGTTGATGGTCTCTGCTGCTTGCGGAGGTGGGACTTGGGCCGTGCCGGCCCGGCCCGGCCCATAGTGCTCGAAACCGCTGCCATCGATTTTTTTTTATTTTCACATTTTTTATTAAAATATTTAAAAAATAATTTTTCGTTTCAAAAATTTACATATTTACACGCCTAGGAGGGCGTCCTTTCAAAGAGCGTTAAAAGGTTTAAATGTAAATTTTTTATCTGTATTTAAACCTTTTACGTTGGTCTTAATTGCTAAAAAAGTAGTAATACTTATTCGATACTTTAAATGGTCTTAAATGGAAAATTAATAAATTAAAAAGTTGTAGGCCTTATCGAAATCTACAATTTTATATAAAGTTTATCTTCATCAAATATTGTTTGGAATGTAGATATGAGATTTTGTTAAAATAGATTTTAGATTTTGTAACAAATATTTGAACATATGAACGATCTTAAATGAAAAAATTATTAAGTACAAAGATATAGATCTTTTTGAGCTTTACGATTTTTATATAAAATTTGATTTCATCCGATTTTATATAATATATTTTTAAATTATAAAATCATAAAGTTAACAAGTTAGGCTAAAAAATTTACATTTAAGCCTCTTAACTTTTTCTGAAAAGGTGATTTTTTAATAACGCCTTCTTATAAGGCGTTTATAGGGCGTGAGACGTCTAGATTTGTAACTTTTCAAAACTAAAAATTATTTTTAAAATATTTTAATAAAGAATATAAAAATAAAAAAAATTGTCGCTCCACTCGATGCCAACGTGCTCCTACCGATCGCCACCATGGATCCTCCCTAAGGCCTCAACGCCTGAATGCCTGATGTGCTCCCATCTGTTGCGACGACACACCCACACGAGTCGTTGATCGCTGCCTACTTGATTGCCAAGGACCCAAGTCCCAATGTGGCTGTGGCTCACTTGAAAATTTGACAATCTAACCCTTTTTAAAAACTTATTATAAGAATAAATCATGTCAAAAACTTATTTTAAAAATGAATCGAGATCTCAGCATCATAGTGGTTGATGTTAAAGTATAATATCTTAGTGCCACACCTTTGGTGCTAAAAACCATTGCTACGGTAGCATGAAAGCCCCATCAGCAGGGCTCAACGTCATTAGCATTGGCGCTGACCTTATTACCTGTTAAATAAGTGGCAAAGCAAGTGTATGTGTTATTAGCAGGTGGTACAGTGGGAGGTGGCCATCCTTGGGCGATCGTTCGAATCTTCTCATGTCATATTTTTTTTCTCTTTTTCTCATTAATGGTCGACGTACGTGCTATATAATTAATATTTTAACCAACGAAAAAATTGGCCAATGGTTTATTACAAAAGAAATCAAAAGGTAAGAAATAGGAGAAAATAACTTGCTGTTATTTTTTAACTGGCAAGTGAGGTCAACACCATGACCAGTGGTGCTAGTAAGTTATACTTCAGCGTCAAACTCTATGATATTGCGGTTCTGACTTATTATTTTTAAAGTAAATTTTTGACATGATTTATTTTTTAATAAGTTTTTAAAAGGGTTAGATTGTCAAAATTGCAGATGGCTCACACTGGCTTGGCTATTGGCTGGCTGGCTCGGTGAAGCAAAATAAACATAAGAGGATTTTTAAAAAAAAATTCAATAAAAATTACAAAAACAGAGGTATGCAGACTGAAATAGTAAATCAAACGTCATGTCAAACAACCAAAATTTGACAAGGTATATACCTTTTTAAGAAAAATGCACCCTGTCAAACTTTGGATGTTTCACAAAATGCTAAACTTGTGATTTTAGCCAACCAACCTCTATTTTTATAATTTTTTATTTAAATGGTATTATTTCTAAAAAATTCATGAAAGTGGGAAATCATTTTATATTTTTTTATTTAAATGGTATTATTTTTTAAAAAAATCACAAGTGGGAAACACGTGGGAAACCCGAAAGCAAGGAGGGAAAAATGAAAAATTGGGAGGGGAAAAATGAAATCAAGGAGGGAAACCTGAAGAAATTCCTGAAACAGTGGGAAAACGAAATGGACTATCTTCGTATGGTTTCAGGCTTTTAGATTCAGTCCATTTTTTTGCTCTGCTGACTCTGTGGGATTTAAATTGTCTCGTCAAATTATCTAGGCAGGAAATTAACTCTGCACTGTGATTTTTTTTAAAACATCCACTGCGAATTTTTTAGACAAAACTTAACGACAAACAATTTACTAATAATAAGGATATAAAACTTAACGACAAACAATTTACTAATAATAAGCTAATAATAAGGATATAAAGTTGTTATCTCGTTAAAAACCTTACGCCTTACGTCTTATAGTAGGACCCTCCGTAAGAAAAAAAAAGTACGACAATTAGCTTATATTGTTACATTATTCGTTTTGATTGGCATCGTCATCATCGTTGTTAATGCCAAATTCCGCCAACGCATCGGCCATTGCATCGGCATTTTCTGGATCATATAGACAGTGTTGTGTCCGTTGATCTGCCTCCATCCAGTCTTTACGGCAAAAGATTGCATCATCTATCTCGGGTGCAAGGCATGATATCTGTTCTTCAATAATTCTTCTAACCTTGCTAAATGTTTGCTCTGAATAGATGGATGACACCAAAACCAATAGAACATCCCGTGCACTAATAATTCTTTTGGCAGTACACTGAAATGCACCTCGTATGCATAATAGTACAACCACAAGAGAAAGAAGTTTCTTCACAAATCCAGATGGCTCAAGCTGTCAAACATACGATATTTGGGTGTTGGGGGGGTGGGGGTGCAGGTAGTAGCAGAGGGAGTAGTATTACTAGCTATAGTATTATGCATGCTCTTGTACATACTAAATTCTTACTTGATGGCGTAGACAACATTGGAGCTAGTACACTACCTCAACGTTGACATGCCCATAAATACAAGTTTTGCTTTGACTATTATGACGTGAACCATTGATTCCTGGAAAAGAACACATGTTATAGGTCTTGTTTGGTTAATCCCCATGACAAAGGGATTAGAGGGGATTAATTTCACACCTCCAATTCCCCTTCAGCCCCCTTGAGAGAGGGATTAACTTAACATGCCCATTTTGGGAATTTTTAACCAATCAGGAAATTCCAAGCAGTTGATATCCTCATTCAGATATCAGGAAGTGTTAAGTAAAATCCCCCAATGGATATTCAACAAAGATGCTCCAATTATGTACATTAACTCCAGACAGATAGTAGTATAGAGGAAAACTAATATGAACAGAGGTAGCATAATTATGCCATACTATAGACGGCAAAGGTCAAAAGAGGATATGATACTATCTTAAAGACCAAAACAAGTTGCCAGAGCAAATCATCAAACGAATGTGCACTTCCAAAGCCTGCTCCCTATCTTTGTTTATTCTTTAGTACTCTAGCCATTGTCGCAGCAGTAAAGAGAGCCTCTTTCTCAAACGGCGAGAGCTGGATATCCCTGCGATGCCAGTACAAATTAAAAGCCATAAGAAATAGCCATGGAAGGAAGCAACAGTTTCTTTGCTGATTATTGCTAATAATATGCAACATTGGCTGCTAAGCAACGACCAGTCTACTGACAGATTTAGAAACCTGGCGGCCACTGTGGTAGTGAAATAAATACTCACGGGTTGATTTTTCTCATATTATGAAAAGCAGATACAAAACTCTCAGATATCTGTAGGAGAGTCGCTCCAATCTTCTCTGTTGTATCACTATCTTTGCTAGAATCGCATTCTAGATGCAGGCAGACCTGAAAATACACAATGATTAACCGAAGTGGTAGATTATATATTTGTACTGACTGGAAATGTATCAAAATAACATGAGGAACGGGAAAATTTTAATACAAAGATCTCAAATATTTTCTTGCTTCAAGTTGATTAATGATGACATTCTCAGATTATGGTCTTGAGTTAAAAAAAAAAGGAAACATGCTACATTCACTGGAATGCATGTAGCAAGGTTCAGCTGCATGTAAGCAATTAGGATGAAGTGATCCACACTGCTAAGAGATGAACTGTGCGCTGGTAAGCCATATAAATTAGGAAATTATTTATGCACAACTAAACACCACTACAGCACACACAAGCTATATTCTATAGTGGAACGCAGATGCTTAGGGCTGGTTTGCGGCTGCTGCAATGTGCTGGCTGCACAATTGTTTGAAATCTAGATAGTTGAGGAACTTAACTAAATATAGTATAATTCTTCTATTACAACTCAAAATGATATCTTCAACTACCAGTTACAACCATAATTAGAAATATATGTTTTTTTGGAAGAGCCACTACTATCCAAGTATTGCCCAATGCGACAGACTTATATTTGTCACTCTAGACTGTTATCAATTTATCATGCTTGGGAGAAAGCAAAAAAAACAAACTCTAGACCTCAAGGAGCTATGCTGTCACAGAACAAATATAAATAAATTTATGCACCATTGCGATAGTCTGCATAGCAAAATTTTGAAGTTCCTAACCTGGTAAGCGTTTGCTAAGAGCAGCTGGACAACTTCTGAACTCATCTTTTTAACAATGGCTTTTGTGGTTGCGGCCGTTGAAAATAAAGTCAGTACATTTTCCAATGTCAAATTGTGTTGTGAATTATCAGATCTCCGAGTACGAACTGCAGGCTACAAAGAAAAGGGTAGACAACAATTATTACATCTAAGACTTTACTTCCACTACGAAAGACAAAATGAACAGGAAGTGTACGTGATAATGATCAAGAAATTTACATATTGCTGCATGAAAATATCAAGAATGCAAGTAGCTCTCTCTACTCCAAAACAAATTATGTTGTGCCTGAATGCAGTCCAAAAAAAAGATATTGTCATTATTTCTGAGATATGTTTCCTCCTGTTCTTTGAAAAATATTTAATGTGGCTATTTGATGGGAAATGTTACCTAAAAAATCAAAAGTTGCTTACTACAAATAATTTAATATATCTAAAATTCTAACGTGGGCTACGGGAACTAAATTCTAATCTTCTATAGACATTTCTAGAACAATCATTAACCAATCCTACATATAAAAAGTAAGTAATTCAGAGTGATTAGAGCATTTAGTTCAGAGGTGCCAGGCTGACAGCTGATATTAGCAAGTTCGCAAAATGTTAGCATCAGCACAAGAACCAAATTGTTTTTTGGAATTAGAATACATTTCCATTTGACCGAATTCAAGGCAATTCAGTCTGTTAGATTCATCTAGTACAAAAGCTTAGAAGATGTTCTTCTAGTTTTAAAAACTAGTTTGAAATTACAGGTACAATCTCATGTCCTCCGTTATGGATATAAGAAACAAATTCAGATTATCCCAGTCTAGACATGATAGCAGCAGAACATTCTACGGTGGAGAAACTAAGAGACAAGTCAAATTGGATCAGCTGGGAAGCAATAGTATTGGTAGTTTGGTACCAAGATTACTCGAGACAGAAATGGCCCTGATTGGCACCCTTGGCTGCCACAGCCAAGGGTCAAGATAGTGCATGCAAGCACTCTAGCGGCTGGATGTGGCACAGCTGCAGCCAGGACATTCGATCAAGCCAAATGAGTAAAATAAGTCACATACTGAAACTCTGAAAGGTGTCTCTTGGGGTAATCTTAAGTTGCACTTTTGCATGCTTGGATGTCAGGTACTCAGGTCAATAAAGAAATGTAAATTTACCATACCTTGCCACAATATTTTGAGAAGTACTGAAGTACAATCTCCAATTTCCACTTCCATTCCACAAAGATCTGATATAATTTGAGAATAAATAATTAATTTACTACAAAAGGACCAGCTGCAAAGAAGAATTATACAACTGGAGTACTGAGAGGCACTGATCGGCACCCTTGGCTGCATCACCACAGCCATGCATCAGGCTAGTGCAGTCAAGCACTGAAGCTGCTGGCTGTGGCGCAGCTGCAGCAAGGACATCCGATCAAGCCAAAAATGGTGGGCGCAAACAAAAATGAAGTCAATAACTTTAATCTCATTTTCCAAATTTTATTTTTCTCTGGAACTCACAATAGTACAGAGTTTCAGGTACAAGTTTTATGCACGAGACTCAGCTCAAGTCTCTGTCGTTATTAAACACCATTGTTGACCCATGTGTCTGAACTGTTATTAAGAATGCAAGATTACCAGCTACTTATGGTTAAAAAGAATTGAATGTTGTACTAGAGAAAATAGGAGCTGACCAATCAAGCAATGTGCCTGTTCATTGGCAACCATTTTAGTGGCCAAATAAAATACCCTTACTCCTACACCATATGCCTTTTACAGAAATGACTTATGACATGTGCATTTGAGGAAGGCCAGAAATGGTCCGCGACGCAAGTAGGAGCAGGTTTTTTACATTTTACTCCAATGTGACATATTTTCAGCCTATTCCACACCAAGTGTTCGCCACTCACTTTCCTCCTTTTGCCCTCCCTCTCCCTCTCTGTATTTCCATTTTTTATTCCGAGTCGTCAGGAGCTACAAACATCTCAGGGGTCTTCACAGCCCTATCATGAGTGCATCACACAAACAATTAAGGAGTTCCAGGGAAAATAACAACAGCACACCTGCCTTAGTATTGGTCGATGAAATTAACAGCACAAAGGATTTAGTTAGACAGTAAGCTTCTAAAGTTTCATCAAGGCTTCCAATATAGTAGCTCTCTGTTCTTTTTATTTATTGAGTATAAATTATTACCCACCGCAATTATTAAGACACTTGAGGATGTGTAACATGTGGGTGTGGTTCCTAGGCCACATGCCTGAGAGACATGGAGTGGCAAATCCTCAAGTTTAGTAGTGTACCTCTATACAGTAGCAAATTGTCATAACCAATCCCCCTTTATGAACAATTAGCATGTGGCGAGCTACATATACTGAAGTGAAAATTTACAGGTAGCATGCAGGAACTGTGAATAGATTTGCATCAAGCTATTGACGCATGACCAACTGATGCCAGTTGAGAATTACTCAATTACAATAACAAAGAATTGTAGATATTTAGGGGGAAAAGACAGGGACAAATAGATGGAATGGTTTGCAGTTACCAGAAGAAATGGAGATAAGTAGCTTATGTTGTAAGTTAGCTCATCTAAAATAACGTCCAAGATAGGATTCCTACAAAGAGAGAAATGGAATGTCAGATATCAAAGGAACCCTGGCTAAGCAAATTGAAGTCAGAAATCAGAAACATAACCTGCACCCATCAGCTCTTGAAGTCAGACCCATTGTGTCCGCTTCTTTTCTAATCAAGTCAAGGTTCATAACCTAAAAAGGAAAACTTGAAATCGTTAGCACCTGTACTTCATGCAAGCTATGTGTACAAGTAAATACTCACCATAGTGAAAAGTTTCTGAACTGATGCAAGAGCTTTTCTTTCGAATTCAAAAGATACGACAGCTAAGGAAGATTCTAGATCAGGTGCTGATTTAGCAGAACCTTCTTTGGAAGATATGCCATCTTCAACTCCCTGGTTATATTGATTGAGCAGAAGAGATATGCAGTTCTTTACTAAAGATTTGAATGCCACCTTCCGTGATACCTGATGTAATGGATAACAGAATGAATTCCAGCAATACCATAGAGCAACATAAGAAACTTGCATGAGTTCCACACCACTTCAATAAAAAAAATGTTGACATGGAGAAGCAGCACAAGAACTGGCCAATAAATCTAACTAAGATATTCTTTATGGACTCTGGATGTAGATCATACCAGAAGCATCTGTAGAAGAGATTCCCTGAAAATTACCCAGTCTAATGACTCTGTTACAAAACCAGAAGAATAGGTAAGAATATCCATTTTCTATAAACACACATACAAAAACAGAAGCCAAGTTCATGACTCATGAGTATAACTTACCTTTATATGCAATGTGACGAGGTACAAAATCAGCCTCAAGGGTGCTGACAAGATATTCAAGCAACACCATGTTCTTTATATGCTAATTTACAACAATAGAGAAAAGTCAAACTTCATGTCTTAAACAGCAGCAGGCAATAAAATTACTGAAATGAATGCAATACAGCCACAGAATGCAATAATGGAAATATAGAATAAAAGAAACCAATGTGCAATATCTGAGATATTAATAACAGCTCAATAGGCAATATATGAGATTACTTTCATTAGCATAACAATAGAAATTAAAAATATATATCCCATAGGTCAAAAAGGACTAAACTCAACATGAGTTTAAGCACCTTCATTAAACTATTAGAAAGTTGACCATATTCAGGTATAGAACTCTAATTTAAGCTTGATTTTAATGACTATGGTATGGTCCCATTGTGTAGTCGTCTTTTTAATAGTAAATTAGAACAAATATTATGATGAGTTATAATACGATCACATGCTCCTGGATTTCCAATTGAAATACTTCCATCACTCAAAGAACCAAGGCCTATTGTCAATTACCTCAATTCCATTATTAGCATCGGTGTCATTAGCTGTTTCAACCATATCCTCAATCAGTGATGAAAACCTCTTCAAAAGGGAAAAACAGAATTAGATATCTTCATATGCAGAAAAATCAGAATTCAGAAGTCCAAAAATGTTGATATGTAGGGTCAATAAGTTTGGATATACTTAAATATAGTAACTTAAAACAAAAATAGGCTCAAAAGGCAACTGTAATTCCCAGTTCTTGACAATATAGAGTACCATGTACCACAATAATAAGGAAAAAGTCCATAATCCATTAGGGAACTCAAGCAGCCGAGTGGCTAGGGAGAAATCAGTGCTTAGAACTAGATAACCTAGAGGCTTAGAGCCTTAGACCCAAGCAGCACAACAGCAAGGGGAGGGTACAACTGTACAAAAGCAAGTTTGTTTGCTTCTTGAGCAGGTTTGGCTCTTCGACCAAGATTGCATAAAGGTAGGAGAAAAAGATTTATGACTCGTGTTTTTATCATGCCTACCAAAGATACTGCCATGTCCTGAGCACTTTGTACCACCAGTGGCTACCACCCTACAGAGGTTGATAGCTACCTGCTCGTCAAGGAGGGACAAGTCGTCGTATTCATCATGGCATTCTGCCAGATGCAGTGAACAAATTAGGCAGGCTTCCAACCAGCCAGCATGGCTCCAGCCTCTAGCGATCCAGCAGGAGCTTTAGCAGCAGATGAGGGCCACAACTATGTGGCCTCTAAGTTAACTTGGTTACAAGGATGCATGACAATAATAACATATGATTATACTTTTTGGACAAAACATGGGTGGGAAGTTTCATCAGCAGAAAAAAAATGCAGAGAGGAATTAGAACTTGATGAGTAAATGGCATATAACATCAACTTACTGAAGAATCGAAGAGGTAGTCTAAGTGCCTGTTGTTTCCCCCAATCTCACCACAACCAACATCGCTGCAAAGGTGAAATGGTGACCATGACTGCAGAGAACAAGAAAATACTTAATGGTAATATGTAAGACATGAAAATTCAATGGAAGCATATACACATGGTACTATGCGCTTCAAAAGAAAATGACTGTTGAAACTATACCATCCTTTTACCTCTTTAACTGCCACTAAAGCTTGGCCAGAACTAGAATCGGTCAAATATGCTCTAGGGTATTGCTGCAAGATAACATAAAAGATTAATGAAGTGAGATGAGATAACAATTAAAAACAATAGTTTCTGGTGATAGTTTATCATAGTATACAATGATTTAAGCAGAGCTCCCCTAAACACCAAGGAAAATTCTTTAGTAAGGCTTCAAAAAGTATTGCAGTATTAAATGGTTTTCACCCCTCAAGAAGATATTAAATAGTGAACCATTGTACATAAACGCCCCTTTAATATAAAATATACCATAGGGATTCCCCTACTGTTTCAAAGTAAAAAACCAAAAAACATGACCATATGCCCTCTATGTCCACATTCTCAGAACTCAAACATACTTCTTCCATTTTTCATGTACTTATCACTGTTGACCTCACTGCATAAATTTTGACAATTGTTTTTCCAGCAATGAATAGTAATTTGTAAACATTTAGAAGTGCACAATACTACTAGCTTACGTTGGTTAACAAATTAATGATAAGACTCTCATTCATCTTAATCAAACAATTTAAAATATATTAGTGGTCAAAACTTAAATAGTAAACTCAATAGTGACAAATAAATAATACATAGGTAGTAAATGATATATACAACCAAAGGGACAAGAGTCCTCACTGCTTGCATAAAAATGCCAGAAATATTGTGAAAGGGATTAGAAACATTTCACCTTCCCCAACTCCATTAAGAGGTGGAAACTTGCCATGGTAAGCTCCAGCGAGCTGCTGTCTTGAAGAATCTGGAAAACGGCATTGTACATTCTCCTTGCAAAAGCAAGGAGGATTCACATGAAAAGGTTTTCATATCATGATGCGGGGTTGTGGATTGATCAAACAACGAGCAAAATGAGCATATTTCTCACGCAAAATTGCATAAAACACAGGAAAAAAAAACTAGTTAATCTGAATAATTACAGCAGAATAAAACAAGTGTTCCTAGTGCAAGGAATGTTAGAAAAGAAACCGTAATAAATTCATGCGTGAATTTAGTAAAAGTGTAAAACAAGTGCATATCTATGCAAACTCCATTTTAATTAAAAGAAGTGCAGAAGATGGTAGGAGTATATATATTAAGAGTTTTTGCCTTAGTTTATAAAACAGATAAGCAAAAACTAAAAAACGTCTAAAGGGTGTGAATAGATAGCCCCGAACATGTACAGTGAAACTTTCAGCACGCGAATCAATTTGTGGAGAAGGAATCACGAGTATCAACATGCCCAAAAAGAAACTTTACAGAAAAAGATGAGTCCTTACTAAAGCAAGATTACTACCAGCATGTTCCAGAAAATTTTCACCCCAAGGGCATAGGTTTAAACAGAAGGGGGAGGGATTAGGTCCGTACCACGAAGGGGGCGAGGGGCTGTCGGCGGAAAGGCAGGCGGAGCGCACGGTCTCCAGGAAGGCGCAACCTGCGGGGGAGCACGCGAAAGATCTATTAGCGCCGGAATCACCAGGTTGGGGCGCAAAAGGGAGAGAAACCTAGGAAATTCCGGAGAGATTGGAAACAGGGAAAGGGAAAGGGAAAGGGAGAGGGAGGGGAGGCGGGGTACGGTCGTCGTGGAGGTCGCGGGCGTCCTTGATGCCGGCGGTGTCGAGGATGGCCATCGCGTTCTCCTCGATGCTGCCATCCGCGGCGGCGGCGGCGGGTGGCGGCGCGCGGAGGGTCGCCATTTTTTTCGGGAGGTTTTGAGCGGGTTTTCGGGGGTTAACAACGGGCGAGGCGGGAACAAGAAAGGGCCCGGGCACTGCTAGTGGTGGCCAAATGGGCCGTGCCAAAACGGGCGGCCCGAGCACGCGCGACCTGTAGCAGGCACGCGCCCGGCACGGCCCGCTACAGTAACGGGCCGTGCCGGCACGGCACGAGTAGCCGTGCCGTGCTTGGGCCGCCGGTCGAGCCCGCGGGCCGGCACGGCACGGCACGGCTACTGTAGCAGCACGGCACGGCACGGCCCGGCCCGCGGCACGGCACGGCCCGCGTCGCCGACGGTCCAATGCGCAGCCGCGCAGGCCGCAGCCCGCAGGTGCGCAGGGCAGCTGCGCAGGCCGAGTGGCCGACAGGCGGGCCAGGCGGCACTGGGCGGCAGCCGGCAGGCCGGCAGGCCGGCAGGGCGCGACGCGCGACTCCGAGCGGGCTGCGGGCACTGTGCGGCGGTCGAATGGGAAGGCGCCACGTGGCACTAACGGCTATTTGACCGTTCAAATTTGAAAATAACCGTTGGGGGGCTAAAAAATTCATAAAAATTTCGAAAAAATTCCAAAAAATCTCAAATTTCGCCCTATAAATAGGGCATGAACCCCAGCCATTTCTCCTCATCCCACACTTCTCATCTTGTGCTCTCAAGTGCTCTAAAGTGCTCTCTTTGTTCTCAAGTGTGCATTTTTTTGATTTTGACAAAATTTGCTCAAATTTTGTCAAAAATCAAAATTAGTTTCGTAGTTCAACAGTTTGATCGCAGAGGTTTGAAGAGCTCGCGGTTGGAAAGATGTAAGTAATATTCAAATTTGTGTATTATTTGTATTGTGTTTGTGAATTCAATAAATATTCGAAAATTTGTTTATGTCGGTTTAAATTTTCAGAATGGATCCGAACTTTCCATACCAGTCGCCGTCGTTCACCTTGGGTGATTTCGACCCCAACTACATGTCGGGGTTTGACGATGCCTCCGGATCGGCTCCAACTCCACCATCTGTGGAGGAGGTACCGGTTCATGCGGCTGTCGTGGAGGAGGTACCGGTTCAGGTGGCGACAGCTTCGGAAGGATTTTCCGGAACCGCGAGCGGAAGTGTTTCGACACACACCGGCTCGAAGAGATCGAGAACCTCCGGTGTGTGGCAAAACTTCGACGAGATAAAGGAAACATGCCCCGACGGAAGGGAGGTATAGAAAGCCCGTTGTAGAATATGTAGGCAAATTTTATCTGCTCGTTCTTCTGGTGGTACAGGTCACCTCAAGCGCCATGCGGAGTCGTGTGCCAAGAAGCAAGGAATACAACTCCGACAGCAGCAACTTATGGTAAACCCAGACGGTACGGTACGCAGTTAGGAGTACGATCCCATGGTTGCTCGGGAATCTCTTGTCCGGTTAATCGCCAGGCAAGATTTACCCCTGAACTTTGGGGAGTCCCCTGCTTTTGAACATTATATTCAACAATCTCATAACCCTAGGTTTAAAGCTGTGAGTAGGCAAACATCAACTAGAGATTTAGAGAATGTTTATCACAAGGAAGCAACTGCACTTAAGGAACTGTTTAGTACATGTACTTTCTCTGTTAGTGTTACTTCAGATATATGGAGTAGTAGAGCTAGAGAGGATTATCTTAGCGTAGTTGTTCATTTTGTTGATGATGATTGGCAATTACAAAAGAGAGTTTTAGGGCTTAGGTTAATAGATGTCTCACATACAGGAGAAAACATAGCTGAAAGAATTAGGGAAGTAATTAATGAATTTAATCTTGCTGATAAAATATTTGCTGTCACCCTAGATAATGCATCTGCTAATTCTAGGGCTATTGAAATATTGTAACCTTTATTTTGTGTTTATGCTCAATCTTTTCTACTCCATCAGCGTTGTGCATGTCATATAATTAATTTGATTGTTAAGACTGGCATGAAGAGGGTAGGTGACCACATCGATGCTGTTCGTCAAGCAATCGCGTGGTTAACTGCTTCTAACCCGCGGATTGCTGCATGGAAGAGGTTTTGCAATGCGGCCGGTGTGAGAGCTCGTAAGTTTGCCACCGATGCAGAGCATCGGTGGAATGCAACGTATTTAATGTTAAAAGTTGTTTTACCTTATAGTAGTTTACTCTCTGATTTTGTTCAGTCACGTGGTGGCCCAAGAAACAGTGACGGGTCTTCAGTACTGAACGAGCATGTTTGGGCAATTGTCCAAAAATTTCACCAATTTCTAGAAACTTTTTATGATTGTACTCTAACTTTGTCACAAGTTTATTATCCAACTGCTAATATAATTTTGCACAACCTTCTTGAAATTGCTACTTTATTTAAAGAATACGAAAATGATGACGTTCTAACTGAACCTGTCTTTCACATGAAACAAAAATATTTGAAATATTGGAAAAATATACCTATGTTGTATGCTTTTGCTTTTGTTTTAGATCCTAAGTGTAAATTAAGGGGATTGTCTGCTATTTTATCACTTGTTGGAGATACTATAGGTGTAGATTATAGTTCTTTTTATACTGAGGTTAGACGTAAATTATATGAGGTTTTTGGAAGATATGAAGTAAAGTTTCAGGAAGTTCGCCAGCAGAGACCCCCTCCTATCCCCACTACAGGTAAGAAGAAGATACAGTGGGGTAGGATTTGGGGTGGATCGTCTTCAAGCCAAGGTGGTGGCAGTTCGTCGGCTACAAGTGGAGACGCCTCTTCGCATGTTGTGGCCGAAGAGTTGTCCGGTTATTTGGACAGCGACGCCATCCACCACGAAGCACAAGATTTCAACGTCCTCGGGTGGTGGAATGACCACAAGATAACATATCCCGTGCTTTCAAAACTAGCACGGGATGTGTTGACGGTGCCCGTGTCGACGGTGTCCTCCGAATCGGCCTTCAGTCTATGCGGCCGAATCATCGAAGACCGGAGGACGACTCTGCGCAGCGACCACGTCGAAATGCTACTAAGCGTTAAAGATTGGGAGCTTGCTCGACAACATGCCCAATACACTGCGGACAACCAAGAATTGGCCGCCCAGTTCGAGCAACTCTACCTGGATCCAGACCAACCCCAGTAGAATTTTGTTAGAAGTAGTTCTGACCTTTGAGCTGTACTCTTTTCTTTGTCATGGTTTTCTCATTTTTCCCTATGAGTTTTTACATGACAAAGTTTTTAACGAGGCAGCATGTATCATTGTATCCTGTAATGATATAAACATCAATAAAGGTCATTACTATTTTTAACAAATTCTTTTGCAATATTTTCGCAAGTGTGGATTTATCTTTAAATTATTTCAAAATAATGAATCACAATCTATATTTTTAAATTTTTCAACACAACAAAAAAATACCATTTTTTCTTTTTTTTAACATTAGCAAATCATTACTTTTTTAAAAAACTTTTATTTCCATTTTTTAAATACCATTTTTTCATTTTTTAACATTAGTAAATCATTACTTTTTTTTAAACATTTTATTTCCATTTTTAATTTTTTTTCCTTATACATTTCCTTTGCTTTTTTTTTTAAAAAAACACTGTGCAGCAGTGGGCACTGGGCAGTGCCGGCGGCTGGCGGGCTGCCGGCCTGGCGCAGTCCGCAGTGCAGCTCAGCTGCCGGCCTGCCAGCTTCACGGGCCGCCGTGCCCCGAACGGCCCGTGGGCCGCAGGCGTGCCGTGCCGGCACGGGCACGGCCCGGCCATCCACGGGCCGTGCTTGGGCCGGCGGCTCGGCACGTGGGCCGGCACGGCACGGCCCGTTTCATCAGCCGTGCCTAACGGGCCGTGCCGAAACGGGCCGTGCCGGACCCGTGCCAGTGCCGGGCCGGGCCGTGCCGCCCGTTTGGACACCTATAGGCACTGCTGGCTGCTGCGCCTGTTGGGGTGGCTGATAAGGGCGTGTTTGGTTGCCCGCACCGAGCGTGGCTCGCACCCGTGCATGCAGTGAGCTCACTGTTTGGTTGCCTGAACGGAGGAGCGAGCCAGGATGGGCAAGTGTAAAATGCCTCTGGCCAAGCGGAGGAGGAATGCAGGAAAGGGGCTTCGCTCGTTAGCCAGGCTCAACTCGTGCAGGCGCGGACACGAACGGGTGCAGGCGTGGGACGAGCTGGTGCAGCGACGTGTAGGGGGTTGGCGCATCCCCTCACCGCCTTCTCTCATTTGCTCGACACACGATTTAGTAGGAAGAAGGAAGAGGAAAAAGTCGATATCGTATCTGGACACACGAGGTCGAGGGACGCTGCCGCCTTCATTGTCTTTCTCTTCCCATCCTCATCGTCGGCGGTACCGTCTTCCTCGTCAGCTGCTTCTTTCATTCATGAGCTCCAACGCGCCTTCATTCATGAGCTCCAACGCGCAAGATCCAGAAGCAACGAGCTTCAGCTTCTAGATCTCCAACGATGGCGGCGAATGGCGCGGAGCGAGGCGACCGGCCGGTGGCTTCGCAACTCTCAGGGGCTGGCGGCCGCTGCCGTCACTACCACCTTCCTCGCGATCCTTGTCGCTGCCACCGTCCTCCCCTTCCTTCTAGTTGCCAGATCGCCAGATCCAGTGGCTACGAGCTCACGACCACCGGATCTAGCCACCGACGACAGCAAGCGACGAAGAGGTAGAGGGGAATAGGGAGAGTGGTGTGGCTGGGGAGGAAGAAGGGAGTGGCGCAAATGAGGTGGAGGTCACCAGGTCGGCGAGGGGCATAGTAGCGGTGGAGGTCGCTAGGCCGAGGAGCGTAGAGCAGCGATACGGTAGCGGTGGACGTCGCCTCATCAGGGTTTGGCAACATGTGATGTTGACCAGTCCACAAAGATTTTTTTCCTTTTCCTTTTTATTTTTCTTTTTCTTTTTTTTTGTTCCTAACCGGTCAACATAACATGTAAAGTTTTGATTGAGCCTTGCTGTGATTGATGTAAGGAATTCATTAATTTTATTTCTCATTTGCCGGTTACATACGGAATAGAATAGATTTTATAAAATTTGTTCGGTTTAATATTATGCATGCTCTTTTTTATCCTGAAATTGCAAGGGGTAATCTCACCACATAAGAAACATAAGGTAACCAAACTCAGCCCACATGCACCTAACCAAACAAAATCTTTGATAAACGGCATTCGTTGTACAACCAACCAAACACTATCTTATACTATCTAGGTAAAATTGATACACTCAACCAAACAAACCCTTTTGCACCTACTCATCCAGGCCGGCTCGCATGGGCCAGGCTAGAGTGATGCGAGCAACCAAACACACCCTTATCATTTACAATTTTATTGTATTTTTAGAACTCAATATGCAATCAATGTTAAATCATTATCTTCACATTATTTAAACATATACATCTATCATTTCTATAATGTATAACATGCATCTATTCACATATCCCGCAGCAAAGCGCGAGGTATCAACTAGTCTACATCTATATATATCAAAGTTGTTCACTCTATCAGGCTTGCGTAGAGGATAAAAGGTGAAATTTTAAGTAATCATGGACAGTTTTGGTACCTGCTTTGAATATTTCTCTAATTGGTATGTACTGACCATCAAGAGGAAATTTAGATCTTCCGTTACTCAGTGTAAACAACATGATGGTAATAAAACAGTTTACTCCTAATGGTTCTTGCTTTATTCCATTGAACGTGTCATTGTGTCATTGACTGCTATCAAAAAGGAAAAACAGTGGATGGTTGTTTCAGGAAGTATAGGAGGAGCCCCGTTGATAGCACATTTGAATCAGTGGCTCATGATGGCTTATAGTAAGGCCGGGGCTGAGACATGAATCAGTTAGTGAGGATCTTTGAAAAAATATATCTTTGATCATTTAGCATATCAATGCATACGAACTATGAAGGATCTGGTCCATCTGCTTTTCTTGTTGCAATGATCTGTACATGGCTCCTTCTTATCTCTTCTTAAAGAATAATGTAGTTTGATCCTATGGACTAATGAGATGGTTTTGGTTGGATGTTTACATCATCAAAACGAACAAAAATAACTAGATGTTGTGATAAATACCAATTGTTCTTTATCTTTAGTGTTCAATTTATGGGTTGCCATGGCCAATATTTACCTTACGTTTTGTTTTTTTTGTTATGGTCTATTTTAGCTATAGTTGCTAAACTTCCCAACCCCAGTCTCCATTGACGACCACCGTTCCTCCTTGCAGCCTGCTCATCGCACCCTGGTGCGATCCAGCACGCTTGAATGGCGCCAACGTCGACAATGACCGCGTGGACATCGGATTCCCCTCCCCTACATACAGATAGAACCAATTTTTCCTCTTGTTTTTCTCTCTTTGTAACTGCTTTCAACTTGTGTGTAAAATATTTTTATCTGATAAGAAAAACTGAAAAAAAAAACAAGCCTCTAGGTTCAGTTTCAGAAGTGCATGGTACAACTGTTCCACAGGATTGCAAAATGCTTGAATGGCTTTGACTTCCGAAATGCTTGGATGGCTAACTTAAAAGAATCTTACCACAGGACTATCTCTGAGATATTTATTTTATTTTAGTTATTTGTCCAGCTGAGGCTGAAAAACGTTTTTTCTTATTCAGTTTGAACATAATATTTTCTCCTGCAATGTAGAATAAGTTTTTTCCCCTAAGTGCCCTCTATAGCTCTTCCCTTTCGACTAATTGGAGAATCTTTTGTATTTTCTTTAGGGCATAATCAAATCACATGATGTTAGCACTGGAGAGATGATGGCTTTTGGTGATGAGAAAGGGTGCCAACACAAGTGCTGGCTTGATTGTTGAACATGGCCAGTGCCTCCATATGGGAGAGAAATATGGATTTGCCAATTTGGAGACGAGAGAAATGAGAGAGATATTATTGTACCGTTGCAATTTTGCAAAAAGAATATTAGTGTTGTGAATGGGATAAAATAGAAGAAAAAATATGTTTGGTAGCAGGTGTATAGCAATAACTATTTTTTATGGTTTATATATTGCAAACCTGAAATTAACAGATTATGAAGTTATACATTAGGAATCAGATTGTTTCAAAAGATAGCAAAATTGCGATGTTATTTTANGAAGGCAACGCCACGTATAGTCGGGCCCACTGCTTGACTACACGTGCGAGACGTTGCGCTGCTATGCGCTGCTATCCGTCCATCCATCGACCTTACCGGCGCTGCTATCCGGCCGAAATTTTCTGAGTTCCGGAGAAAGATCTAGCGTCGAAATTTTCTTGGCTGTGTTCGGCACTGTACTCCCAGCGCGCTAAAGTGTTTTGCCTCGTGCACGTTTTTCAAACTACTACACGGTGTATTTTTTTTAAAAAGTTTATATACAAAAGTTGCTTAAAAAATCAAATTAATCTATTTTTTTAAAAAAATAGCTAATACTTAATTAATCACGCGTTAATGGATTGTTCCGTTTTCCGTGTATTGTTTTGGCCAAAGCAGCGTGCCGAACAGACCTTAGGGTCACCGGTCGGTGCTGCCTCCACCGACGCCGCCTTCCTCGCCGACCGGCCTCCACCGCCGGCCCCTCTCCCCCGCCGCCTTCGTCACCGGTCGACGCCGCCTCCACCGTCGCCCCCCTCCCCCGCCTCGCGCCTTCGTCACCGGTCGGGCGCCGCCTCCACTGACGTCGCCTTCCTCATCGACCGGCGCCACCTCCACGGACGCCGCCTCCACCGCCGCCCCCCTCCCCCGCACACGCGCCTTCGTCACCGGTCGGCGCCGCCTCCACCGACGCCGCCTTCCTCGCCGACCGGTGCCGCCTCCACGGACGCCGCGGCCGCCTCCTCCACAGCGCCCCTTGGAAATGAGTGCAGGTGTGCTAATCCTGAATTTGCCCTCTATAAATATTTTGTCTACATTGATTAGCTCTGGATGTATGTCACAATTGTGAAGAACTTATGGATTCCATTAATCCATTCGTGTATTGACTGTTTCCTGCTTAATCTCCAAGTTCGGAATAACTTTGTGGGCTCTCACAGGCGGTGCGTTTGGTGGAAATCGGGGCATGAGGCCTGTGCCTCCCGAAAAAGGAGTGTTCCCACTGGATCACTTGCATGAGTGTGACTTGGTAAGGTTGCACACCCTTTTTGTGCCGATTTTTTTGGTGTCATTACTTGTCATGTGACAACTGCCCGTTCAAACAGGAGAAGAAAGACTATCTTGCCTGCCTTAAATCAACAGGATTTCAGTCTGAAAAATGTCGGCACTTCTCGAAGAAGTACCTGGAATGTAGGATGGAGAGGTGATGCTTTGACATATTAATTTCAGATCTATGACTTGCTCTTACCATACAATAGTTAGCTCAACCTGTTTTCCAAGTCTTGAAGGTTTTTCTTTCTTTTGAGGCAAAAGTCTTGTGGGGAATAGTTTGATGCTTGTAGTAGCCAAGTTTAAGAGAAATCAAACAGTTCTATTAATATCTGAAATTCTTTCTGTGGTAAGAGTGCTTAAGAACTTCAATATTCCAACCTAACTATTCAGGCTCACAAGTTAAAACTTTGCGCAATTTGTTTTTCAGTTGTAGGTTTAATGCTGCTATTTCCATTATAAATTCAAGACATGCTATTCTTGTGCATTATATCTTTGTGAAAAATATCTTTGTTCCAGAAACCTGATGGCAAAGCAAGATATGTCAGAGCTTGGGTTTAGAAGTGAGGATGTCATGAACATATCACCCAACAAAAAGAACAATCTGGAAAGTTCTGCAAGTGGTCCAAAATAGGAGATATAAACCATTTGATTTTGAGGTAGCTTTGTTTCTAATGCAAGGCCATCATCCAGGAAACCAGTCAAGTCTGAGTATAAAGAAGGGAATAAATAGCAAGAAAATGAAGGGAACAAACACTATGAAATGTTGAAATTTCCTCTTTAATTGTTAGGATTGTTAGAACTATGTGACACATGCTTGCAAGTAATTTCTTGTGAATGTTCATCTCAAAACTCATAAAACTGTTTGTTTGCATTTCTAGTAAGGCAGCACTAGCCACCAGTTTTGTTTTTAGATTATAGCTGCATCACTTTCGGAAGAGCAACTTGATAGAAAACTGCTCATATCTATACTCCTTTAGAAGGACTCCAATGGTGGTGGCGGTGTATCTGCCACCCCACCTATTTCCATTGTAGTTTTACATATTACCCCTTGAACGTCTTAAGATCACATAATAGGTAAATCTAAATGGTTAGCTACATATAAAATTAAACTAAAGTGAGTATTCTCCGTAAAAAAAGGTGGGCAATATATTTCATGAAAGATATGCTTTTATTTATTTCGAAATATTATGATATATTTTCTTTTAGCCATAGCAAAGCACGAACGTTTAGCTAGTACCTACAAAAGTTTTGCCAGTTTGTTCCAAATTTTGTTCTTAAGAACTAAGAAGCAAATAATACAATCTGCGTTGCGTTTGGTGGACGTATGAAGGTGTTACTTCACTATCATAATTACCTTAAGTGGCCCGCACGGAAAAATAACTTCCCTTTTCCTTCTCACTCACTTCAAATTTTTCACCTACTCTTTCTTCCTTTCCTTTTCATTCTCACTCTTCTCTCTTCAGAACTGAAACCTCTGAAGGTTTCTAGTGTTATACTATACTGTACTGTGTTGTACTGTAGTACACTATGTTATATTATATACAGTATATTATAGTATACTATGTTTCTAGTGTTAGTACTAGCTGACTTAGGCATATAAAAATCCAAGAGTTAGTATATATATGTCTTAGGCATATAAGGGCGGCGATTATCGCGTGCGGGCGGCTTAAGGGTCCGCATGAAAAAACTATCTTTCCGTGCGGGCCTCTTAAGCCGCCCGCACGGAAAGACAGTTTTTCCGTGCGGGCCCTTAAGCTACCCGCACGCGATGATCCCCGCCTATATAAGGTGTGCACGGGCGCCGAAATTTTCTAAGTTCCGGAGAAACCTAGATCTAGCGTCGAAATTTTCTAAGTCACCGGTCGGTGCTGCCTCCACCGACGCCGCCTTCCTCGCCGACCGGCCTCCACCGCCGCCCCTCTCCCCCGCCGCCTTCGTCACCGATCGACGCCGCCTCCACCGTCGCCCCCCTCCCCCCGCCTCGTGCCTTCGTCACCGGTCGGCGCCGCCTCCACTGACGTCGCCTTCCTCATCGACCGGCGCCACCTCCACGGACGCCGCCTCCACCGCCGCCCCCCTCCCCCCGCCACGCGCCTTAGTCACCGGTCGGCGCCACCTCCACCGACGCCGCCTTCCTCGCCGACCGGTGCCGCCTCCACGGACGCCGCGGCCGCCTGCTCCACCGCCGCGCGCGCGGCCGCCTCCTCCACAGCGACCCTTGGAAATGAGTGCAGGTGTGCTGATCCTGAATTTGTCCTCTATAAATATTTTGTCTACATTGATTAGCTCTGGATGTATGTCACAATTGTGAAGAACTTATGGATTCCATTAATCCATTCGTGTATTGACTGTTTCCTGCTTAATCTCCAAGTTCGGAATAACTTTGTGGGCTCTCACAGGCGGTGCGTTTGGTGGAAATCGGGGCATGAGGCCTGTGCCTCCCGAAAAAGGAGTGTTCCCACTGGATCACTTGCATGAGTGTGACTTGGTAAGGTTGCACACCCTTTTTGTGCCGATTTTTTTGGTGTCATTACTTGTCATGTGACAACTGCCTGTTCAAACAGGAGAAGAAAGACTATCTTGCCTGCCTTAGATCAACAGGATTTCAGTCTGAAAAATGTCGGCACTTCTCGAAGAAGTACCTGGAATGTAGGATGGAGAGGTGATGCTTTGACATATTAATTTCAGATCTATGACTTGCTCTTACCATACAATAGTTAGCTCAACCTGTTTTCCAAGTCTTGAAGGTTTTTCTTTCTTTTGAGGCAAAAGTCTTGTGGGGAATATTTTGATGCTTGTAGTAGCCAAGTTTAAGAGAAATCAAACAGTTCTATTAATATCTGAAATTTTTCTGTGGTAAGAGTGCTTAAGAACTTCAATATTCCAACCTAACTATTCAGGCTCACAAGTTAAAACTTTGCGCAATTTGTTTTTCAGTTGTAGGTTTAATGCTGCTATTTCCATTATAAATTCAAGACATGCTATTCTTGTGCATTATATCTTTGTGAAAAATATCTTTGTTCCAGAAACCTGATGGCAAAGCAAGATATGTCAGAGCTTGGGTTTAGAAGTGAGGATGTCATGAACACATCACCCAACAAAAAGAACAATCTGGAAAGTTCTGCAAGTGGTCCAAAATAGGAGATATAAACCGTTTGATTTTGAGGTAGCTTTGTTTCTAATGCAAGGCCATCATCCCAGGTGCGCCTCCGCTCCCCCTCCCCCCCTGCTCCATTCGCTGCTACGGCCCCGCCGCCGCCGCCGCCTAGGGTTTTGGCGGGGTTTCGTTTTGCTCGGGGGGCGGCCTTCCGCATCGCAGCACGCGGCGGATTACGAGGCGATCATATCGGCCGTGAAGGGGCAGAGCGTGAAGGCGAAGCAGCTCGCGGCGCAGCTCATCCCCCGCTTCTTCCGGAGCTTCCCGGCACTCGCCCCGCGCGCCATGGAGGCCATGTTCGACCTCGTCGACATGGAGGAACTCGCGGTATGCACTCTCCCTTTTCGAGAATCCAGATAATGCTGCTTGTGTACGACCTAGTTTAGCGTTACAGAAATACAGAACGAATCACTTGCATTATTTGCTAATTTAACCATTCGTTTAAAACAAAATTCCTGAATTGCTAGAGCTTTAATATGTTTATGTAGGTCTGGAATTTCAGGTCTTTCCTGTTTAGGCAACTTGCTTGGTCCACTGAGTTTTTGGCAAAATTGTGCCACATTTTCTGCCCCTTGCTTAGGCGCATCATTTTTTTTGTCTGCCAACCAAGCTTTTTTTTTCCTAATATGTGCAACTTGAACAATATGCGTTGAGTGGGATTGCATCTATCATTTATTTGTTCATGTTGAACATCATCATTCCATCACAAACTCAGAAAAAGAAGAGACATGGTCACTCTTCCCATCCTTCAATTAGTTCTTCTCTAGCTCTTATTATCTTATCCATGTGTTGTTGCTACTAAGGGCTTGTTTGGTTTGTTGCACAAATCAAATTTTGGCAGTGTTGGGATATGTCTGGTTTGAAGCTGTGCCGTATCTTGGTAGAGATTTTGAGACTGGGAACTTCTGGAAATACCAAATCTTGGTAGGGTAGCAATCGTTATGGGTATGTTAACCCGTAACAATTGCTACCCTACCAATAAAGGTATCTGGGTTGAAAGTGGCAACAAGCCAAATAGACCCTACAACCAAAATGCACATTGTGGTAAAATATTATAATAGGTTTTTTTTCTTGATGGAATCTTCTATCTAATTGAAACTATACCTTTATTTTTGAAAGAAACTATTTGGTATGTGGTAACTACGAAAGATGTATCTGGTGCATTTTGTGTTAGGTTCTCATATTGAGAATTGGACTGTTCCTACCAATTTTGATGCCTATTTGCTTTCTGATATTCATATATGGCCTAATGTATTTATGCTGCACAAATGAACGGAGTAATGTAGTCTTTTGTCCCTTAATGGTTGTTTCTCATGCTTGTCCCTGGTTACTTGATACTTCAGATGGTTACTTCAGAGTCTTTTGTCCCTTAATGGTTGTTTCTCATGTGTAAAGGCAAGCAAGAGCTCTTCTTCAGAAATAAACTACATTTGTTAGAATATCATCATTATGTCTTCAGTTTTCTTTAGATCAATATGGATGCATTATGCGTCTCAGGTTCCATTAATTCTGCATGATTAACTCCTCTTTAAATGTTCTTGCAGACTAGAATACAAGCTATTCGTGGTTTTCCACTTCTTGCCAAAGACGCAGAATTTGTCTCAAAAATTGCCGATATCCTTGGACAACTCCTTGCAAGTGGTACAATCATTTTGCTATTTTTAATCTGGATCAAATGGTACATATTTGCATTCTTCTAAGTTCTGCATGTATTTTAGAGGAAAATGTGGAGCGTGATGCTGTTCATAAAGCACTGATGTCGCTTATACGACAGGATGTTAAAAGTAAGCTTTCAGTAGCCATTTGCTTGTTGTTTGTCACCTTACAAATATTTTTCTGATTATGTACTCCTTTTGAACATTGAACTACTGGCCTATTTTGCCATGAATTTTCCTTTTGGGATGTACACCTGTTGAGTATTCAAGTAAATCTTATTGTTGCTCTAAAAAGGATTTGTAGACTCAAGGCAACAACAGTAGATGACTTTGTTGATTTTCTACCACCAATAATTTTTTTATTCCAGATTCATCCGTAGTGGCAATTTATTGGACCTTCATGCAATTTTAGAAACCAGGAGAATCAGCCAACCATTTTATGTTTATTTAGTCCCAGTTTGTGTATTATCTGAACTTTTTTCAATTCAATTTATCACGACATATGTGTTGTACACAACACACTATTGTTATTTTCTTGTTTTAGAACCAATGTTTTGAAACAAGATAGCTTGTACTATCAATATATGTTCATGCGATTAGTTACGGACTTACAGAGCTAGGTCTATTGCTAGTTCAGTTATCCACGAATGCATTTTGTTAATATATATTGTCATTAGAATTTGGTACTTGAAAAATAGTAGTGTTTCTTAGGAATAACATATATTCCATGCCATCTAAATGTAAAGTAAACTGCATGTACAGCCATGCCATCTAAATTTCAGGGATATGCTATTCACCTAGCATTTGTAGAAATGCATGATGTAATTGCCACGCTTTTTGAGAAACATTTGGTTTTTTGCAACCATGATTCTTGGTATTTGAAGCTATTTACCAAAAAAGTGATATTGTTATATTTGGGATTCATTTAATTTTGTACACATGACTTGGGTTTTAAAATGGATAGTCATTGTCAATATACGCTGAATGATTATCGATATACGCTGAATGATTATCGATATACGCTGAATGATTATGAGACCAAGGGAGTCAATGTATTGTGTTGGCATTCCACTATTCCATATTCACATGGTTTCTGAGAAATTTGAAGATGAATGTTCGATAGCTTGGTGCACAGACATTTTTTCTTTTGGTGAACTGTCTGTAAGACACTTTATCTTTCTAAAAGTAGCATGTCTATTGAGCTTCTGATGCCTTTAAGATCAATAATCATTCTTTTTACCTTGCTCTTGGTTGAGACTGGGATAATATGACAGAGTTACTCTGATTTTTCTTGAGCTGGTGCTTGTTGATCCCTGCTATGGTTTTGTTGACATGCTTTTTCCCATGATTTTGTCAGAGCTTGTATGATATTATATCCTTGCAGGTGTTGAATGACTAGTTCTACTATTTAATAGTAATGGTCTGACATGTATGCAACTGGCTTCATGAAATACTTCTATTGGCTGCTTTTATTGATTTGTACCTTCTTTGGTCCAGGTTCCTTGCAGCCTTTATTTAAGCATGTGGAGTCGGGATCAGAGATTCGCGAAAAAGTTATTTGTTTCCTTAAAGATAAGGTGAATAGTTACACATAGGAATTACTCGAGTTGTAGGCATGGGCAATCGACTGTTCTACCTGAAAATAGTAACTGATCTTTTTTCCAGGTCTTCCCTGTTAAAGCAGAGCTGTTGAAACCTCAAGCAGAAATGGAAAGATACATAACTGATTTGATAAAGAAAGTATGCCTTCATTATTTCAGTTTTTGGCTGTCTGATTTTTTTCAGTGATTAAGTTTCCATGTACATTGTGTGATGACCTTTGACAATGGCTGTTATAATTCAGAGTGTGCTAGATGTAACCGGGTTGGAATTTAAATTATTCATGGATTTCCTGCGGAGTCTGAGTATATTTGGGGATTCTGCTCCTCGAGAGTCGTTCCAGGAATTGATTGAAATCATTCAAGCACAAGCTGATCTTGATGCACAATTCAATGTAAGTATGCTCTTTGAATGTTCCTGGAGCTAATTTACATATATGTGTCATAATCAAGCAAGTTAGTTGGATAACATGTCACCTGTCATCCTTAGCTATGCATTATGCCTTCTTTTTTCTTAAATGATTTTAGCAGTGATGTTTAGTGGGCATTACCCATACTGTTGTTTATCTTATTCTCTACGTATCACCTTCATAAACAGTCCTCGATAAATGCAAGAAGAAATGTTTTTTCTCATGAAATTGGGTATGCAGGTTCATCCTGGACCTTGAACTAATATATCTAGGTAGCCTGTCATGTTTTCTCACACCCAGCCTTTGTTTATTCACAAGACACCCCAGCCATCTCTCTTGCTCTCTTCACCATGCACAATTATCAATCTTACTTCAGCTTGGTTCTTCTCTGTATATTTATCAATCTATCTCTCTCATCAGTCCACATCTCCATCAATCATTTGCTAGTGTTCATAACAACCTTGGCTAATGTTGAGGCACATGGGCAAGTGAGGCTATGCTCATTAACCCATCTTTGAATTCCACAGTTCCTCCAACGGCACCATCCTCTGCTTCCACCCGACCTTCCCCTTTCTCTCTCCGTCTCTCTTTCTCTAGGATGGATGCAGCGGTACGGGCAGAGTGATGATGGTGACCCAGTGGCTGCAGCGGCCGTCTGCAGTGGGTTGGACACAAGGTGTCAGGTGGTGGTTGTCGCCTGGTGTAATGGTGTTGGGTCTAGTTGCGGATTGACCAATGTGGCAGATCGCTCAAAGAATCTACTGTTCTACTTGCTGGCATTTCATCACTGCAGGGAGTGGCTCGCGTTGTTGGTTTTTGTTAAAAAACGAGGCTGATTTAGTTATAGTTGAAACAGCGAGTTCCTATAACCATGCTAAGAACTGATTTTAGGAAAACCAGTTCCCAAAAATCCCTGATCCAAACAACCCCTAAGAGTATGCATTGATGCTGGATAATTTTGCAATCTTCTGCATCAACCAACCTATTCAATATTCTGTTTCTATTGTGGCCATGTCAAAATAATGGTGTTCTCTTACATATCTCAGTCTGTCATTAACTGGTCATCTTGCTAACAAAAATGTCAGTTATGATATCAAATTATGTATCTACAGTATTTATTCTTCCTTTGAACTTGGTTGTATGCTTTTCTCAACATCCTCAATTAATTCTTTTTAGGTTTCTGACATTGACCACATTGAGAGGTGGACGTCGTGCATGTATATGGCTCTTCCTATCTTTATGGTATGAACAATTTGTTTTGTCAAACAATGGAATTTTTTAAATTGTTACTTGTTAGTGAATGTCATCTTGTCTTATGCTTTTTTTTTCACTACATTTGCATGATCTGCAGAGAGGTGGATCGAGCAGCAAGTTCCTCAACTATTTCGTTAAGCAAATTGTTCCAGTTTTTGACAAGGTAAGCTTCTTTATCTTGTACATTGGTCCCTGTGCTTCGTTGGAAAAAGCAGTAAATGCTTCTTTTTAATTATATTATGCATGGCAACTCTACAACCCTTGTTTTGTTGACATACAGAATGTAACATTTTGCACACCATTTTTTTGAAACATTTGGTTACATTCCTTGCTTGTGTTAAAGAAACAGCTCTTGCAATCATGCACATTGCTGCATTCTGCACTAATGTTGCATGGTAAAAAAAGAAGAGTGTGTCGTATTTTTTTGTAACTACGAATATTTTAATTGAATCGCCATCATTTTGGCAATCAGACTCTCCACCATGCCTTGGACTTGTTTATCTTCAAAACAAAGTGAATTTGCATCTTCAGGCATGAAGGTTTTCCCTTCTTTTTTTTACGTGTTTTAGATTCCTGAAGAGAAGAAACTGGATTTGCTCAAAACTGTTGCTGCAAGCTCACCATATGCTACAGCACAAGATTCACGGCAGCTGCTTCCCCCTGTTGTTCAATTGCTCAAGGTCTGTGCAATTCCTGTCTGATAGGTGTCTAATCCCCCTTTGTTAATGTTTTATTTTGTCCCCTAGAAGACATTGTTAGATGGTTTCCCCTCTGCCGCGGTGTTACACAAATAAATGTCCTGTCTTACCATTGCATTTACCTTTTCTTTTACAGAAATATATGCCTGGGAAGAAGGTGGAAGATATCAACCATAATTATGTTGAGTGTCTGCTGTACACTATTCACCATTTAGCCCATAAGGTTTGGTGACAGAATGTTTATCATCTATTATGAATCCTGTCTTTTCTTCATGGATGACCTTGTGCTGACCAAATGAAATACAGACACCAAACACAACAAACAGCCTATGTGGTTACAAGATTGTTACTGGACAACCATCAAATAGACTTGGAGAGGATTTCTCAGAACATTACAAGGACTTTACTGAGAGGTAGGTTGCATTTTCCTTATGATTTCTTTGAATGATTTTTATTTGTGTGCATTCCTTTAAGAACCGCAGCTTAGACAACAGTTCTTTTTTTAATTAGTTCCACCAAATCATTAGTTATCATACATTGGGGGCAGTTGCAGTAGTACCATGACTACCACGTGCTTAAGTGGACCAAAAAAAAAAATCTAGCACTAGAGATGTTGGATCTGATTTTAGTTCCTAAAAATGGTGCTCGCTACTAGGGTGAAGGAATCCATCTTGTCTGAGTATGATCCTGAGAGGATGACAGTAAAAAATGAGTGATGTAGACGCTAAATCAAGATTATTAGTATCTGGGTCACATCTATTGTTAAATCATAGAATAAAGTAATAGGTTGTACTAGAAGATTTGACCAAAGGTACATTGTATAAATGTATCACATATATCTTTTTGTGAGGAAATTTCTACATGAATCAATGAGTGTAGAAGCCTTTACCTAAAATTATGGGCCAAATGGATGATCTGTAGTAATTTTATATAAATAGGGACATATAGATAATTGAAAGAACAATTGGAATTTGGAAGTGATTTGCATGTTGTTAAGGCGTCGCTATAGCGCTAGGGTGTGCCGAGGGGTCAAGGCGTCCCTCTGCCTTAAGGGCTTAACGCCATAACCCAGAGAGAGAGAAAGAGAGGTGAACGCGGCAGCAACTACACCCTTTTCCCTGTTCTCTGCTCCATGTCATTGCCATCTTTCTCCTCAGCTCTGGTTTCCACTCTCTTCTTCTCTCCCCTGTGCCAGATTCATTTTGACTCAAGGGAGCAGCTCCAGATCTATCCGAAGGAAGGAGCACATACAGATAGAAGCACTGCTGGTTTGTTCTGAATCAGGGAAGAAAGGAGCACAGATAGAGGAGCAGAGCTAGCACGAGGAAGAAGCCGGCGCGAGGAAGAAGTGACATCAGAGGCAGTGCTGTGAGAGGAGAGACCACCTGGTGTGGGCATTAGGGTTATTTCTTTGACCTTGGGCTGGTATGAAGGTTATTGGGCTGGACCGTTAGGCTAATTTTCTTTCTCTCCCTCTTCTAATCGCTGCTTATCACATAGATTATGGCGTCGCCATGCCTTTAGCACTTTACCGCTATAAGGCGTGGGTGGGTCCCTCAGGTCGCCTTACCGCCTTAACAACCATGGTGATTTGTAATAATTATTGCGAGGACTGGGATAAAATTATGTGAGATCTAGGTAGATTATAGATTACTATCATGATTCCATGATTCTTTCAATATTAAGGTTCTACCTAGTATTGAATCAGATCAATTATTCTATGGTTGTTTGACTAGAAGCTTGTATTAATATTAAGATTTTAGCAAACATGATGCTTGGTTTGGCGGTTTCGTTGATGAGGAACATAGACAATTTGTATAACTTTCTTAATTGGCCGTCATTGCTATGTGTGGCAACATTATCTTACACAAATTTTGTTCTCCCATAGCTTGCGAAACATCTTTTATCCATATTCTGTTTGGTAATCTAAGATAAATCATAAATCGTTTTTCTATAGATTATGATAAAATTTCTTTCAATTTTTTAATATGGTGTGAGAGAGCGTAAGGCGTATGGTATTTTGTTTTGGTGATCTGTTTTATTTGCTAGTTTCTTACTGCTGCACATGACAGGTTAACTGGAACTAAGAGACAGTTCGAGCAGTCTCGAAGAGACTAACTCAGGGGATGGCAGATTTTAACAAGGCAATATCTTCAGCAAAGACTGAAGAAGAGAAAACTAAAATTGTGAGTTTTAGGTGCTTTGTGTAAATTTTCTATGTTCCTCCTTCCATGTGGGATCAGCACTATTGTTGGCTGACTTATCCTTGTCTCAGAATCTTGTAACATCATATTTTACAAGATTGTTTCCAAGCTCTTTGTTTGGCAATTAGATTGATAATATGACTTTAAAAACAATTACAACAACTGATCATTGTGTGGATATGATGTTCTTTTGGCAGAAATCTGATCAGCAGAAATCAACAATGACAATGAGGCCTACAACAACATACTAGCAATGGCGCAGGTGATTTCTTTTTTACTTTAGTGGAACTCTGTGATATGTTAATTGCAAAATGCTATCGCGTGTGATAATAATGTGGGGCCTGGGTTTACTTTTCAATGACACATAGGAGGGTAGTTTTCAAATCACAAGAAGCTTCCAAATGCTCTGGTTGGGCTTCTCATGGTGGACCAGTTACAATTTTAAATGTATAACAAAAGAACTATAGAAAATACTAGCCATAGCAATGGGATTTTTTTTTGGTTACAGATCTGCTTTTGAGCATAGTACCGAAACCTGACCACTGTTAGTCAGACAAAAAAAACTGTGACCAGGCCTTTTATTCTCCCAAAAAAGGCGATCAAGTTTGAGAAGGAGATAGATAAGTTCCTCCTGGTCTGGTTTGGATTAATAGAAACAATGATAGTGAAAAACTGGGATGTTCGAACTGGTACATTTTAATTCCGCTTGCAGGAGTCAAGTCCCTTTTACCTGTGGTTATATTGCATGTGTAGGATGTGCTGATAGGCAACTGTGTTGAGGTTGACATGTGATTTATTTAAGAAAGTTTTCAATTTGAGCCTTTATTTTAATACAGGCTTGGGTTTAATTCAAAATTAATACTTTGAACTGTCTGGCTCACTGTCAAACCATGTTTGAATCAGCAAACCGAGGACTTATTTGAGATAATAGTTCACATGCTGGTTTGAGTTTTGCACTATGCTTTTGAGGCCTGTAAAGGAACTGCAGGAGTTCTAAATTAAAAGTTAAGTGGCCTTTTACAATTGCAAGTACACAACCGAATTCAACTTTGGCTACCAATCTCTACGAATTACCTTAGATTTCTGAAAATGATGAGTAGGTTGTGTCAAAAAATCCACTGTAGTTGTATTAATTTTTACAATGCAAAAGTTGCATGTGTTAATGTCTAAAACACATCTTATTCTACTGCTGGAGGAAGCATAAGTACACGTCAATGTATGAAATATACTGCTTGTGTATACTAATAATACTGCATGTTATGCAAAACAAACTAACCTAAAGGTTTATGCTTTCTAACTATATGTGATGAATGTTCATTTCAGCCGTTGCGTGCGAAATCCCCTTTATTTATTGGTGACAAGAAAATCACCTCTCATGGATGGAGCAGCCAAAGAAACCAGCAGCTACAACAACAGGGTTAGATTTCTATTACCTAATATTCCATTTCCCCCTCGGATTCCTTTGCATTTCATTATAGTTAAGTCTGCTTTGTGGTCTTTTAGAGGGAAGAGGTCCCAGCCTGCTACAAATGGGAACACCCCTGCAAGCAAGAAGGGGCGGGGAGAGGGAGCAGCCCGGAATCAACTTGTAAACAGAGCTTTTGAAGGGTTATCCCGTGGTGGTAGAGGGATGGAGCTACCGCTGAGAGTAGTTGGAAATCCCTGCAATCTGATGGAGAATAGATCAGCTTTCTGCTTTGATTTGAGGTAGACTCCCGCAACTCTTTCTCGAGTGTGCACCGGACAAGACTTCTTCTGAGTTTGACTTAAAAGACTACAAGTATCTAGGGGCCACATCCTGTTTTAGATCGACTCTCTATGCCCGGCCACGTCGTAAGCGCATGGTCATCTGATATCTGCGCCTGCAATGCCATCACCTGCGCAACGCACAACGTCCGTCGGCCGTCGATCACCTTGCATGGTATCTCACCCGTCCACACCAGCCATGCGCACCATGCCTGCGCAAGCCATGCGCATCATGCCTGCGCAACTGCGACATACGTGCCCGAGAGTCGGCTCGTCGATCAACCCCAAGCCAGGAACTCCCTCTCTAGCATCGTGTGTCAGGCTGTGCCATATGTCAACCATGCGCATGCTGCGCAACTGCGACATACGTGCCGCAGAGTCGCTCGCATAGTACTCCCGACGAGCTGGTCTTACACCAGTTCCTGTCATCACAAGTCTTGTTTTGAGTCGCACCCGTGACCTAGATTCTAGACTGTGTCTTTTCGGCTGGTTCATGTATTTTCCGGACATCTACAGGACAGTTAACTTTTTTTGAATATTCATAGAATTCTTGTTTGTTGTAAACGAGCAAATGGATTGGTATAGTTAATTGCTAATGCAACAAAATCAATGATGTGCGTCCAAAGATGTAGTATGATCCTATATTTCATTGCCAATCGTAATCAAGATTTTGAATTGTCTATTTATTATCTAGTTGCAAACTTGATTTGTTTGACTTTGCAAATTTTGTTGGCATTATCGCAGAGGTGATGAAGGGAACTTAGGCAAAGATGTGGTAAGCATCAATTGAACCGGTGAATGTGAATGTGAATGTTTAAGAATTTTCTCATGGCTGTATGTTATGTTGAGAGTACAACGGAAGAGATGATGTCAGAATGGTCGGTTTATTGATCCTGAAAGTGCACTTTCATGGTAATACTAGAAGCTGTGGCGCGCCCATGGCACGTCTCCTGTACACAGCTTGATGCAATATGTATGTTGAGCTACAGCGATTACCATGTAAATAAGAAATAAAACAACCTTATAAAACTTTAAGGGCACATCGTCTGAGTTGAAGGTCTACCGATGGCACGAGCATAATGACCAGGAGGGAGGAATTAACTCACTTAAGTCCAAAGAGCAGCCAACGTCTAGCTACACTTTAAGAAATATGCTTCAAGTTTTCAGCATTCAACCAGGACATTCACAATTTTTTTGTGAGCACATGACCAGAATTACTTAAGCTATTGTGCCTTCATCCGTGACTTTCCGCAAGCTTGAAACATGAGTGACTACTAGCTCAAGATACATCATACAAACATAAGACAGCCTGACAATTATAGTGATAATAATGTCGTGGTTTGCTAAATAGCAGCATACCGAAATATACTTGTGAATCCAATAATTAACTAACACAATCTGAAGCTATCCTTGCGAAGCACAGAATTAGCACACCTTGCAGTTTCCAGTATTTCATATGATCCGAGGTTTGTTTACATAACATAAAAATGATTTCCATCTTTACATTCTTACATACAAATGAAAGCACAAGCTTATTTTGCGCTAAATTAAACTACAGTTCATGGCTAAATCAGCAAAATTTATGTGTTGATACCACGTTCCAAAAAGACACCATCCTGAATAAGGAAAAAAATGCAAGCACCATCAGAACAGTTTACATGAAACAATTACATTTTTTTTCATTCATTAGCCCTTGCGTACGATTTTCGTCAGAAAGAAATATATGGTCGTGCGCTTGTAGGTTAGTCAATGCATTTATGTAACATTAGATTCTATTGTTAACTTTCTTGCTCTTCTATATTTCCTTCTAAAATGAAATACTAATGTATATGCATCTTTCATATAATATTGCTTATTTAGAAACCCAATTATTACAGAGTATTAGTTTTGCTTGAAGAAGCTTACATCAGTAAGCATGCTGAAGAAGTTCTCAAAAGCTTGGACCTACAAAGCCTGGCCTCGAACATTCGTATGATTAGAATTCCACTTTCTGTGCAAAAGATGTCAGTTAACGGCCATATGAATCATAACGGTCCTAGTTAATTGTGCATGCTTTTACCCTCCCAATAAAAAAATCAATGCTTAGTGAGGTTGAATAACTAAATTGTTACTACAAGATAATACACCTCAGGTGCCGCTAGATCGTCATATAACTACAACATAGAGACTCGTGTGAATCTCAGATCGTCATATTATTTGCCCTTCTTAGTTTTGCAAATGATATAAATTACAGGGAAATAAGTAAGCATGGTAATATGGTTGTAGTTTTAGATTATAATTATATGATCAGGAGTTGAGAAAGTGATTCTTTAGTCTGGCAGCCCAGTGAAGTTAATCTTTTTATGTGCTAGTTTGAGAACACTACCCAACCATCGCATCTTAATCCAATATTAATCATACAATACATAATTACATATTGGACGGTGTCCAATGTCAATAAAGAACTAAACATAGCATAGAATACGACAAACATTTGGTCGACTATCCAAAATGAGCTGCACAAAAAACATCACGTTATGCAATCTAAAACATGATAAGTGATGTGAAGGACATGTCAAATTTGCTCTCAACCGATGTGAAATATCCGAGTCAATACTAAAGAAGATTAGACACAAGCCACACCATGTATTGATCGCTGAGACGAATACTTATACAAGGTGCAGCAGCTCAGCTCTCGGTCTCCTGATCCTACATTCCAGGAAGACTGGGCCGGCTGTGCCGTTACAGCGTGCATGTGCACGTCCTGAGCGCGCTCTGCGCGGCTACTGCGGGCGCGCGCGTCGCTCGCGCTCCACGCTGCGTCGTGGCCGTCTGTTGGCTCGGCATACAGTCCGTTGGATCGTCATGCAGGCTTCCGTTATCAAATACTAAATGCAGAGTAGAAAACTCTGGAACATCATATGAATACCTAGATATATACTAGGATCAACACAGTGATTTCCTAGAAAATATTGGTTTACTCAGAATGTCATTATGTTACTAATTCTATAGATTAAAGGTAATTTCTGTCAGAAGAACACTATGACTCCAATAATAAGTTCTACTCTGGTTGACGACTGGTGGACTGTTAACTTGGATTGAAAACATTTAGATAGCGCATGAATCGAGTTACCTGAATAATTGACAAAGCAATTAAGGACATATCCCATAAGATTTGTTCTACAATGATTTCTCTTAATTCTAAATAGTACCTGCACATAATGTAGAGTTAGTTTGATCCATCCAAAAAGATCTAAATAACCCAATTTCACATAAAACATATAAGCAACAACACTGACTGTTTGTGTTCATATCAAAAAACTATAACTGATTTGCAGTCATGGACCAGCTGCTGGTCATAGGATGATCACTCTGTATCCTTGCCTAAAATGTGCTGAAAGCTGGATCCGCAGAAAATGATTAGGATAGCAAAATTCGCATAATAAAAAAATCAGGAAATGGGAAATTAGTATGTTGTGTGTAGTCAGAAGCAGAGCTTATCAATTAAACATGCTAAAATTCAAGCTAGCTAGAGTGGCATGCCTTGACAAACCATTGCATCAATAATGATAACAATGGCATGCAAGAAATGGTTAAATTGCATCAGGATAGGCAGATGTACCATAATTAGACTGATAAATTTGAGAAAAGAATTTCGTAGATGATAGACTACAGATGGGAGAAATCATGGTAATGTGCAGGCCAAAATCTATTGAGTAGGAAATCTAGCATCCATGTACAAATAATATTGGCATATCGGATAGAAACTACAAAGTTATGTCTGAATGAAGAGATTCTATTAAGTTTGATCAGCAAATATTTTTTTTCATAAAATTGCAGAAGAATTGCGCTTTCTTTACTTGAAGCCTGGTGATTACAAAGATATATATATTTCAACTAAAAGTTATGTTATTAGCTAATCCAAAGAAAACACAGGAAATTCACATTAGGCAATTCAGTTACTGTGGGACTGCATATAATATCTGAGGTTCAAAACAGGGCAGAGTAAGGATTCTGATTCTCTAAATAATCTAAATGATCCCAAGCTTACTCGCATCCAGCACTTGACACACAATACCTAAGTCCTCTAAATGTAAAATGGCTCCACATAGTACTGTGATACAATCCTTTTAAGTCTGCATTTCAGGGGAAAAACATTTGTTTGGGACAGGACAATCATGATTGTTTAATTTATTTTTCAGTATAGTTTTGTGGGAATGGGTGGATAGTTGACTATTTCATCCATCCTGTTCAATAAGTGCACCTTCACATTCAGAAATCACATGGGTTTGATAAAGTTCTAAAATTATGGCTTTAATAAATTCAGAGATAAAAAAACATCTTATACAGAACTGCAAAAAATAATTTCATCGTATGTGTACTTCTGAAATACATGAATTTCTCAAGTGATTCCTACTACAGTGCATTGTGTTCTCAAGATTAAATTAGCCAAAACAAAATTAAACTAAGACATGTCACATTGTCACCTTATTTTCTTGTACAGAACAAAAACCAAATTCCACTTTGGTTGGGAACTAACTACACGAACTGTTGGTACATAGAAAGCTTGCCCAGAATTAAAGATTGATCAGTGGAAGTAATAGATGAATAAGAGGTCCTCACTAAACATAGGATGACAGGAATGTGCGACTTCTTCCCAGCATCGACAAGCAGAATCACACCTGTAGTGATCAACCCCTGCAAGCCATGGAGCAAAATTGAATCACACCTGTAGTGATCAACACATGTAGTGATCACTCTTCCATAAGGCAAAACCACAAACACCTAGAGTGCAACACGAGAGAATTCTCCCAGCAAGACAAGCACGGTAATGGATTCATTGACCTACCAATTCTTTTCCAGTAGATGCCCAATCGCAATGCAGCTGCATTGCAGCACCACGAAGATGTTGGTCGTGGCGATTGAGTCATGGTCCCGATACCGACAGCCCATCGGATTTGAGAACAAGGACACCCCACAGCCGAAAACACCCGCTGCACATAAAATTGTCCCTTTTTATTCAAAATCCTATATAAACTAACAAACACACAGGGAACAAGCACGTCCTAATACAGATGAATAGCATCTCACCCAGCTTCACCCTCAAAAGTCCATAGTCCCCTAGTTTGCTTTCATTGCTGACAAAAAGAAAGAAAAAGAAGGATATGAAAAAACAAACACAAGGAAACAATATGCGCCATCTAATTATCTGAATCCATCCATAGAGAAAGAGGCCTCCCCTCAAATCTGCATGATCAGCAATTGGGAGAACACAGATTTCTCACCTTTGCCTGCGGGTGAAGCCTGATGAACGCCACCGACGGCAGAATTGGCGGCGAATCCATCTTCTTCCTCGCCGGCTTACCTAGTCACCTCCTATCGAAAGAGGAACAGTAATGTGAATCTACAGTTCGAGGTGGAAAAGGTCACAAGGTTGTAAGACATGGCCAGAGGAGAAACAAGAGATTTACTCATTCACCTCCTGTGGCTAGGCACCGTGAAAACAGCGGGCGGCGGCGGCGGCGGCGGCGGCTGCAGGTTTATCAGACAGGGTGGCGTTGGTGGCCGCAGGACGATGTAGTGGAGGGAAGCAGCGTCAGGATGCACAGCGAGAGGCACCGCAGCTGTAGCACCAGTAGGGCGACGCCGGCTCGGCTGCGGAGGAGGAGGAGAGGAAGCCGACCTCCTCGCACGCGCAGCAGCTCCGTGTACAGACCTCGCCATCCCCCAGCCTCTGCTTCTGGGCCTCCATGCACACCAGCCACCTCGCTTCGTCGCCGTCACCTGCGGTGTCCCCATCCTTCCCCGGCGCCAACGCTAGTGCCACCGCCGAAGTAACGTTTGCCGGCACTGCTGGAGCTCACGTGGCGTGCTTCCCCGCTGCCGCCAGCGTCGGTAAGGAGGACTCGCTGCCTCAAACACCCGGAAAATGTTGGCAAGGAGGAAGGCAAGCGGGGTGAGAAGGGGGAGTGGAGGGAGGCGGTGGAGGACGGAGCGGCGGTAGTGTATAGCGCTAGTAATTATAAGCGATTGGTCCGTAGCCACAGCGGAAGGCGGTGACCCCAAGGGATAGCAGCACAGCAATCCGGTGACCAACGAGCGGCGACGCATGGAGAGGCGGAGGAGCAGGCGGCGCGCGGAGGAAAGAGGCGCAGCGTGCGGAGAAGCCGGAGGAGGCGCTGCGCTATTACTCCTCGAACCGAGCGCTCTCTTCTCTTCAGCTTCCTTCTCCTCTAAGCATGCAATCTAGACCATCCAGCTAGCAACAGAATGATCTGACGGCTGAAATAATTCCGGTGACGTGGCCCGCCTGGCTAGTGGCCCAACCCGTCGGCCTTGAAGAGGTACATTCCGCGCTGCTGCTTTCTAATGCGGAAAAATGTTTGTCCATTTTACGGTTTTCAGCTCCATTTGCCATCTCACTTTAATCTCCTTCAACTATTTGAAGTTGACTATGGTGCCGAATGTCTTGTATTCGGGCTAGGTCACCTAGCACAGTCAAATTCTTTGACAATTTGACATCTGTTTCGCTGGGCCTTGCCAATTTGACATAGGTTTCGTGAGCTTTGCCAAAATATCTATCACCTCGTTGGAATAATTCACTTTAGGTATTTAACTTGATAGCGAGTTTGATTTTCGTACTTGAACTGCGATACAAGATACAACGGGTCCCTCAACTGTCAAAACCGGTGTAATATAGGTCCAACTGTCAAAACCGATGAAATATAAGTCCCATGAAAGTTTGGACGGTAGTTTTAGCTGACGTCTACGTGACTAATTTGCCTCGGTCTTCATCTGACGTGGCATTAATGTGACACATGAAGCAAAATTTAATAATTTAAAAATTAAGAAAAAATATATAGGCCCACATGTCAGTCAAACAATAAGGCAAAAAACAGTAGAACCCACATGTCAGTGAGCCGCACTTCCTCCACCTCATCCTCTCTCTTCTCTATCTCCTCCCCTT
The DNA here is from genome assembly GCA_008326285.1 of Oryza officinalis. NCBI lineage: Eukaryota > Viridiplantae > Streptophyta > Magnoliopsida > Poales > Poaceae > Oryza > Oryza officinalis. The sequence goes on from BDMV01000002.1 coordinate 22,041,223, forward strand.
CTCCTTCTCCCCTCTTCCCCTTCTCCTTCCCCTTCTCCCCTCTTCCTCCCCAGACACGACTCGTAGCGAATGTCAAGCTTGTGCGTCGTCACCGTCTCCCTCTGGCGCAACCCCTCCCTCTCGCTTGGCCACGCACGGCTATGGTAGTGGCCGACGGTGGCTCCTGTGGGTGACCGGCGAGGAGAGGGCTTCGGTGGATCTGAGCGACGGAGGAGAAGAGGTTGAAGTCGAGGTAGCCAGCGAGCGAGAGCTTGCCAGCCCGTCCGCGGAGAGACGATGGAGGCTGAATCGGAGCGTCACCGGACTGGCCTCTTTGCGTGCTGCACGGATGTAAGTTCAAGTATCTTAATTTGGTTTTGGTGATTAATAATAAATCTAATTATATGAGACTAACGTTTTTATGAGCTTTTCTTTGACTAGTCTCATTTGGATACGAAAATAAAAATGATGAGAGGTATGTATTAAACTTCACATATTCTAACTTGGTCTCTCTTGTGGATCCAAAATATAGTGTGAGCTCCCTCATTGATCTTAATTGATTATGTGCATATGTGTTTCTTCATATCTATATGTATGCACATTTTGAGGGGGAGATTATTATATATTTTGTTTATTATAAGATCTCTACCTTGATTTGAAATCATCTTTCATCTCATTTCTCTATATTGTTTATATCGGATAATTATCCACCACCAAAGAGAGAAAAGATTGAAAGATCTTGGATTAAACAATTTGTGTAATTGTTGCTTTGGTGATAGATGATAAACCGATGTTTATGGGATTAACCTCTCTTTTATATTATTTGTCAACTGGGTTATTTCCCGATAATGAGATATGGAAGATATGCACTCTTTGGTGATGGACCTTAATCATGACAAGGATGAAATGCATGGAGATCAAGCGATATGTATCACTTCTTATCTCCTACTTTTTGAGAGGTTCATATATATGATTTGATGTTATGGTTATATAAGTGTGAGACTAATGTTTACTCGAGCCTTATCTTATTCAGTCTCCTTTACATTAAGAACATAGAGATCATGAAGGTATGCGTTTATGTTTGTCTTTATCATTGCTACATGTCTTCTCTATGTGTATATGATAAACCCCATTGGTTCTTCTCTATTTATGCATACACTTGCCTTTCATGGATATTATTTTGTATGCATATATTTAGGGGGAGCAAATCATATACACTTGTTGTGCATGTTCTAGATCCATATGTTTACCTATTATTTATATTGGATCTTTGCACTTGAGCTTGCATGCGAGTATATGACACTTGTGGTGTTAATGAATACTCAACAAACATATCCATATCTTTCATATGCAACTGGTTGGTCATCAAGTGGAGGATGATAACCGATTTGTTGGAACTAATATTCTCCTTTGAGTTGTGCAAAGGGATAGGTCCCACTGTGATGAGGCAAATGGATGACACCATAGGTTGATGGTTATCAAGCTAGGGACATTGCTATGTTGACAAGAATAAAGTCAAGCTTGTGATGAGAAGAAAGTCTTGACAAAGAATGGTCAAGACCTCGGCATAAACTTGGTTCAACCGGATGGTCACAAGTGTTGATCTTGGCTCAAGCATTGACCTCAAGTTGGATGGCACAATGCAAAGGTATAATGGAGCTAAGAATGTTGCTATGTTGACAAGAATAAAGTTAAGCTTGTGATGAGAAGAAAGTCTTGACAAAGAGTGGTCAAGACCTCCGCATAAACTTGGTTCAACCGGATGGTCACAAGTGTTGATCTTGGCTCAAGCATTGACCTCAAGTTGGATGGCACAATGCAAAGGTATAATGGAGCTAAGAATGTTTTCTTAGTCTTTTCCTGGTCTTGGTGTTTGGTGTAGACCGGATTTGCTAGATAGGCGTCGTACTATCAAGAGGGGTCTATGAAGTAAGCATGTGGATGATCTTGTGCCATATTAGTTGACATGCATGTGGGTGCATTTGGTTGGTGATGGCGGTTGTCCGTAAAGCGAGGAGGCGGTAAGATGCGCACAGCTGCGTCTGTAAACATGACGAGGCGTCATCCTAGGAGGTTGGCGCGTGGCGGTGGTGTCATCGGGCGGATGGTGCTGGTGCAACCGTGACCGGGATAGCGCGCGACGGCGGTAGTCAAGCGTTTGATCGGTGGAGATGGGGAGGATTTGGAATCGGTGATTTCATCGTATGATTGCAAGAAGTGAACTGCTGCTTTTTATACTAGTATAGATATACTTGGGGGATTGGGGAGCTGAAGCTGTATCACCTTCTCACCAGTTGCATCGGCGAACAAAACAGTGAGATATGTACTGCTTTGCATCATACCTATTTTCTTGGCCTTAAATTAATCTTACTGGGATTTAATCTGGAAATTTGTTATGCTATTTTCATTTCTATTTTCATGTTATTTAACACGCTGTCACTTAAAGACTGTTTGGTGCTGGTTAGGCTGCTCCTCTTATGGTAGGAAAGGATTTGGGCGTGCAAAACAAAGAAAGAAGTGGGCACGTCCTATAGGAATGGGTAGCTTCTTGTGGTTTTGTCCGGTGGAGTATCCTTCGGAGTGTGAGCCCTTTCTCCTTGAGAAAAGCTGTGTTCTTGGATGTTCCGTTCATGGGTTGGATAGCCTTTTGAATAAGCTTTCCATAGAGTCCAAGAACATCAATTTCCGACATTCGAGTCAAGAGAAATCGCCGTTTTACTAATGGTTGGTTGTGCTGAAAAGTGACCTACGGTCTGACCGCAACCCTTATGGCGGTCTGACCGCAATGTACTGTCCGGTCTAACCGTTTCTCTCATGGCGGTCTGACCGTTGACCTCAAATTGAAGAGAGGTCTCGCCTTGGCGATACAGAGCCGCCAAAGCCACAGTCGGTCTGACCGGAGCCGATCATGGTCTAACCGGTTGAATTATGGCGGTTAGACCGCGAGTGCATTAAATGCACTGTAACAGTTGGTTTTCTAGCTGTTGCATTGGAGGTCGGTCTGATCGGCCACCTCATGGCGGTCTAACCGGCTGACACCTGTGAGTTGGGATTTTTCTCCCAACGGCTAGTTTTGGTGGTTGGGGGTATATATACCCACTCCCCAGCAACAAGGGTAAGGTTTTCGCACTCCATTGCATTATCTTGAACCCTTGCCACCTCCTAGATGGCTTGGAGGAGTTGCCCGGTGACCTCTCCGAGAAGGTTGTGGAGGAGGCCCGGTGTTGATTGTGAGTGGTTTGGTGTTCGTCATCTCCGGAGTGGAGGAAGAACAACCATAGTGATAGAGCTTGGGAGTCCACTTCGGGGCTGGCTCCCACCTTGCCTACCTCAACAAATGGGTTCAGTGGCTTCGTGGTTTGAGCGGTGAAGTTGGGCTGGCCTCAACGGTGACGTAGGAAGCCGACAAGCTTCCGAACATCTAGAGAAAAAATTCTTTGTCTCTTATCTCTTTTATTTTGTGCAATTTACATTTGTGCTAATTTACTTTGAGCAAGTTTACATACTAGAAATTATTTGTGCTATTATCACCCTAGGCTTGCAAACCTCAACATAGGCTAGCCTCTTTGTGCACTTAGTTGAGACTAGTTGATTTAGGCTTTGAATTGTGGAAAACCATTTTGATTTACTCTTCCGCATATATAACTCGGTTTAGCCAAAAATTTTAAAACCACCTATTCACCCCCCTCTATTCGGCCTCCTTGATCCTACAACGGAGCCCGTGGGCGGCATGCCTGCCTATCTGGTTTCAGTCCGTGCACAAGGCGCCTCAGCATACCGCGAGCCCCGAGCGGGGAGAGGAAAGAGAGGGGAGGAGCGGTGCGTGTCCTTGTCATCGTTGCCTTCGCAGTCGCAACCGCACGACACAGAGGTGGAGGCGAAGGGGGAGAAGGAGGCCGAGGCCTCGAAGTCACGCTTCACAGGAGAGTTGTTCGAGGTGCCAAGGAGCTTTGAGGCGGCGGCAGCGCAGCAGCCGACGAAGCGGTGGGGAGGAAGCCCGGGCTACAGCCCAACGGGCCCACGGTCTCTAATTTTCCATTGTCGCCACACCGGTCTTCTACCCCCCCAACAAGCTGCTTGCCGGCCTCCTCCGCCACTGCTATCAAGCACGCCGCATGCCATGCCAGCATCGAGGAGGATTACCACCGCGTCAGCTTTGAGATGAAGAGGGAGAAGAGAGAAGAGGGATGTGTCACTTACATGTGAGGCCGGAGCAGCTCAGCCTCACAGCCCGCACGGTCGCTGGCACCGGCGTCGTTGCCAACGTCGACTTCGGTCGGCCCCCCTTCGTTGCCCTCCTCCTTGACATGTGGGGCCTATGGTGAATCAACGCTGTTGCCCTCCTCCAGGTGAAGACAAAGAGAGATAGGTGAAGAGAGAGAGGGGAGGGGGGTTAGAGGCCTTGACATGTGGGGCCTATGGTGAATCAACGCTGTTGATTCGGATCAGATTGTCATGTTGGACAAAACCACCCGCTATATTGCCATGGGACCTATATTGCACCTGTTTTGACAGTTGAGGGACCTGTTGTATCCGGTATTTTGGTTCAAGGACGACAATCGAACTCGCTGTCAAGTTAAGGGACCTAAAATAAACTTATTGCCACTTTGATGTTTTGACTTGCTCAGAATTTTAATCCTCTTCCTTTTCCAATTTCAGGCACATGCGATAACTCAAATGTCCTTCAGCTCACTCACTCCACCCTAGACCTCACCTTACGGGTGTTTGGTTTCCTATATTTGACCGGAGCCATGCCTACTGGTGCAATCACTGCTACAAAATTGATTTTTGCATGTGGCCAAAATCGATTGTCGCAAGTGGCTCGGCGGCCCGCATGCACGAAAAAATCTACGAAAATCAGATTTTTGCATGCGGGTCGATTTTTGCATGCTGACGCTTAAGCCATCCAACTGCGGAAATGGAAAATCGCACAAAAAAATAAAAATTCTGCAAATCGATTTCCCCAAACCCTAACCCTAGAATCCTCATCGTCGTCGTCGTCGTCGTTGCTCGAAGTTGGTGGAGCCGTCGTCATTTTCACGCGCGTGGGGGGCAAGAGGTAGCAGGATCCGCGCAAGAGGGGGGACGGGGCACCGGATCCGCCCGTCCCGTCGCTGCCGCCGTCGTCGGAGCCCGAGCACTCACCCGTCGCTGTTGCCGCTGGAGCCCGAGCCCTTGCCCATCGTCCCCAGCGCCGGATCTGCCGCTGCCGATCCCCATGTCACCAGATCCATCGCGACCGAGCTCCCCGTCACCGGATCTGCACCCGTCGACCTCCCCACCGCTGGCCACTACCGCTCGCCGTTCTAGTTCCCGTTCGCTGCCGGATCCCTCCAGCGTCGATCGCTCTCGTCCTTCCACCTGCTTGCCAAAGTCATTGTTGCCGCTGCTGTCGCCACCATCGCCAGCCACCACCGCTGCCTCCCATTGCTGCCACCACCGAGCACCGCTGCCTCCCCGCCGAAGCCCACCTGCCGCTACCGAGCACCGCTACCTTCCGGCCAAAGCCCACCCACGTCCGAGGCCGCCCCACGCCTACGTGATCACCGAGAAATGCCCGTTGTTGCTGGATCTAGGAGAGAGTGGGTGGTGGTGGTTGGTGGGAGGTGAGGGAGAGAGAAGGATGTGGGATAAGGGAGTGGGGAGAGTTAGTAGGAGAGAGAGGAGGGGATAGAAAAAGGAGTGGGAGTATTTTCGCATGCGGGCTTCTTAAGAGGTCCACATGTGAAAATAAGCCGATTTTCACATGTAAGCCTGTTAAGAGGCTCATTTACGAAAATTGATTTTCGCATGTGGATTTTGTACCGTGCATGGGGGATCAATTTTCGCATGCAGGAGCAGTTATGGTCCGCCTGCTAAAGGGGGTCTCATCTAGAAAAATTGATTCTGTAGCAGTGAATATTCCTTTGCTTGCTTAGCTGCATGTGGGTTGGAGGACATCCATCGGAGTATAATTACTTGGATGGATTATGAACAAACCAAAAACAAGCACCCTCGTGCATACAAACTAATATGGCATTTCGATCATCTCTTTGCGAAGATTATCACCTCTCTGGATAGTATGGCAAAGCTAGAAAAACCTAACAAATTCGATCGCCCATCTTCTTGTTCGACAAAACAAAAATGCTAGATTTTGCACATTTATCTGATTGCTTTACGGCATCAATTTTAATCTACAGTAATACTCATTGACATAAAATAGTTAGTCTACAATTAGCGCTTGTCATTAATTAGCAAAATTAACACCATTGGTCTAGATGCTTTATGGCCCTATATTGTGCCCACAAGAGCCTCTAAGCGCAAAGCACACCACCTCCTACAAGGCTGACGTTGACCTGAACCAGGCGTTCAAAAAGCTTACCTGCTTGGAATAAGTCTATTTTGCATCCCTCATCTCTTCCTTATGATTGAATCGCATCCCTCAACTACAAAACCGGGTATAACTCCTCTCTCATTTTCGAAAACCAGTGCAAACAAACTCTTTTAGTGGTTTGGTAGGCGCTTTTCACAGGTAGGGCCCGCATGTTAGTGAGATCTGAAAAAACATACGCGGTGGGCCCACATGTTCCTTTTCTCCTTCCCACATCTCCTTCTCTCTCCTCACAGGCAACATCACAACATCAAATGCAACTAGCGGGACAGGACGGACCATCGGAGGATGTGCCGGTAGTGGCGAAGCAGCAAGCTGAGGAAGTCTAAGGGTGTCGTTGCCCTCTTGGACGTTGCACAACGACCTGCCGTCGCTGCAAGGCCTCCAGCCACTCGGCTACTCGACCACGTTCGATGCCACTGCCAACGCCGATGTGTCCCTTCCCTGTCCATGTCCCCGCCCTCACACTAGCAGAGCATCTGCACCGCATCGCTCAAGCGAGGGGTTGGGTCTAGGGCCGAACTCAAGCCGGCCACCTCCTGCGAGCAGCCGTGCAGCAGCAGCGCCTTGGTGTTTGCGCGCCTCTTTGCCCTACGTGGGATCGCTCTCTCAGCGACAGGCTCCAAGCGCTCGATGCCAAGTCCGGGTGGTCAAGTCCTTCGAGGAAGGGTAGAATGGGGAGGAGGGTTTGGGTGCGCTCAAGCCACGAGAGGGGTCAAATGGGGTGAGCAGAAGTACGGCGCTGTCAGTCACGGCGAATGCCGCTTCTGCAACCGCAAAGCACACTGACGCTGCTCGGAGCAGCAGCATGACGCCAACCAACCGCCCCGTCGCCTTCTTCTTCCTTTCCCCTTCCCTGACTCGGCTAGCTCGTCGCCGTTTCGCTACGCTGACCTCTTGGAAGCACGACGCGTCGTGGGATAGGATGGTGTATTAGGGGAGGAAGACGATGGAAGGAATGATGCATCGTCGTCTTCCTCGCGCACCCACCTCCCTACCGCTCTCCCTCACCACCACGGACCGCCTTGCTCACCGGCCGCCACCGCTGCCGCTCCTCTCTCCTCCTCTGCCTTGCTGCCCTCCTCCGTCGCAACCTTGAGGTCGACGGTGTGGAACAGGGTGGGTTGACACGGAATTAGTCATGGTGGAGCTCGGCCATGCGGGCGACGGCGCACAGAGGGGTAGATGAGGAAGGCGAGACCGGCAAGTAGCGCAAGGACGGGGATGAAGAAGAGCATCGGTGGAGGATGAGGAGGCAGTGGGTGGGGGAGAGAGAGGAAGGAGAGGGGGATGACACATGGGTCCCACTATGATTGTTTAAAGTTTTTTTGCTGACTCGGTGAGTCTAATGTGGTCAGCTTGTCACATCAACATAAACCGCTTTCAAAACCACTAAGGCCTTGTTCGGTTTGGAAGGCATTGAAGGGGATTGGAAGGGTTTGAAGGGGAATAATTCCAGACCACAATAGATATGGAATAAATCCCCTTCAATCCCTTTCCTCTTGGGGATTAACCGAACATGGCCTAAGGGAGCCGATTTGTACTGGTTTTTGAAGTTGAAGGAGGTATTATACCCGGTTTTGTGATTTAAGGATGCGATTCGACCAGGGCAAGAGATGAGGATCAGAAAATAGACTTGTTCCTACCTGCTGTTCAGATAATGAAGAGATGGGCATGGCCCATGGGCGAGGAGGCAGAGGCTGAGCAGGAGCAACTACTTTCTGTATAGAAGGGAGGCTGACAATGCCCCTGTTGGCGGGGTGTCACACCCTAATTTTCGTTTAGAGATTTATAAATTATTTCCAGAATTTGTAATAAAGTGCACATTAATTAACAAGTGAAGTCAATATGGAAATAAAATTTCCTTAATAAACAAGCCTTGGAGTATTTTTTTTTAAATTCTCTCGGATTAATTATATACTCTGGAATTTTCTAGGGTTTTTAAGAGCTCAACAAGTAATTTTAATAATAGAAAGGGCACCCGTGTGTATCCGTAGCTTTCTCTATTTTTGACAATCTCCTATTTCATCATAGCACTTCTCCTTCATATGTTCCGTTGCCTCTTACTGGATAAGTAGATTGTCTGTTTGCTGTGCCTAGAAAATCCAGCAAACGAAAGTTATCTCTCTCACCTTGAGTTTCAGTCTTGCACATTCAAGCTAGAATAAAGCCGATCATTCACAATTCACCAAACAGTGGATATCCTGCTGGGCGATTTGGAGTGCAAGACAATGGGTTATTCTCGAAGGAGAGTTCCAAAGCCCTCTCTCTAAGTTGTGATTTATTAACTCTTATCTGAATTCACTTGGTGAGGTGTCCATGGTGGCTAGACCCCTCTACCTTTCATTATAAAATCAATAAACCAGAAAAATTTTTTTGCGAAAGAATCTTTGGGATGATAAGTCAACTCAACAACATTTTCAGCTTAGCTGCTCTTTCACTTGCTTCTGCCTTTCCACTAGAATTTTCACTAGAACTAGTTAGGTGCCCGTACGTTGCAATGAAAAAAAATAATACATCAATTTCAAATCACATCGGCTTATTTAAATCTTATTTCAGTGTTTTACAAATACTAATAGCTAAGCCACCCAGATATAAGTGACCGTATAAAATATATTCATACTGTATGATTTTAGGTAAAAAGGAAGCAAAAAGTGCAATATTCATTTATCATGGGGTGACTGCCATACCAAAAGAAAAGGAAAAAAAAAGATAGTATGGAGGACCATGGGTGATGGCACATGCAGAATACCCAGTTCAGCTGAGAAAAGGTTGTATCTTTATACAGTTGTACATGCATCATTTTACAATCTTGAGTTGAATTTGCTCTGTGCAAGAATGGATGACTGGCAACGGCACAGTAAGATTGTGCCCGATCGATCTGCTTGGATAGTTCTACATCTGCATTTGCTAAATCTTATTCCGCTTCCGCTTCAGATTAACACGTCATGAATATTGGCCTAGTTTCTTTGTCTGATCAAGTTCAAGAAAATCACTTGACACTTCATTTAATTAACAGCTCGCTGAGCACAGCCTGAAGAAACTTTAAAATCCCCACCAAAATGTCAGGCGCGAACATCAGTTTGAAGCCAAAAAATGGATACAGTTCAGGTTTCAGTTGAGCACCTGCGATCAACACATCCTACCTCTGTTGCTCTGTAGAGTTCTTCAAGTTAGCGAGAAGACGGTAGAGCCATCCATTGGCAAGCTGCGGTCGTTGCAGCCAAACATTCAACCTCTGCTTCCTGGAGAACCAGATAGGAGGTCTTGAGATCCAAATAATAGAACACCAGTGCATCCCCAGCCATGTCGCTATCACTCTAGCCGACAAGCTGAGGACCCTCCATACTCAAATTTGATCAATTAACATTAGAAAGTAAAGTTCATCAAGAGCTCGCTACATTCTGTAACAGCCACAATATTTCTACACCTGGTCAAGAATATTTGAAGTGGATGACTCCTCCATGTGTAATCAAAAAGGACCAAACAGAGGTTGTTTAAAAAAACCATACCAGGGAAAGAGCTATTAGGGCTGCATGACTAAATAGAACAAATGGAATAACTAAAACTTTTGATGGGCTATATAGGTCTTACCTTGCAAGCAGCTAAAGTTAGAGAGAAAAGTTGCACATCAACAATATCAGTTGAAACCAACCATATTACTTCAATTTTACACAGGTAGAGTTTGAACATTTATAGAAATATTTGGTAATACACTCCCACATGTCCCACATAAACATGGACCAGGGGCACTGGCAATTCTTTAAAATCCATTGAGTTTATTATGCCTTTCTTGGTACTCAAGCGCCTTCTACTCTGTATACGCGGAGTTCATACCTAATGTTGCAGTTACTTCTTTCCGCAAAACAAAATGTTTTAAAATTATTTTCAGTACGACATCATTCTTCTCTCATAGTCGATCTTTTCCTATTACAACTCTTTACTTCAGTAAAAAATATATTTTTCAGGTTGATCTATGTAAGTTCATTTGGAGATTAGTTTTTAAAATGACAGATCTATTCTTGATGACACTGTTAATAGGTGATTTTACCATACAACCGATCAACTTGTGCATTTAGAGCTAGCAAATACTTCGTGCACTCACTTCATGTTTATTGCATGTCCAAATTTCTTTTTTCTAGCCAAATACAGAACCACTGCAGCAGATATCTCAGAATATGGCATCGGTGCTAGACTGATAGTTCAATATCCCAATTTGTAGGAACTGGTTAAAAGGGTTTTTGTCACCTATAGTCATTGTACCTCCAGCGAGAAAGAGGTCTTTGATCTGAGCAGGTTCTCCATGGAGAAGTTTGCTGCATATGCTGCTTCACTTGGTCTTCTCAGGGTTTCAAAAAAAAAATACTCTCTCCGTTTCTGTTTCATGTTATAAGTCATTTGACCTTTTTTTAGTTAAAATTTAGCAACATCTAAAATATTAAATTAGTTTCATTAAATCTAATGTCGAATATATTTTGATAATATGTTTTATGTTGTAAAAAGTCAAACGACTATAATATGAAACGAAGGGCGTACGTCGTTTTCCTGATAAACTAAAGAACAACTATACAGAAATATGGTCAGAGAGATTTCATTAATCCCAAAAAAACAGCTTTGAAGCATCTGTGGCTGGGAAAAGACAACAGAAATCTGTCACCATGATCGTTGTTTATGTGAGACTCCGAGTACCTCCGCCGGTTTAAAAATGCCATCAGCATCTCATATTTTCATTTGTAGAATTGAATTACAAAGGAGAGGGATACAATGGCCCATGGTTAGCATGAATCTCATAGCAGTAGACCTCAAACAAAGAAATTTAAATAATTTACTTAGAAACTAAAAGTTGCTGCAAGAAGAAGCAAACTAATGCCTTAATCAGCAATGTGTCTGCAACATTTACCAACCACATGGTCAGCGGGTTTAAAATCAAATACTGCTTAAACGTCCTAAAGTAGTAAAGGAAAAACCAATTATTTATCAAGGCCCGTAAGAAAGTTCGACAGAGATATTTTAATCTTCCTTGGTGCAAACCAATTGTCTGAATGACATGCTTCATTGTAAACTAGCAGATAAATTTTATTCTTCCTTGCTAGTCAAAACTAATTGGTTATCTTTTATAGGTCTACCTGCTTATGTTCGTATTTATTCCTTGGACCATTTCCAATTGTGATTTTAAGATATACCACTCTACAAGTCAAAACTGGCATTCAATGAGAACATACCATAGATTATTACTCTATTTGAGACAATCACAATATACTCCATGGAAAGTTCTGTTTGCTGAGAAAACCAGTAAGTTAACATCCTCAAGCATCCATATCAGCTCAGATCCTGACGCATGATTTTCTAGTAGCAGTAAGTAAAAATTCCGTCAGTTTGAAGGTAGGGAATATTGTATATTTAATTTTCCAGAGCTGGAACTGAAATCAGCAACATGCATTAAACAGGAGAAGCAACGTAAATATTATAATACATTAACACTATTTAAGAAACAAATGAATGTATTAACAGGAGATAACTACCTTAATAGATTGTCCTGTGAACTATTAAATCCATGTGATTTTCGAAGAGAAATTCTGCTTAGACAACTTAGTCAGCAATCTAATCGGCACTTAGGAACTTAATCCTAAATCCCCTACATCACTCATATTCTGCTTCATATTACTTTTCACACAATAAAAAAAATTCTGCTTGTATATATGTCCTTTTGCTCACGCTTCCATCTGTCAGTATTGCCATTGACTAAACTGCACTATTTCGTGTACAAACAAAGAGATTTAAGCACAAAATTTGACATGAATAGTTGCATCGTCAGGAGTGTTGTGATTACTGGAAGAGTGGTGAGGGTAAAGTCCCAGGTGAAGTCCAACAAGCGGTTTGCCATTGCGTTTCACAACAAACGACTGCTGCAACCATTTCAACAACTATAGGCTCTACCACACCAACTCCATCGGTGCCACCAAGGTGAGATATCAGTCTACCATGACAATAATTTTACACAGAAAAACCAGCCTTCCATTAGTATCAGGCACAGTGGGAATCTGGAATTCAACTACCACTCACTCTCTAGTTGATAGGATGGAAAGAGAGGGAGAGCAACCTACTGGTGATCCTGACGAGATCCGTTGCTTGGAGAGGGTGAGCTGCCTGAACAATGAGGCCGACTGCGTCCACGGGATCTACCTCGATGGCTGAGTGGCGATGGCATGAGACTATAGGAGGCCCTGGTTTCGTTGCTATTGAGGGCACCGGCTCAACGGGAGATCAAGACCGTGGTCCAGAGGAGCTAGGCTCTGCTCGACCCCGTTCGGATCCCGCCGATCAAGGTGGCTTGTATCCCTCTGCATCGTTGTCGATGCGACCTAGCTGACGTCAGCATGGTATCTAGGTACCAGATCTGATACTTACGAGGTATCATGTCTGATACCGGAGGTATCATATTTGTTATATACGGGGTATCGTGTTGATATCAGCTATTTCGTTGGAACGCTATACCGTTCTATAGTCTTTCTCTGGATGTAAAGGATTGCAGGATTGAAGATGAAACTGATACTTTTTATATTAGTATAGATTAAGATAGTGTCCTCGCAGAATTGTGAAAGAACAGAGAATACCTATGTGCTGCTATGCCTATGGTCCAGAATTGCTATACGTACGACCTGGTTGTTTTTTTTTGAAAAAGCACATGAAGGAAGTAATGTCAAAATGGTGAAGCCCATTGAAACAGAAGCAAGTACAGTGTCTACCTAAGCCAGGTTCTCCTTCCTCTCCTCTTCCACGACGGAATCGGATCCTCTAACGTTGGTCGAGCAAGGTCAGAGGGACGTCGCGTGAGGCTACGTCGTTCGATCTGTTTCGTACGAACCGAGTGAGCACAACGGCCAAATGGGCTCTAGCTCAGCCCACGGACCACAACAACAAATCAGAACAGCCCATTTGTAGACACCATGACGCTACCCCACCGATACCGTACTACCACTTCGTTAGATAGAAGCTCCTCATCAAACCCCAATCCCCAATCGCCACCAGCCACTCGCTGCTTCCTCCGATGCGGGCACGAGTGGAGCAGACCTCGAGGGAGCTTCCTCGACGACTCCCTCATCCTCACCACTTGCCCCCGTGTCCTCTCCAGGGCAAAAGTTCTGTTGCACCTGGCGTGAAGGTCGGGGTATGCCTTGACAATGACTGCTTCCACGGTGGCGCCCTCATCAAGTCCTTTGCTCCGACACAATGCTATGGGAGTTAATTCTTAAAACATGAACTTAGGCTATGAATGATCACCTCATTAAACGTATGCAGAATTTGGTGGTTTACTGATCAGTGTTTGGAGAAGCCATTAGCGACGCCCATAGTCATTTGTCGGTGTCAGTGTAGTGATTGTCGTGGTTGTGAGGCATTGGTGATGAAGATCGTCGTGCGGTGACAACGATGGGAATTCGTCCTTTGATTCCTCTTAGCGCACCTTTTGGATCGGTAGGACTTAGGGTTTGGGTATCTAATTTCATACTTAGGTCGTCACCAACGTACAGGGCTTAAGTTCCCTTATATATGCATGTGCTAGGGGATCGGGGATGAGTCCACAGCGTGAGTGAAGTGCGTCCGATCATCACGCACAGAATGTGAATGTGTGTACGAGACCGAGAGAATCGGTCCTCACCATTAGGCACGCGTGGGTGTGGGGTGGGCCAAGCCCATGCATGCATCTCTTTGGCTTGGTGGCCCAGAGATAAACCAACATTCTCCCTAAAAGATCTTGTCCCCTAACCTTGTGTTATGGGAAGTTTTGGTGATTAATGACAACATAATTTGTAACTAATCATTGCTATGAGTTTGAGTAATAGGTTATGTTTCGGCATGAAGCATGAAGGTTGATGGCTTACTTGTTGAGGATCATTGATGAGATTATGGTGTAACAGATAGAGATGATGCCTCACATATTATGAATTAATGAGATGCTTGATGAGAGTACATCATGAGTTGATGGACTTGTTGAAGGATATACATCATGGTTGAAGATTGATAGAAATGAAGATGGTGTGAGAAGCTTGAAAATGGACTTTATAAATGGATGAGAATTAAAGAAAAGAAATTGAAGATATGGGATATGAAATGGCTACCTATGGCAAGATAGTGAAGCGCAAGCGACGCTCAATTACGATGGACCATGCGGTGATGAAGGGCAAGCAAGGGGCTTGGTACCAACGAACCAAAACCGGTGATGAAGGGTGAGTGAAGACTTTGTCGTGATGGACCGTGCGAGGCCATTTGAAGCTATGGATTATGTGCATCAATCATTTGAGGAATGGAAGATAAAATTTCAAAGATCAAGAAGATGTGATTTGTTAGTAATCAAGAAGAGTATTGACCACGACAAAGGTGTAATTGATTTAGGACTAATGTGCTTATTAAGTTGTAGGAGGATAGTCTCGATGATGAAACGACTTTGACGTTAGTAACCTCCCAAGTGAAGAAAGAACATGGTGTGAAGGTATTCCTATTGGTATAGCTTTCCTCTTTACATTAGAGTTTAGGATGTCGTACTATTAAGTGGGATACCACATGCATACAATTGGTCAAATACTAGTGCTCAAAATGATTCATCTTTGTGTAAGTTGAAAAACCTAAGCTAAAATTTCAACTCCGGGTTGTTTCACATGTCACAACACTTACACCGGGTTTCTTTGCATTTTTTTCAACATCTCTTGCAGGTTTTGGACCATGTTTTATCCTGGGTTTGATAGTCCAAGAAACAAGCTTTCCATAAAGTCCAACATCATCGAAATCGGATTCTGAAGTAAAATGTTCTTGCCTTTTGAGCAACATAGGACTATATGAAAAACATCAGACTATCCGATGTATTAGACTATCCAATTTTTTTACAGAACTTCATTCTCTGTCTTGATTTGAAAAATCTCAAGCGAGTTTTTCTAAGTGTGAACCAGAGTATCCGATTTTGGGTCCGATAGTCCGATGACACAAATACTTTGAAATTTCATGGAACTTGAGCCTTTGTTTGAGGACAAAGTTTTTGCTTCTAAAATATTGGACTATCTGATTTCACATCAGATAGTCCGAGGTCTCAGAAAGTCCAAAATTTCAAGGAACTTCATGCTTTGTCTCTCGCTGTCCTGGAGGTTTAAAATGTCGGACTATCCGATCTAGTATTGGACTATCTGACATGGGCTGAAAGATTCCTCTCCAACGGTCATTTTTTTGGATCTATATAAACCCCCCACCAACCCTTTTTTAGGGTTAGCCCTTTCATTCCAATCTTTTTGGCTTGTGGCTTTGAGCTTTGTGCTAAGTGCTTTGGATCTTTGAGCTCTCTCCCCCCTCTCTCTCAAATCCTCCTTATTTTTTGTGACTCGGATCTTTATTGTTGTAGATTGAGAGTTTGGGATCCTAGTGTTTGTTTCTCTTGATCATGAGCACTAGGGTTTGTCCAATTGTTGTGTGGTGTTTATTACTCTTGGAGGTTGAGTACTCCTAAATAGCTAGGTATCGCTCTTGGGTCACCGATCTACTTGTGGTTGGTCAAGAGAAGTTTGTGAAGACCGGATCTTGCCTTCGTAAGGAAAGAAATACCCTTAACGAAAGGAGGAGTGCATTTGTGCAACCTCACGAGGATAGGGTAGAAAAAGACATGGTTCTTTATGAGCTCCTCAACGGAGACTAGAATTCCCTCAAGGATTTGAACTCCACGAAATATATCATCATGTAAAACTTGGTGATATCCTCCATCTCTTTACCTTCTTGTTGCATTGTCTTGTGCCGCACTAATCTAGGTATTGTTTGAGCTCTCCTTTGTGTTTGTGGATTGGATCTAGAACTTGTAGTTGTTGTTTGCTTGTGTTGCTGCTTTGCAGGTCAGATAGTCCGATCTCAGTTCAGACAATCCGATCTACATCAGACTGTTCGATCCTGTTTTGTTTTAGCTTTCGCATTTCATTTTAAATTTCCTATTCACTCTTCCTCTCGGAGACATAAGGTCCTTTCACTCCCACTTGAACTTAAGGTTAACCTGTCTAGTCTTAGTATAACAACAAATCAAAGCAATGAGTCACAACCAGGGTGTGAAAAACCGCCGGTAACCGCGCGGTTACCGCGGTTACCGCCCGTATCGCGGGGGTACGGTTACCCGTACCGCGCGGTACGGTTTAATAAAATTCGTCCAAATTCAAAAATTAAAAAAAAAAGAAAAAAATAAAAAAAAATGGTGAAGTTAGTGCTTGATTTGTAGTGTTTATGGTGAAGAAATTTCTCAAAAAAGAGTAATATTTATTCAAATTTGAGAGCAAAACGGAGAATAAATTTGAAAATTGGAAAAAGAAAAAAAAATGGGCCGGCCCGTTACTGTGCGACCCGTCACACATCGCGCGGTAACCGCGCCAAACCGCGCGGTTACCGCGTCAAACCGCGCGGTAACCACGCCAAACCGCGCGGTTTGCCCGAATTTTTGAATTCAAATTTCGATTTGTAAATTTGTCGCGGTTTTGCGCGGTTACCGCCGGTAACCGCCGTACCGCCGGGTGGCGGTAACCGGGCCCCCGACGGTTTTTGAAACCCTGGTCACAACAACAATTAATACGCTACAGTACACCAGTACCTACAGTTCACTACACTATCTTTCATATGCGCTGGCCAACAACAACGTAATCTTAATTTAACTTAGGTCGTAAGCCTTTGTAGTGTGGATCCATGAGCATAAGCTTAATATTAATATGCTCATTTAATAGTTTGATCCTGGGACCTATCTTTAACAATATGATGTTAGTGTGTTTGACAGAAACACATGACGTTGTTACTCGAATAGTAAACCGTGAATCATAATTTGTGCAATCTCATTATCACAGTACAATGAGTGGTTTAAAAAGTTGTCTACCACTCTTAATTCCGGAAAAATATTCTTAAGTCATATTCCTGCTCATTAGCATATCACAAACTTAGTCTGCATTGTCGACTATGCAATACAATAATATTTGGAGCCATTAACCATGAATTTTGCTCCTTATGCAAGGATGAGAACATAACTTAATGTAAATATTATCCACACACCCTTGAAAATTAATACCTGAATAACTTAACTCAAAAGTCATCAGAATTTCTTTTCTTGTTGTGAACATGTCATCTTCGAATGACTAACAAATAATGCAAGACCTAATATATTACCAAATACTTTTATTCTGAACTTAAATTTGCCAAAGTTCCCGATATATAATGCAAAGCCTGTATGCATCCAGACTTAGCGATTATTTTGCTTCTAACAACTGAAGCATAGAGAATCAGCTTAACTTTATCTAATTAACTAATGCCCCTTAATTAGAGCAGGTGTGACGGAACAACCTCGCATTATATCCCAAAATTTATGTCACAGTATATGAAAATAAATAAGTCTAGTACTCCTTTGGACTTAAACTTAAACGTAAATCCCTTCAGTGATGCACCTATTACTTATGTGCTTGCTAATGAGATATTAGACATATAGAGTACTAGTAAGGTTAATTTCCACCCTTAGGCAATTATCCACCTCATTCAACTTAAACTTGAATTTAATGATGACCTTATGGGATTTAAGGTACCATTGTAATTGTTAATAGTTCTGATGCCTAATTGATATCCATAGATGAGTTTCATAAGATTGCAATATTTATGTGCCTGGCCTTTCACAACCAATTTCTTGATCGTGCTGTGTTCATTAACTTATGCATGTCAACATAATAATTGCAATTTAAATATCCATCTATCAGAACAATTAGCGTCATGACAACTTAATAAGTCCTTCTTAAGGGCAAGAATATTTTACTTAGTTTCCTCCTTGTAAAAAACTCTCTTCTACAAGCTTAATCCTAAATATTTGAATATCCCTTTTAGAGCCATACTTATTTCTAGACGTATCTACACATTATTTAACTCTTCCAGGATTTTTCAATTGATTCAGGACATAGCTAATGCTCGTAGATAAACACTTTATGTCATAAACCACTAAATACATTACGAGGTAAATAATTATTCATGATGAAGCTCTTTACATTAAGCTCCCATGAATTACAACATCATTCTTAAGCTCCCACACATTTCATTATTCTAAAGATATGTCTAATTTATGGGCAGCTATACCAATTCCAACAAAATTAGTAGGAATTTAGTATTATAGCCCGAAAATGCCTATAGAGACACATAGAGAGCGTAAGAAAGAAGCATAATTAGTGTATCTCCCATAATGTCTTCCTCTTTATCTAACCCACACTATTTAACAAAATGTCAATTTTCTAATTTAACTTTGATTTTTCTAGTGCTTTTAGAATAGTCACTTAGCGAAGAAGATAAAACTTTAGTGGAAGATATTTCTTGGTGGAAGAAAATTTTATAATTTAATGCTCCTCTACTATCTTTAGAGACTTTAGAGTTAGTAAAGGTGTTTCTAATGTAATGAGACATAATCTTTCCCTTCGAAATGTGACTTAAGCAATAATGCTACAATTTCGATGAGGTTACATATAATATACAACATCGCAAATATTCAACACAATTTCATAATGGAGCGATTGTAATTTGTCTCGCTCGAAGGCAAGACTCATAACTTTATTATTGTTGAATTCAATAAATATCCGTTATTATAAAGTTCAATATTGTAGCCATACTCACAAATGAAAATAAGTTCATAAACATAAAAAACATAATGAAATGAAACAACAAAAGGTCTTCCTAGACTAAGGGAAGATCATCGGTTGTCTCCTCATCAAAATTTATTCCCATTAAAGTGGCTTTGTTCCCCTTTTTCTGTATTGAATAGTTCTCTTGTTCATGCCCAAACTTATGGCAAAGCTTGCAGATGATGATGGCACTTGTGACTCATTGGGCTCATCAGTGAGATTCTTATTGGTCTTTAGAGCTTTAGCGAGAAAAACTTGCTTATTATGCCTTTCAGCATTTTGTCGCTCCTCCTCATTAACAACATGACTTATTAATTCTCTAATCGATCACTTATCCTTCTGAGTACGATAGTTTATCTTTAGTGATTCAAAATCTGATGGCAATGAATTCTTGATGAAATGGACAAGAGGTCATATCCATAGCTCTCAGTCGAACCGCGTTGATGATTGACATTATGTGTGTTGCCACACCACTTTTACCATCGTAGCGGGATTCACGCAACCTTGTAATGAGGACATCAATATAAATGGTAGAGGAGCCGCTAAAGGCTTCCTCCACATTTGCCATATAACCCCTGGTGATATCAACACTAGGAATGCCGTTTCTAATGCCATGTGGAATTGAATCCTTGATGACCATTAGGCCTCATGCAATTTGCTTCCTCCCATAATTCCACCCTCTCTTCTAAGCCCTCTTAACATTAGGGGCCACATCATCAGGGGGAGCGACAGGAGCATCTTCTCACATGGCAATATCATAATCAAGAAGCCTGTTGGTATTTGTTATGATCATAGATAAATTTGCAAGTGCACGGATAACGTTGTAGCACTTTACCTCAGAGTATTCCAAGGGTATCGAATCATAGGAAACGTGTGTGTATAATGTAAGAAACAAGTTCGTCCAAGGACAACAACTAGTGAAAAGCTTAGGAAGAAGCCTGTTGGTATTTGTTATGATCATAGATAAATTCGCAAACACACGGATACTGTTGTAGCACTTTACCTCAGAGTATTTCAAGGATATTGAATAACAGGAAACATGTGTGTATAATCTAAAAAAACAAGTCCGTCCAAGGATAACAACTAATGAAAGGCTTAGGATAGAGATGATCCCTATGGATTAAGATTCTTGAATTAAGTAAAGGTAAAATCCTATCAATTTCTTCGGGCACCGCTTTCCCTTAGTCTGTCGAGTGAATACGGCCTACAGCTCTATGACGTACCCGAATGTGAAGGATTACAAAAGACGGACAAGGTTGTCACCACTTGTCGCCTACCTCTAGGAGTGGATGACGAGCCAACTCGGCTCGGCTCGGTCTAGCTCATTAAGATAAAGAGCTAGCTCGACTCATTATCCTAATGAGCTAGAAACCCAGCTTGGCTCGGCTTATTGCAAAGCTCAAATTGGCTCGTGAACCAATGCATCCAAACCAGTGAACCACTACTAACCCCAGTAAGTTTGCAATGGAAACACAGGGTATACAAATTAAATTCGAGCTTAAGTGCAAATCAAATGCAATTTCATCTAAATATCAAACCAACCAGAAACAAATCACAGGTTGAACCACTCAAGTGTTGAAGAAATGTGAAACAGTGCAAATGTTCCATGTTCATGATTGAACACAAGTACACAACCACACAAGTTCCATGTTCCAACTTCGAACTGATCCTCCATGGCAGACGAGGACACGCAGCGCTGTCACATGAGCTGGCAGCGGTCGGCGAGTGGCGTGGCGCAGGCGTCGTGGGTAGCGGCTAGGGTTCGAGACGACGACAACGCGACACGAGAGAAAGGGGATCGAGAGTAGAAAGAGAGGAGTGCGGGCAAGACGTGGCCACACGGACCCCGGAGGCGAGCGGCGACTCCGGCAAGTGGCATGAGCTTTGACCGCGGGTGAAGAACGGTGTGGGCAGCGGGCGGCACTGGCGAAGAGCGGCGTGGGTGGCACGAGCGGTGAGCGGCGCTAGCGGCGGTGTGTGTGTGAGGAATGGGGAGAAAAAAGGAGATTGATGAGGAGATAGGGTTTTGTTTTTCTTTATTTGGTCCTTCTTAAGATACGGGCCACAACCCACAAGTTAGGATTAACAGCAGGGCACATGTGGGCTACTCTAGCTTGTTAAGGCTCGCGAGTACCTCGTGAGCTAGCTTGGCTCATTAGAAAAATGAAACGAGTCGAGCCGAGCTTGTCATGAGCTGAGCGAGCTAATGAGCCACGAGCTTTCCGTCCACCCTACCTACCTCTATAACCCGTGGAGCACGCAACAAATAAAGGTAACCTGTAACCTAGACACCACACCTACGTTATCCATTACTACTCTAGCCTCATGCAAGAACTTACTTTTTTATCTAGAGTCTTAGTACTAGAGCACTTAATATAAATACTAAGCTATGAATCCGCAATGATGAGACTATATCTTACTTAAACAAGAAAATTAAATACCAAGAGAAATCTCAAATACTCACTTTTATAAAAGAAGCATTCACCGAGGTATAAGAGAGGAGAGAGTGCCGACAACTCCGACACTCCTCCAGAACTTTCCTCACTCTCTCCCTATTTTCTAATACTCTACTAGCGAGTAGCTTTGAATGAACTTGAGAGATCTCCACTTGGATTGTGTGTTGAGAGTGAAGTGAGAAGTTCCTTTTATAGGGTCCAATGATGGTTGTGAATGGCGGTTACCGAGGTCGATTCATCCACAACCGCCATTAGGAGCCAATAGGAATGCGCCATGTGAAAGCTGGTGACCGAGGGCCACATGGGTGGTTTGGCCAAACCAGCCCACTGCCTCTAGCCACCGACCTTCTTCTGTGAGGCTGACAGGTGGGCCTTATGACGGTGCATGGTGGATTGGCTTCAAATATGTCGTTTTGCTTTGATTTGTGGGCCCTCCAATCCTTGTACTCGCATTTGATTAGCCGGAGGTGTGTTTCTTCGCATGGTGGGGTGTATTTTCATATGCTTACAACTATTTACCAACACTCATGGAAATAGTCAGTAATAAATCCTACCACTAGGTTTGGTGTTTTGTTTCGATTGGTTTTATTATGCAGAAATTGACGATCAGATTTGCCATTTAAGGACTGTCAACAAAACCCAAGAGTAAGTCTCACCCTTTCCTTCCATTTCTGGAAGTTTGTGCCATTAAGTTGCTCAATGTGAGCAAGAACATTATCCGGAGCTGAAATTTAATGACAAATGATATTAGCGCGTAGTAAAGAATGTG
Organism: Oryza officinalis; assembly: GCA_008326285.1. Taxonomy (NCBI): domain Eukaryota; kingdom Viridiplantae; phylum Streptophyta; class Magnoliopsida; order Poales; family Poaceae; genus Oryza; species Oryza officinalis. The sequence continues at coordinate 22,063,450 of BDMV01000002.1, forward strand.
TATAATTAACCCTAAGTTGGTCTGATAATCATGCACATCAACATAATGGTTTACTCTATAAAATAAAGCAAAACGACATCATTATTATTAAAGCAAAGTGTATTAATGGCACACATAATTAAGTAAGACTTTTACTCCATAGCTGTACTTAGGCAACATGAAATAAAAATGTCAAGACATTAGCATGCATAAATATAAGGGTTCACTCTATAATGCCATTGGGCCAAAATAGAGTGAAATGACATGATTGAGATAAAATACATTTGTTATGCACATAAATAAAATTCTATTCCATAGTACCATAAGGCAAAATGGAATAAAATATTAAGACATGAAATGACAATTACACACATAATTTTCAATTTATCTCAACATAGGGCAAGAAATGAGGCTAAGTGTTAAAATGTAATAAAAAAATCATATAATCATAAAATTCTACTCCATAATACCGTTGGGCCAAAATGAAGCAAAATTAATAGTAGTATCTGAATAATGGAAAATCCTAAATCGTAACTTTCGTTGGGCCGAAACGATAAAGGCAATAAATTAAATATTCTAGCCAAGTTTCTCATTGGTTTCCATTTAGCTAGACATGATCTTATTTGCATAAGGAAATTTATAATGCAATTTTATGGCATCAAATAATGGCTTAAACTGATTAAAATGCATTTATGTAAATGGGAAAACATTAATTCGAGCCTAAATTAAGAAAAAAATTGGCTAGACAACCAGCCGAGGGCCCAAAACCACGTACCAGCCCATTATGACGTGCGGGCGCACGCATGCGGCCTGTTAAGAACGCGTGACCTGTTATCGCCAACCAAAACACGTACAGCCCATAAGTCGCGTGCAGCCCATCGGCTGAACGCGGCCCAATAGCGCCTGAAGGCCTATTAGCATGAATCATCCGAGTTTTTTGTATTTTTAGATTTTTTTTTTAATATTTACAGAAATATTATAGCGCCGAAAAAATTTGTAAAACTAGACCCTGCCGCCCTTGCGAAGGGCGGCAAGCCGACGTGGCACACGCCGCGCTGGACGGCGCGGGACGGCCGTCCTCCTGCCCTCTTGCCGCCCTCCTGCCCTCTTGCCGCCCTGGCAAAGGGCGGCAGGACCCCCTTGCCGCCCTCTGTAAGGGCGGCAGGCCTGGCCGCCTATAAAGCCCACCCGGCTCCTTTGAGGAGCCCATTCTCTCCTAACCTCTCCACACCAAAAAAAAAAAAGGAGAAGGGGAGGAGAAGAAAAGAAGAGGCGAAGCCCTGCCGGTTTCAAACTTCGATTTCAGGTAATATTCGTAGATTATATACGTGACTAAATATATGATGTTAACTAGGATATCACTTGTATTTTTGTAGAACTTTGGTTGGATAAATGCATTGTATGAAATAGGGTTTTACCTGTGGTACTATATAAATATATATTGTTAGATGTAGGCAGGGTTTCAAAAACCGCCGGGGGCCCGGTTACCGCCACCCGGCGGTAACCGCGGTAACCGCGCAAAACCGCGACAAATTTACAAATCGAAATTAGAATTCAAAAATTCGGGCAAACCGCGCGGTTTGGCGCGGTTACCGCGCGATGTGTAATGGGTCGCACAGTAACGGGCCGGCCCATTTTTTT